>JAYGXS010000009.1:22185524-22218075 GCA_036362985.1 Ligula intestinalis | reverse complement strand
CTTCTTCTTCTTCTTCTTCTTCTTCTTCTTCTTCTTCTTCTTCTTCTATGAATATTAGGAGCGTTTGGCAGATATGAATAATTAAATTGACCCAAAGCTTCAGAACAGCCAACGCCCTACCAATTGAGCTACGAAGGCCCGCCGAAAGCCTTGAATTTAATCACACTTGGGTTGAGTTCTCCGCCCTGCCTTCTGCATGTACCGAATCTGCCATAACGGGCGGAGCGTTGACTGTACTAAAGCCTTTTCTGCTGATGTGGGTTCGAAGTTCCCTGAGGTCGAAATTCCTGCGGGAGGTTGCAATCACTTGAGCCACGAGTTGCTCGAGTCATGGTTTACGGGTCCGAACGTGCAACCCCAACGCATATTCGGTGCTGAGACTTGGGTTGTCCAAAAAAAATCAGCAACTTGAGGACCGCGCACGTGAATGCACTTTCCAACGCCGATAACGCCAGCGATGGTAGACCAATCATGGCACCCTCCTCCAACACGGAGGATGAAAGTTAAGTAGGTATCGACCGGCATGCCGGCTCTCAGCGGCCATCATCGGCGGGGGAGGGCGTAAGTGAATTACCGGGGTGTCCGTTAAAAAGGCTTCAAAGTTAATGCCGATCAGTCATTGTCACTCAAAGCGGGCGGGGAAGGAGGGGAGGAAAGCCTTGTGTGACAAAGAAGAAACACCACGGTGCCACATCGTGGGAAGACGTGGGCGGGCGTGTTTACATTTCGTTTCGTCAAGACGCGACCGCCGGACTGAGCCGGCAGGCTTTGGCTCGCGGGAGTATCGATTTTTTAGACCGACTGCGACCTAATGCTGACAGCCAGACTGCATGAAGGGAGGGAGGGGGCGGAGATAGAGAGCGAAATTCGATGCCAGTGGTGGCTCAAACACGCTTTCACGCTCACTAGCAGGCCCTCTGTCGGCAGCGGCGACGATGCCACGAGAAGCCGACCCTCGCCACTCCGCGCTACGCCACGCATGCAGTTTTCGTGATGTGCGCGCGCGGCCTTCCGATCGCTCCTGATCGCGTTACAGTCGCGCGTGAAACGAGGTCAGATTCTTGTCTCGCGGAGTCCATCCTGTCTTGTGTGAGGGCTGACGGGCGTTAGACTGAACGGGGGAGCGGGTGGGGACGCCGCGCACAGACGGTTCTGTCACAAGCGCAGGGCGGAGAACAACACGCTCCGTCGTGACAATGTACTGAAAAGGCGCATGCGGGTTCGAATCCCACTGAGGCTGCGAATTAGGGTCAACTGAATTATACAAGTCTGTCAAACGCCTCCTAGCCTTTACTTTAGCATTATCAGGCTTTCGTTACAGCCACAATAAAGCCTTTTAACGGACTGTTGCAACTAACTCCTGGAAAGTACTGACTTCATATTATTAGAGGTTAGGGTAGCCGAAAAACGGAAACAGTTTTGTTTGGCCAAGTAGAAGAGGGATTCGTTGATGAAGGTTCACCTGACTGCTAACGGAACTCATCAGTCGTGCTCTGACTTGAGCCTCAATAGAGACAAAAAGCTCGTGACTCAATGGTTAGGGAGTTTTAGTCCGAGGCTCGGGTGGGACACAACTTGGGTCTGGGGTGTGACTGACTGACGACGGCTATTAAGCCGGAAATGGCCATTCCAGTCTCCGTTGTCTTTGCCGGATATACTATCCGCATAAGAGGGATATCGGTAAGACAGGGGGTAGAACCTAGCCTGTTGTAGAAGGGGTTTAGGGTTAAATTCCAGATAAATTCTGGTTAAGGTCAGGGTTAGCTTAATGTTTGTGCGTGATTCTCAATTTTAGGGGACGTTATTTATCTCGCCCTCCTCCTCCTCTTCCTCCTCCTCCTCCTCCTCCTCCTCATCATCATCATCATCATCTCTATCTTTTATTTCTTCTTCGTGTACGACGACGACTACTACTACTACTACCGAAAAGTAACACTGCTGCTACTACTAATAACAGAAGAATTTGAAGCATTTTAAACATATCTAGATGTCCTAGAATTTAGTACTAAGCTGCCGGTATCCCCGGGGGAGGGGTTACTATTCCTCCGTTTTATCTGGATATGTCTAGAATGATTCAACCTCGTCTCATAGAAACAGTAGTCATATTAGTAGCGGCAGTAGTGGTAGCAAGCAACCCCATACGCCAGAAATGTCTCGGAGGCCGTCGGCCGCCTTCCCACACCACTTGGAGTTGCAGTCGCACAAAGGCCGGAGGCAACCATAAGGCGTCAGATAATGAAACCGAAAGACCCACTGCCACGTCAAGAAACATCTGGAGCCGTCTATAGGATTTGGTGCAGTTGCGGGCAAAGCAACTATGCCGGAGAAACTAGAAGACTTCTCAAGACGCGAATTACCGAACGAGCGGCAGCACTGCGGCGAACTGATGCCAATTCTCAAGTTGCGGCTCATTCAATGAAACCCGGCAACACGTTCGAATTTTGATGAGACCGAAATTCCCGCAAGAGGTGACAATCGGTGAGCCGAGAATTATTTGAGTAATAGTTCACGGGCCCCCAATCCATAAGCAAGTGCAACTATTTGCCAAATCTATATTCAGTGCTGAGACTCAATTTAGCCAAAGCAAGCCCCCCTTGGGGAACGGACAAGTCACCGCGGCATCCTATACCAGTACAGGAGGGCTAGATGGCCAAGAATAATCGCGCCCGAGTCCATCACGCATGATTAAAGCTCAGCAGGTTAGAGCCCGCATTCTGTTCAACGAACTACCAACACGCAAAAGGCAATTAGCGTTAATTGTCGTTATACGTTTGCATTAATGACTGCTTCCTATAAATACTGCAAACTCCTCTGCATACACTACCCATATCTGCTACTGCTATGTGACTATGTATCTGATGACGAATCCGCGACAGATCTCGAAACGTCAGGCGAATAAAAGCATTGTCACAGCGATCGGTCGTCTTCTTCTCAGTAGTAGTAGTAGTAGTAGTAGTAGTAGTAGTAGTAGTAGTAGTAGTATCCTTCAGGCTATAGCTAACAATTTAGCTGATGAAACAGTTCCAAATCGCGTGGTATCGCGTGTATGTGAGGAAGGACACGAATACATCGGTTTTGAACGCATAAAATTCGGACAGCGTGAGTCAAGCTAGCTGTCGAACAGAGTCGGTCATGCCTTAAACAGCGGGGGAGGGATGAGGTTACAGACCCTTGAGGGGCGAGAGCTGTAGACACCAGGGAACTGGAGATCTCCTAAATCGACAGCAAGTTGGTAGTTGTAGGACACATTTTTCCCACGGCCTAACGCTGGACCTCCGGGCTTTCGCTCGGCGGTTGGCGTCTATAAACCAGCCTATTTATGTTGCCCCCTTCGCCATCCCACAGATAGATTATAGGATAAAACGGCTGCCTTTAATGGGTGTTTAGCGTGCCGAGACAGACGCATTTAACATGCACCACACGTGCGCCCCGCTTCGTGCCCGGCGCGGACCTCGTAATTACGTCTTCGCGACATAACTCCTGGGGGCAGCGGGGGCGAGGGTAGGCGGGGGACCGGCATGCTCGCGGTTCTAGGCTTGAATCCGTTCAAATCACATGAACCCCTAGCGTTGAGGGTAATTACCCCCGGAGCTTGTTAATTTACACCAACCTCTCAATCGCCGAACCGGGGCCTGCGATTAAAATTTTGTTTTTGGGTCCGTTTCAAGGCGCGGACCAGGTGCAGGGCCGAGGGGGGGGGGGAGGGATGGCGTTGATCGCTGATCAGGTCGTTTGACACTGAACCGAAAGTGATGACAGTACGCGATCGTCATTCTGCGCCCCCCCCACCCCCGCCCCTTCAGGGACCGACGTGACTCCGGTCGATTCACACCGTTATTAAAACGATCTGGGTTGAAGCCCTCATGTTCTGATCCAGCAATTATCACATGAATCATGAAGTTATCCCCTCTGCAATTACCTGTGAATTTGAAACTCAGCCGGCAGCTACTCCGTTATTATGACACTAAGTTTATGAAAACACTCCGACCAGCTTTATCTGCCGAAACTACTTGCCGATGTGCGGATGCTGGTAGGGCTCGATATTGAACCTCTAGTCGATGAATGTTCATCAATTTTCCTGATTTAAACCGGCAAAATAATGAGCTCGCGGTCCAACGGTTAAAGCGTTGTGCTTCTGGTCATAAAAGTCGCGAGTTCGAGGCTCGGGTAGGACACCACTTGGGTCATGGTTTGATTAGCTGATGAAGGCTAATGAGCCAATAATGGGCATTCCGGTCTTCGTTTTCTTTCCCGGCAGTGTTAATCTGCCAAGAGAGGAGCTATTGAAGACTGACAGGCAAAACACTACTCCTCTTCAATGTTTTTCCTCGAGGATTATATGACATTCCTTAAGCTAGAAAATTCCAAAAAAGAACAAATGGGAGCCAAATAAAGCAAGAGTTAACGTAAAAAACAGAAGCATACTTTGATGGGTGTTGACCTCGACTCTCCCCCCCCCCTTCACCACACATCCTATTCTATGTTGCCATTTAGTTTGGGAAGAATTATTAGCTGCACAGGAAGGGCGAAGGCGACCAAGGGTTCCTGTGGCAGCGAACCAAATGACCCAGTAATTGTCAACGCAAGAATCCGCCAACGTGATGAGATCAGGAGGAGAGGATGACTAACAAACCGTCATCGGACTAACTACGGCCTTTAGCGATGAAAGTGTGTGCGTCTCATTATATATGTATTGGTGACATGGATACGAGTGAGAATCCGAAGCGTCAAGTCAATAAATGTATTGTTACAGGGACTATTTCTTCTTCTTCTTCTTTTTCTTCTTCTTCTTCTTCTTCTTCTTCACTTTCTTCTTCTTCACTTTCTTCTTTCGAATTCTCGCACTTTTTCCGGTGTTCGAGTAACCAATCCCTGTTTGCTTTATCTTCGGTTTTCCTCCTCCTCCTCCTCCTCCTCCTCCTCCTCCTCCTCCTCAGTGGCGTACGCTGTCACCAACCAAACCAGTAAACTGATTATATTTTCACATACTCCGTTTTCGGTGTGTATACCCGAAAGTCGGTTAACTACTGTGGCCTGAATAAACAAACATACAGTCGAAAGTATCATGTTTGAGGTCAGTATGCATGGCCAGACGTCCAGATTAATAGAAATAAAAATAGAAAAAAGCTCAGCGTGGGCTAGACTCGGGAGTCATTTTGCGCTGCCCACGCCCGGATCTAATTTTGCATACGCCAATCGATTGGATGAATAATTTATCCCAAATCTGCCAAGGGTTGCAAGCACACGCTTCGCTTGGGCTGTCAATATGCTGTCGGTTCCAGTCTTTATGGTGTGGGTGGACGGGCCTTCGAAATTGGGCCATTTATCCTGCTCTGTGTGCACTCATGCATATGTCTCCACTCAAATCTTCAGAAACCCGATTAATTTCTTCCTGTACAATGAACTGACCTCTTTGTTCCTTCGCGGTAATTGATGATACCCTCAAGATGAAAACAATCTGTACAGCTTTTAAGGACGATGAAGGCCTGTCCTACTAATTACCCAATTCAAAAAGTCGGAGCGGCCTGCTGTTCTTTTGGCCAGCTGTTGGAAAGATTATTTGCTTAAGCGCCTCCCTTGTATACTTAAAGACGGAAACACACATGATTCTTCAAAAAACTTCTGCCCCGTCTATTGTAATTCATTGTCCTTGAAACCAATAGTAAATGCCTGTTTTTGGGCGTATCTAAAGGCGCACTATCTCTTAACAGCTGTTCCGGGTTGCATAGCGCAGTAAATTTTCGTTACCTCTGCGTCCTGACCAATAGGCGACGAAGGCGTGATGATTGCACTAGGTCATCACCAAGATTGCTGCGCAGGGCCGCAAGGAAGCGTCCCGATTTCGCAGAAAAAGGGCCATAGAGGAAACACGTGCCTTGCCGAGGTAAAGATTGACAAAAGTTGGTGCCTGTGCTAATCGATTCCCAGGAATTCTCGTATTGCATCCCAATTCTGATCCCAGGCTTGCTTATATAACTTTTTACCGAGGGGGTTGAAATGGTCACTGCTGACTTGTAAGCCTGTGTCAGGTAGTCGCATTCAGCCCCCACGAAGAGGTTCTTTGGAGGACCATAGAACGTGAGTTCAAAATGCACGTCTCACAAACCTTTGGCTGGTTAATGCTTGCTGATGAGGGCTATTAAGTCTGAAACAGCAATTCTAGTTTCCCTGGTCCTGGTCCTTCGTCCATGCTGCTCGCCTGTGGCAGCCATTAAGGTCAACGGAATGCGTAGGCCACGCAATTTTGGAGGTGAATACACATGTATTATTTTAGCAATTTAATTGGCTAAGATGACATTATCTTATCGCGTAGGCGTTAAGGTTAATGGAGTTAACCATATCACGACAGGATCACCAGTTATCGAGGGGCGTTAAGGCTAATGCAGTTGTATGTAGGAAATGATGCAAGATTTATTGGATCCATAAAATTTCGGGAGTGCTAATCATTTGCAGCCACTCCAAAGCGTTAAAGAGTAATGAATGAGAAAAATACGAAATTGAATTGGTACAGAAGGGTCATAGGTCATAGTCACTAAGGCTAATTGGTAATGTAACAAGGTTAAAACAAAGTGGAAGTAGAAACAGAGGAAAATGTGTTCCGGGAACAAAAGGGAGGGGGAAGACAGGGGAATGTGTAAACCTGGGAGCCTGTTGTTACCCAGGCAAGGCAAGGTAAACCACATGCACCAACTGTTTGCATAGGTCAGGTTTATAGTGCCTCATCCGAGATGTTCGTGCTCAAACAAGAACTTGGAATGAGGTTATAGGGTTCACAGAATGACCCGTGTCCAGCAAGGCTAGGTAAACCACATGCACCAACTGTTTGCATAGGTCAGGTTTATAGTGCCTCATCCGAGATGTTCGTGCTCAAACAAGAACTTGGAATGAGGTTATGGGGTTCACAGAATGACCCGTCTCCAGCAAGTGTTTCGTAATAGAGGAACGAGGGGATCGGTTTTCCTGCTCGAATAACCAACTAAGCAGGTGCTCCTTGGCTCTGGCTGCCAATTGCCTCTGCGTTCGTCCTATAAACTTGCATCCGCAAGTGCATGTGAATTCATAAACGCATGGCATGCAAAGGTAAGGCATCCTTAGCACAAGGAATTGGACGTGCTTAGTTGGAGAGCAGAATATAAGCCCAGCGGCGTAATAGGTTCTTTCTATGGCCTTGAGTAGGCATCTCTTGATAGTGCTTAAAATGTTATCACCCTTAAAGGGCAAGGATACAAATACTGGCTTTTTTGGAGCTAAAAGTTCACTCATTTTCGGCCGCAAGGGTTTACTATATGTGTCTATAAACTGAGGTGGATATCCACGCTTCTGTAAGGTATCTTTGAATCAGCTTAATTCTGCGTACAAAGTATCCACAGAACAGATTTTTCTAGTCCTCTGGAAAAAGAATACATACCAAGTTACCTTTCCATTGAATGGGAAAAAAACTTCGATAATGTAAGTACTAACCTTTCCAGGTATTCCTGTGGATGAACCTCCGTGAGATGGAGCCATCTGTCAGTCTGTAGAAGTGGACGTCGAGGACGGAATGTTGGTTATCTCGTTCTAGTTCCATAGAAAATTTAATCTTCGGATGCAGCTTATTCATTGTGGACAATAAAAGAAGGTAGAAGGAACCACACTTAGTATGTCGATGGCTTTGCCCTAAATTCCAGTGAAATTAGATCTAGGATTTGGCCTAGAGATATGGTTAGGGTCAGAGTTAACGTTAGGGTTAGGCTTATGGTCTGTAGTAAGCATAGGGTTAGTGTAAAGCTTAGGATCTAGGATATGGTTTGGGTTATCGATAGTGTCAGAACACGGTGCGCTGAAAGATAAGCTATGTTCTCGTTCTTGTTTTCGTCCTCTCTCTCTCTCTCTCTCTCTCTCTCTCTCTCTCTCTTTCTCTCTCTCTTCTTCTTCTTCTTCTTCTTCTTCTTCTTCGCTGCACTGCGTCTCAACACGCTAATAGAGCGTCTTTACGCAACTGCTTTTGTTGCTGATTGGGTCTTTGCTGTTGTAATTCAGTACTTGCATCATGTTTGTCGCTTTCCTGAATACTTTAGACTTAAGACCACCACAACCTTTGCGACAGACGAGGACATCGAGAAAGGCCAGCTGGTTGTTCTCTTCTTCCTCCATCGTAAATTTGATGTCCGGGAAGACGCTGTCGAGACGTTCGTTGAACGTGAGCACCTGATCCCGTGCGATGACGACGAAGGTGTCATCCATATACCGCGCCCAGAATTTCGGTCTGTGGTGTTGGAAGACCAGCGACTCCAGCCGTTGTAGGACCGCCTCGGCTATGAGTTCCGAAATCGGTGAACCCATCGGTGTCCCCTTTACCTGCTCGTAGATTGTTCCGTCATGTTCGCTTGCTCGCATGTTCGCTTGTATTGGCAGTAAGTTGTTCTGCATGTAAATTGAAGGTTTGCGCGGCGCTTAGTGTCGCAGACTATACTAATCTAACTCCAGAACGGTAAGCTCGACCTCAGGTAAGTTGAAGTAGATGACTTCCTAACCACTATTTCAATTCTTCGGGAAATTCAAGAAATCTGCAATTTGATAATCGGGTTTTTCGCATTAAGTTAAACGATGATACAAATTATGAAAATCTATAGATAGAAATCAACAACACTTCTAACTACAGTAAAATAAAAATGCACAAAAAGTTTTTTAAAGTATATTCCACTGCGTGTCCTAATTTTCCCCTCATAAAACCCGATAATCACCATTTTCGTAAGAAGACGTGCAGGGAGTAGGGATGAATGAGTGGGCCTACATAAGCTGCTGTTGCCCAGATGACTCCTGACAGTGCATGAACAAAAGGTATGACATTTAGTGGAGGCTAGGCTAGCTAGAATTCCTCTCTGTTTTCTAAATCTAGGCTCCAAAAGCACCAGTGCGTAGCGCGGCCTTACACGAGGATGATATCATTTTCTCGACGGAAGTTGCATTCATCAGTGGGCATCAGGGTTGTCATGAGTAAGTTGGAGCTTGCTGTAGGTCGGTACTTGACGAGAGGCACGTGATACCTTGCCTACACACCCCTTTTGCGTACATTAAATTAACAATTGTGAGACCAAGTTCTAGGGGTAACACACTGAGCATCTAGATTTAGGCCTACCATTTGTTCATTTTTAGGGAATAGTAAAGTTACTCACTAATGGCTCAGAGGCTTACCAGATCACCCCTGACAATGCCTGAAGAAAAAGTATAAGAAGTGGAGGAAGCTAGGTCAGCTAGAAGTCCTCTACTCCAACAAAACATGTGCTTGGCGCAGTCTTACATCCGCATCTGCACATACGGATAATTTAAATGGGACGACCCGCGGATACCTCCCGCTTGGAGGTCAGGCTAAGGGGTTTGGCACAGCAGGACACCAAGGAAACAACAACTTTACCCAGCTGGAAAGGCAACCGCCTTATTCAACTCCGAGGCTAGACTTGGAAGAGGAGCATTCACCGATCAGTGCTCAGGGCATGCTCATCTCCCCGGTAAGCTTTGGGATTCTGTCTAGAGCCCTGGCAGTCAATCACATGGGAGTGGGACCATTGATGCCGGTGATGTTCACCATGTGTCCCACTGCAGGTGTGGGATACGATGTGGTCCGGCCGGATAATAGGCGATCTAAAGTATCCCAGCATGTAGAAGCTAGTGGAATAGGAAAAGGCGTGAAAGGCCAGATTAGTAAGAAGAATGTATTGCGTACACAAAGGAAAGGAGAGTAGATGAGAGTAGATTGACTTGGGAGAGACACGTCCGCTCAGTAGGTTGACCGGGTGCCAAGTGAGGTCTGAGAGTAGTCGGGCCAGAAGACAGAGTGAGAGAACTTTCATTGGTTAGGTTGGCCTGTGATTGGTTGGATGACGTGTTGTTTGACACAGGTAATGGACAACGTGGGTGGCCTGTGTCTCGCGCCAGAAAGCCCGATGAGCTGAACGACCTTGAGGTCTGCACGGATTGAGGCCATGACCGGAAAGCCAGACATCGGGCCATGCACCTGTTAGAGTACAAGGCTTGTTGTAGGGACGGTGTCTTGCACAGCATCTGCCGCACTCAATCCTCCCTCGCCACCGCCGCCGACAACTGGGCTCGGCGTTATGACCAGGTCAAGAAGACCTGAGGTGGAAGAGAAAGCAGATTCGACATACGACTCCGGCCGACAGTGGTTCTTTCAGTCTAGTTTTTTTGTGGGGATGGTTGCTTTCGTTCTTCATGTAGTCTAAAACTGCACCAGATCCGGTAAACGACTCCAGCCATTGCCTGCTGTGGCAGTGGATCTTTCGGTCTCATGACCCGGCGCTTGATGGTTGCTTCTGACCTGTGCGGAACTCCAACTCCAAGTGGGCTGAGCAGATGGCTGACCGCTTCCGATACGTTCTTCACGTACGGAAGAGCTCGCCAAACTTTTGGGCCAGTTGGGTGTGGCTTCTTCTCTTGTTTGCGTATGCATTGGTCGACAAAATTGCGCAGGTAACCATTTGCCCTCAGTACCCATTGTAGATGTTGTAATTCAGCAGCTTTGTCTTCCACTTGGCCGAAGTCGGCCCAGTCATACTTGTAGGGAAGGGAGAATACAGTTAAGTTGGTCGCCCATTTCAGATAGTCCTAGGCCCCAGTCTTGTGATTAGTTTGAGTTAAGTTAAGTTTTTACTTTATTTACTATTATTATTATTATTAATATAATATAATATATAATATATAGAATAATATATTATTAATAATATATACTCAACTAAACTACAGTTCAGTACAGTACACTAAAACTAAAATAAAAGGAATAAACTGCATAATAAAGCAAAAAAACCAAACTCATACAATCGTCCCGTAATACAGAATGGCGGGGCTAGGAGTATCTAAGGAAAGCGACCACATTAACTTTCACCCATCTTACGTTTGGGAGTTTCACTGGTCAAAACCTGACAACGCATGAACAAAGAACCTAACAGATAGAGGAGGCTAGGCCAGCTAGAAGTCCTCTCAAGTGTCCAATGTACTACTCTGATGGTATCAGTGTCCAGTGTGGTCTTACACATGCACATGAGCAGTGGCATATTAACTCTAGCAGCAGTATCCTAGCCCAAACTTAGTAAAATGTGACACAGCTTTTGGTGGCAGAGGTTAGAGGGCGGAAACCCAGGGAAGCCCTGATGTGCTCCGGGCTTCAAGCAAAATAGCATAATCCGAGGAGCACACTTCTTGTTAAGATCGAGGGAATATGAGCACAGCACTGGCTTTAATCAGCGCCACTACTGACTGATACTAGCGTCAGTAATAGTACCAGCTCCGCTACTCATGTCTCTG
The DNA here is from genome assembly GCA_036362985.1 of Ligula intestinalis. Taxonomy (NCBI): domain Eukaryota; kingdom Metazoa; phylum Platyhelminthes; class Cestoda; order Diphyllobothriidea; family Diphyllobothriidae; genus Ligula; species Ligula intestinalis. Next base: position 22,206,777 of record JAYGXS010000009.1, on the reverse strand, counting down.
ATGACGAATCCGCAGCGGATATCGAAACGTCAGGTGAATAAACATATTGTCCCAGCGATCGAGTTTTCTTCTTCTCAATACCAGTACTACTATCACTCAGCTGCACTCCTAGTTAGATGGGGTAGAAATATAAATAGCAGTAGTAGCAATAGCAGCCTTGGTTTCCACGGGGCTGTCTTGACACCTAATGAAGATGAGTGGAGGTAAATAGTGTGGTATCACCAGTGCAGAAGACTTCTGCCCTTTAAGACTAAGTTATGCGGTGTTTCTGGCCTGCATAGGAGAAAGTGGCTTACATCCGATCCCATTCAGTCATCTTGACATTTTTTGTCACCGGTTCAAGCGGGGAGAGGGTTTGGAGTGAGATAAACAGTTGCACGTCTATTTCACTTAAATCTCGTCTCGGTCTCCAGTCACCATCCCTACTCTTGGGTATATGGTGGACATAATCGAAATCGATGCTCGAGCTATCCTCATCAGTAGGGTTAGGGCACAGGCTATTTACCCTTCGTGGGATTATGCGTGCGGTGGGACGTTCTTATTGGACCACATAAGTACTCCCTGTGGCGCTTCCCTCCAGACTTCTGAGGCTGTCCTAGCGAGTTGCCTTCGGCGCCTTTACCATAAAGCCAGTCCTGGTACCTCGGATGCTTCTGCTCTTGTGGTTCACTTCGGTCCAAGAGAACTCGACAAGGAACGCCGTGCTGATATATGCGTGAATTTTCTGATGTCTCCTCCTACGCGATGTCCTACCTAACCAGACACCTCAGCCCAGGTCTCCTGGCCGGATTGTCTCTTTTTAGCTTCAAAACGCCTTGCCTTGCCGTAGTCAGTGCGTCTTCATCCATCTCCGTAATGGCTAAAGCGTGCTCCAAAGTTCCCTCTTGCCACCTCCTCTTCTTTCGCTCTGACACTGAAGGGACAATATCACTCAAGCACTGCCTATATCTGCCTACTGACCAGATAGCCGCTGGTCACTCTGTGAGATACGATATGCTCCGGCCGGATAATAGGCGATCTAAAGTATCCCAACATGTAGGAGCTAGTGGAAGAGGATAAGGTGTGAAAAGCCAGATTAGTAGGAAGAATTTATTGCGTACACAAAGGAAAGGAGAGTATATGAGAGTAGATTGACTTGGGAGAGACATGTCGGCTCAGTAGGTTGACCGGGTCCCAAGTGAGGTCTGGGAGTATTCGGGCCAGAAGACAGAGGGAGCTTTCATTGGCTAGGTCGGCCTGCGATTGGCTGGTCGACGTGTTGTTTGACACAGGTAATGGACAACGTGGGTGGCCTGTGTCTCGTGCCAGAAAGCCCGGGGAGCTGAACGACCTTGAGGTCTACACGGATTGAGGCCACGACCGGAAAGCCAGACATCGGGACATGCACCTGTTAAAGTACAAGGTCACTGCAAACCTATCACAAATGAAAGTTATCGCCATTTTCTACAGAAGTGGATCCGAAAAAAGCAAAGGGAGATTGGAATGGCCATTCCTGGCTTATTAGCCCTCATCATCTAGTCATACCAAATCTCAAGGGTTGGCACCCCTGAGATTTGAGCCCGGGACCTTTGGTCATTGAGTTCAAGACTCTACCTCTAGTCTACGGGTTCCCTGCTTTGTCGGTTGTCTGCATTATGCCTCTGCATAGTCCTTGGAAAATTGCATTCCACTCAAGGATCAGAAATTAGGATCGTGTGTTTTTCCTCTGTGACCCTCCCCAGGTACTGAAGTCTATGCGATTCTCCAGTACAGCATCATATGTAGTGACTCGTTGCCTGCTCGTTGTCTGGCTTTCTTCTCGTGATCTCAGTCTGTCTGGACCTCATGGTCGTTGCGAATGTTACGAGACACAGGCCACCCACGATGTCCATCAACGGTGTCGACCCATACGCTATCCACCCACACACTGTCCAACCAATCACAGGCTGACCTAGCTAATGGACCCGCGCTCTCTCTCTCTGTCTCCTGGCCTAACTGCTCCTAAACCTCACTTGGAATTGCGCCTCGCGCGCGGCGGTCGTGACGAGGTCGGCCTCACGGTCGGAGGCCTTGCAAGACCAATTGGTGACTTCCCTCTTCCTATCTGTAAACAATATAATGTTACGTCTACGCTTGCCTTTCCACCGTCTTCTTACCAATCTCCTAAGGAACTAGAGCCTCGAAGATTGTAGGTGTTAGGGTTAACCGCCTTAGCCTTAAATCCTATAAATCTTTCCGGTATCTTGGATTTAGGTTAGTGTGGAGTTGGAATTTGGATGACTGTTTGGTTTTATCCTTCCCTGAAACTATGCGCGGGGCCCATTTTCTTACTTGAGCGGTGCGTTCCTATTCCCGTGTCCTGTTTAATGGGTCTCTAAGGTTATTCTTATCGACGTAGTTACTGATGCAGTTGGCGCCAATGAAACCACACCATTTAGGCCCGGCTTTTCCTTTAATCGGTCAGCGACAGATACCCGATGAAAGTGGAACCAGCTGCAAACTTGTGGGCACTCATTGCCCTGACGCTTTCACCAGTCAGGATCAGGTGCGGGCAAGGGGTGATAACCCGGATGACTTTGCCTTCAAGCAGAAGCATCAGATGGTTACGCTATCGCTCTGCCAATAGTTGGTGTAGTCGCCGTTAAGGGGTTGGGTTCCTTATAAATTATGCAGCCGTTCGTCTGAGACGCGATAGCAGAAAATAATTCGGATAATGAATAACAAATTCCGGTGCTCGAATACATCCAGCCGGTGTATATATCCGAGTAGCACGGGCCAGCAATGTCTCTATACCTATCACGTGCCTATAGAGTACTTTTTTAATCGTAGACTTTCGTGCTTGCAATATGACCATCATTCTTATCGTCCCCCGGTTTCACAGTGATCAGCAGAGTCCAGCGCGCACCAAGTTGGTTTGGTGAGTACTGTCGTCTTTACCTGGCCTGCTTGGCAGAAAGTCACACTCAAGACATCCGAAGGCGTCCACTAGCTCCGGAGCTTCGTTGCCTTTCGTGACTGGGTAGGTAAATACCGCCCGCAAAACAATGACGTTCCCCGATCAGATTAGGGAATGTGCTAGCCCCGTTAGATATGCCCAATTTCGAATCCTCAAATACTCTGTGTTCTGCAAATCTGGGATTAGATAGGGCTGGCTGACGATGGCTAATTAGACAGAACTGACCACCATTGCTCGGTCAGTACTCCTGTACACCCAACTCGTTTGACACATCAGAAGGTTGCGTGTTCATATCACGTCGGGGTCACAAATTGTCGACAAGACGATGACTTCCCACATCAGGAAAGACGGTATTTTGGAATAGCTGTGAGAAATTGAGCCTTAAAAGCCGCTGTCACACGTTAACTTCCAACTGGGTCCTCAGGCCAGTTGTTAGTGTGTGCGCGCCGTTGGCATGCCTTGACCCTAGGGCTTATCCTTTGTCGCAATCAAAGTATTGTTTGGCCTCGAGCTTATGCACGCCTACAGCGGCGAGTTGAGCGGGGTCGTGAGGCGGACAACACGGGCTACTAGAAGTGATCGACAAAGAGCGTGTGGTGAAGGTTGTCACGAGCGCGTATCCAAGGCTTCACAAACGAAGTCAGGATGACTAAACCCGGAAGTGCTGAGCGCGGACAACCACAATCCGTGAAACAAGGGTTTTTCAAACCTAGCCTGACTACGTTCACACGCATGGGGGACGGTGGAGCAATAAAGGAATCACAGCCGTCTGCAATCATGCCCCTAGTGAGTCCCTTCTTTCCCCCAGAAGAGCTTCTGCGAAAATAAAACCAGAGATAACATAATAGAGTAGTGAGCAACCGAACGCAGTTAACGCGAGAAATTGCCGGAAGAAAGGGTGTCGTTGAAGACGGCGTTCGGCGCCCTAGAATAAGCGCTATCCAGCGACCATAACGGGTCGTGTAGTTCTCCACACTCCTCTGCGGTGGTCCGTGATAACTTGTAATACTCCCGTGACAGAAATCCTGACAAATTTTCCCACTTTACCTCCAAGAAAGTCACTTAAGAAAGCTATCACCGGTCATACTTTGAGGGAATGCGCTATCTACGAACATGAATAACCTTGAGGCAGGTGGCCTTGAACAAGGACGCCGTAAGGCAAGTTTGACCCTGAGATGACGCAGCGAAAACAACGACAGCACTACCCCAACCAATTTCAACTAAGGCTAGATAAAGAACACAACAGGTCTTGAATAATATGGATCTTGTAAAAGTAGGATAATCTTATTTCTCGATTTGGGGGTGAAGATGTACAAGTGTGCATGAGTACGTGCTGTCGGTGATAAAAAAAAGTAACAACTCATGTACATGCACACGCACTGGGAAAGAAAGGCGTTCGGGGGAAGGAGGAGGACATACGGACTGAACTGCAAGATGATAAGTATGAAAGCCCAACGGCAAGGAGAGTAAAAGTAATGATGGCAGGGGTTGGGGAGGGGGGGCAATCACCGCTAGACTACCGTTTGGCCGAGAGATCGATGGGCATGTCCTCCGGTTCCACCACCGCCACGGGGGACGTGATAGGACAGATCGGTGCGGTAGAAGAGAAAAATCCACCCGCTCCACTGACGGGAGCGCTTGGGGGCTGGTGCTGGTGCATATGTACCAGGAAGGGATAGAAGGAGTACGGCAACGGGGCATGGTCTCCTGTCATGAGAGACGGGAAAGGCGTCAGCGCGGCAGGTGGGGCCTCGGGGAACCAGCCAGTAGTACCGGCCATCGCTGCAGCTGCTGATGTTGTCGCGGCTACCAACTGGCCCAGCGTGATGCTATTGGGCAGCGACGGTGGTGGTGGTAGTCTCTGGTGCGGCTGAGCTGCGTTGTAGAGACCTTGGAAGCTGCTGACTTGTGACAACGGTGGAGGGGGTAGAGCTGGGGGGTTCGGCCTCTTCGCCGGCTCATCCGTCTCCTTCCCCTGGGCAAGTGTCGAGCCGGAGGATGACACTGAACACGAGAGAGTCACCGCAGCCACCGCCGGAGTCATCGCTTTGGCAGTCAGGGGCGGTGGGGAGTCCCCGCGGAAGGTGTACACGTTCTCAGCATGGCTCGGGATCTTCGGTGGACCGGTGGAGTTCAAAGCGACCGCACGAGGAGCAGACAGTTTTGTATTTGTTCTTGGCAGGAGAGGGACCCGTCGTTTGGGCCGTTTGCTGCCTGCACCAGCCCAGAAGGCACCGCCCAATCGTGCCGCTTTAATCGAACGCGGGTTCTGGGGACCATCCGAAGCGGGCGTGACAGCAGCCACCGCATCAGTGACAGCCGTGACGGTATTTCGCTCTACCTCCACCTCCTGTTCCTGACTGGGCTCAAGGAGCGCTGGTGTGGTTGTACTGGCGGCGGTGACAATGGTGGTGGATGTAGAGGAGGAGGAGGTAGAAGACGAAGACAGATCGATGAGTGGTGGTTGAATTGGCGTTGAAGCCCGACGGGGTGGTGAGGGCGGTACCTCACCGTCAGGTACCCCGACCGCATTAGAGGACGTAACTAGCGGAGGATCGCCCGCCGGCATTGAGAGGTCAGCTGATGCGTCCTTCCGTTCTTCCTCCTCCACAATAACACTCAGTTCCGCGTTGCCCGTAGTAGTCACCCATATTGGCGTTGGCGGTGGTGGTGGCTCCATGTTTTCATCGGAAACTTCCATCGGCGAGGCGCCCTTTCGATGGTCCGGGTGGTAAACACTCTTCACGCCGGGTCGCCGCGGTGCCAGGGGCGGCCGACTGGGTGCCACCAGTTGGCAGGACGGAATGCCAAAGAAGTTGCTCGGTGTGGGACACTCTTTGATGGCAATAGTCAGGTTGCCAACCGTCACGTCGGTGATGGAAATCTCACGTTCCAGGTGGTGAGGTCTGTGCACAGGTGGAGCAGAGAGCGGCTGTGGCGGTAGCGAGCGGTGATGATGGTGGTGAGCGGAGGCGGCGACACGATAGAAGGGTCGTTCGTCGGTCGGATCGTTGGGACCCGGATACTGGACAACGCTGTTGGATCGGGACAGTTGGATACGCAGGGGAGCAATACGTGGTGGAGACTCGTTCGTCGGAAGGGCTGGTGAGACGGCGGGAGATGTGGAGGAGAAACTGACACAAGAGGAGGCTGAGGAGCCAGAGCGATGCCTTCGTTGGGAAGAGTAGTCCTTGTTGCTGCTGCTACCGCTGCCTGACTCGCGTCGTCGTTTCTTCTTAGGGTGTCGGGACTCCTTCTTCGTCGTCAGCAGGAGTTTCTCATTCGCGGGCCAGGTGCTACTGATGACTCGCTTAGTGGAAAGAACGACTTTGGGCAGGGAAGAGTCCCCAGGCTCAGAGATCTCCGGTGTTGGCAAAAGAGAGGGAGGGGGCACGGTCAGACAACCATCATCCACGTCCACGTCGGTCGCAGCTCGACGAGGCATCTCCAGGGGCGCACGGAAGCTGGGATTCTCCACTATCTCCGCATCGTCCGCGTCCTCCTTCTCCCCATCCTCGAGATCCCGCAGGAGGCAGGAGGACTCCTGGCTGGAATCGATTGATGCGGCTTGGCATACGATGAGGCGTTCTCGAGGTATGGTCAATCGGATTTTGGGTCGATCAGTACTCTCCACTCTCACTGTAGTCACCGCGGCGTTTGTTGTGTTGGGGTTGGTGGAGACGGAGACCACGGTGACAGCATTGGAGGCGACTTCGAGTTGGCTGCCTCTTGACGGCTAAAAGTGATGACGAAACAATTGTATAAGACCTTTTCTGAGTCAACGTCCTGCAGGTGATAGCTATTAAGGGGAAGCTTGTGGGGAATTCAAATAACTTATCTGACTGAGAAAAGACCCTGACCTAAATCGGCATGACAACGAGCTCATGGCTCACTGATTAGAGTGTTAGACTCTGATCAAAAGGTCGCAAGTTCGAGCCTCGGGTGGGACACCACTTAGGTCTAGGAATGATTGGCTGATGATGGCTAATAATCCAGAAATGGCCATTCCAATCTCCCTTATCTTTACTAGCAATACTATCTGCCTAGCCGCTGTGCGGCTGCTGTTCGAGCCTGAGAAATGAGACCCGAGGCAAGCTTTTGTTGCAGATGTGAGAGAAGTATGAGGAAGAAGGGGATGAGGAGGAGGAGGAGGAGGACTTACTATAGGAAGACCAGTTCTGGCGTATTCGATAGCAGATCTGCTGGACTGTCTAGCATTTGACTGTGAAGCTGTGGCTACCAGTAGGGTTGTCTTGCGAAGCCTATTTTCAGAGTGCCAATCACCATCAGGAGAGATGGTGGTGTCGTAACCGAGGCTGGATACGGGGGTAGAAGTCGAAGATCCAGCAGTGGCAATACTACTTCCGGAAGTTGGTGCTTCCGGATTCTTATGATGATACTGATACAGGGATGTTGGATGACTGCCGGCAGCGGATACAGGCCCAGGAGAGCCCAGACTGGGAGTCACAGAAACGGACAGGGGCTTCTGCACCCGCTCACCTAGGTCTGTTGTGACCTTCGCAGGAGGCGAGGCGGGAACGGTAGTCTTTGTGGGCATCGGATTCTTGGCCAGGGGCGTTGCGTTGACATTTGCACCTTGAATTGTCTTAGTTTCAGCAAACGCCTGGGCTTCTTTTCTACGCTCCTCCCTAGGAAGTTCGATAATTTTGACGGTAAATATGGGGCTGAAAAATTGCGGAACAATAGTATACACGTGCAGGTGCTTAATTGGTTAACACGAGAGGAGTACTTACTCGTCATTGAAGGACTTTATGAGCTCTCGGTCTAGTATGTTCTCATCTGGCTCCCACGTGTTGTGCCTGAAACAAGGACAGTTTAAGAATTGAGAAACGGAACAGTTTAGTCTGCGCTGCAGGTGCTTTACTGTTATTACTGTTTACGATTACTTGCCATTTGTCAAAGGACGATTGATATGCGCAAGACGAAGCTTCTGACTACGCATCTTGACACAGCACAACCTCTGTCTATCAGCGGTCAACCCATCAAAGATGTTAGTTGCTTCCGCTATTTGGGCTCGAATATGCTAGCCAACGGACAGGTCAAAGAAGGAATCGAGAACCGAATCGCGCAGGCTCGAAATGCATTGAGACTGCTAGCCAAACCACTCTAGTCTCGTTCAGACATCAGCTTACGTACTAAGCTGCTGATATACAGAGCATCAATCAAACCGGAGTTAGTATATGCCTGCAAAACATGGCCTGTCAGAAAGGCAGACATCCTATCGCTCGAATCTTCGACACCTCTTTAGAGTTTTCTGGCAGGATCGACTTTTCAATGTCGAGCTATATCGCAGGAGTTTCAAACTGCCAAGTCTAGCATCATATATCTAGCATCGCCGATTGGAATGTTTTGGTCATGTCCTGCAGATTAGCCGTGAATCCCTCGCGTGGTGGTCACCTGAAGACGTGGCTCAACACTGTCAACTCGGACTTCAAACGCATGGGCCTCGTAACCGTTTACGGCTTGTGACACTGGAACAAACACTGGGTTAACATTTGCGAAGAGCTCGCTACTGATCTCCGCAAATGGGCCGCTGCTATCCGTGAAGCCCCTTCATCCAACAACAGGAGTTAATCGGATCAGGTACTAGTACAAGTACTTGCCACAGAACGCACCTCATTTCTGGAGTGGGGGGGGGGCAAATATTATCAATTCTGTATAGCACAAACAGCAAATGCGATCGCTGGGACAAGAATTGCATTCTTCTGACTTCTCGAAATAGACGCGGATCCACCGTCATTAGAGACAATAACAGAATTGCAGAACCAGTTCTGCTATAGTCTCTGATGCTCGATTCACGATTTAGTTCGAAACTTTAGGCGATTAAAGCTATCGTCCCAGTGATCACATCTTCCTGGGACTCGCATATTTGCTTTTATTGGCAATTTACTTGGGTGCGATGCGCTCCGATCTGTCCTACGATGGGAAATGATTATCCCTCGATAGGAATCTACTTATACGCAGTTCCGGTTTCTGCACAGGGGTCTTGACAACAACGTGTGGCCGAAGTGTTAGATACAAACCCCCAGTTGAATACGGAGCTGGCGAGACTCGCAATGCTTCAACACGGACGAAGAATGATCCGTGCGCTCCACTCGAGTCTGCGCAAACGCCATCAGATAACTGGCTAAGAGAAGATCAGATACTGTGAGTTCATGAGCGAAGATAGCAAAAACTGCTTGAGCAGAGAGACTGAAAATGATACGCGAAGCAACACTGTAGAACAAACTTCGCAAGCTGCATAATCAAACCTCCTTCAGAAGCTGCATACTGGTACACAGCCTGAAACTGACGAAGGAGCCCAACACAGGTTCTACAACACGAAGCCCACATTAAACACGACTGATACTGAACCTGGTAACGTGACTGCGGCTGTATAGTTGGCGATTAATCGACGCAGAAGACGAAGAGCCTTATCCAACCCCAGGTAGCGTCCCTCCCAGGCCTCAATAATCGCGTAACCAACAACCTCGACGTACATCTGCCAGCTTACGCTACCATCAACTGTGGTGAAAAGGAAGCATTTCATACAACCCCGACCCTGCTGCACGAGAACTGACAATTGGTCTGAAATCAGTTCACGTCAACAGGCTCAGCTCTCAAGCCGATAGACAACCTCTCGTGCTTGCCAAGAAAACCGCCTAGCACGTGTGGAAAGCACACTCTTCTTGCAGGCTTTCACTTGGGCTGAACCTCAGGCAGACGCGTTAAATTTGGCCTTAACACACACGCACAGGCATGCATGCGGCAGCTAGCTAGCTAGCACTGAGCGAAGCTCGCTGTTGTCGTTGCCGCAGGGAGTCATCTGGTGGCTGCCGCTGTTGCCGCCACCGCCACCGCTAGTCGTCGTGCTAAAAGGGCGAGGCCGCCAGGGCACAGATCAATGCTCGCATAACCGGGCCAACCACCAGTACGTATCGACCGCCGGCGGCGCTATCTAGCTAGCGGCGCATGACTTAAAGCAGCTGGCGTGCGAGCGCATTGCACGCGCGACAGCGGCGGCTGTCCGTCAGTCGATCACTACGCGCCATGCGACGGGGGAAGGTGACCGCTGCCTGTCTGTCTAACGCTCCCAGCTAACGCGCTCCGTGGGCTGGGCTGACGAGCGCGCACGCACTATCTCTCGGCGCAAGCACACACACACCGGCAAGGCTGAAACGGCAGCGGCGACGGCCTAGCTGCTGCTGCAGCCGATGTCATTGCAGCAAGCGACGAGGACGAGAAGGAGGCTGTGACAGCCGATAAACGTACGTTAAGGGAAAGAGTAAAGCAGAAGAAGGGCATGCGTGACTTACTTGTCGGGCCAGTTCTTCCATTTCACCAGGTATTCCACTTTGGACTAGAAAAGAAAAGAGGAGGAAAAAACAGTTGAGACAGAAGAACTTTAACAAGACATTGCAGTCCTCAATAACCGAGAGAAGGAAGAGCCTAGGCTAGTACTTGACAATGTAGCACGAAACTCACCATTCTGACGCGCCGTTTGATGAGACGCTCTACGGTGTATATGTTTGATTCGCGACCGCGATGTTTATTCATCCCGAATGAATAATATCCAAAATAGGGTAGTATGTAAAATATCAACTGTGTGTACTGAATAGGAGCAGGGGCGGGGGGGGGAGAGGAAAGGAGTGAAGGGGAAAAATGAGGTGTGTTGTGCAGGTTTTTTCACAGGTCGTAGTAATAGGGAATCCAAGCCGCCAACTAGCTTTAGCCGTTAAAATGGGCTTGGCGCAGTCACGTTCGAGGTTGTCGCTGCGACGATGTGCTAACAAGCGAAATAGATTGTGAGGCTAATAAAACCGAAGGTGGTGGTGGCAGCGTCGAGGTTAGTGCTGGTTGGTCCGCTGGCTTCCTCTGTTACGCCTACGGTTGATCACAATAGGACCAGCCAATAGGTGGGCAGAGGACCGAGAACCAATCAGAGCGTTGTGCGTTTACGCTCTTTCTACCTTTACTACCAATTAGAAAAATGGAGGGAAGAGAGACCGCAAAAGTTGCGATCTAACGGCCCTACCCTCTGACACTTACCATCCCCCAGGTCATATAAACTACACGCTAATTGGTTGAGCGTCTCGACTTCTGGATTGGATTAACTGCAAGAGGAGAAATAGCATTTACAAGCACAAGAGCCAATCGAAGGCCAAACGAATGTCGCCAATCGGGTTGGAAACACGGCCCTACCTATCCAAACTCCCCTGTCTGGTACACACCGAGGGGTGGTGGTGGTGGTGTCACCCTGCTCGAAAGAATGCATACAGACAGGCGCATTCCTATGCAAATTTGGTCCTGAATCACGCGGACATGTCCAATGGTTTCCTTCATACGCTTACTTCCCAAATGAGCGTAAATTATAAGATTGTGGAAAAACTTTCACTGCATAAAGTGGACGACGCATTTTATGGACATAGTCAGTTGAAATCAAGGTAGCCGAAGTTCAGACGCAAGCGCGCAAGCAACCGTGAATCACATGTATTGCTTGTCTTGATGATGATGATGATGATGATGATGAGAACTTTATTTTGATGATAATATCAAACTTTCAGCATAGCGAGGGGAATTCTAATGTTGCGTTGAGGAGCATTCCCATTTAATTCTTCTTACTATTCCCATTTAATTCTATGGTTAGTGTTGGAATGTGCCAGCAAAACTAACCCCCTCCTCGCTCTGCTACGAGGAAAACCCTGTGAATACTAAGGAGGACAGAATTTCCGCATCCACTATTTATTGGCTATTTACCGAACGACAACCAACACACGTAGCCACTCCATCGGTAGCAACTCAAACCAGTCACGAAAATGGAAATAGTGTTTAAGAGGTCATCTACTTCATCTTACCTGAGATTCAAATTACCGTTTTTGAATTGGATTAGTATAGTACGCCTTCAATGTACATGCGGAACAAGTTACTACCAGCGGCCGTGGGAAACAAATTCAACTGCATTTTTCCACTTTACAAAGTTCTTTCCCTTCTATCCTATTTCCACCACCCCCAAAACCGTAGGATAAAATGCTGGGACTAGGGGCAATATGAAATGCACCGCCTAAACTACTTTTGCCGCAAATTTGAAATGGGTTTTGGTTTGGGAAATATTACTTAAATGGGATCGTCATGTCGACCAGCTTGCGACACAATCCCATTATATATCACATAGGTCAAGGGTTTGGTTTTTAATTCACTTCCTTAGGCTTGTCTGCGATAACCACAGTCAGAACGACAACTTAACTATTTAAATCAGACGTGCACAACAGGATTTACTGACGACAATAGATTCCGTGACAGCTTCTCAACTGTGTTCTGTCGTTGCAGGAGTTTGATAACGAATAGAACATCCAAGAGTTTTAAATTTAACAGGATGCCACGAGATAACAACAAGGACCTTAGTCCAGTGTAATTAATAACCAGAAAAAAGGACAATGCATTAAGTCAGTATACAGATAGGGGGAGGGTTGGGCGTACGCAAAGGCAACTGTCAGCCAGGGCCGCTGAGCACTTGCCCATCTGGCTTTTCACACAAGAAGATAGAGTACCACGGTCCTCTATTTCTAATTATCTGATAGGCAGCGGTCCTTCTGTCGAAGTCAAAACAGTGTTTCGAGTACTTGTTCGCGCTTGAATAGCTCGAACCCTGCGCTAGTTGAAAGTTGCCTACATACGGCGGGAGAAACCCGACCTATGCAAGCAGCTTGACCGTGTGATAATTGGCCACTTAATTTTAGAACATTCAGTTTTAATCCCCAAGTGATTTTTGTTAACTTCCCTCAACCCCCCACTCCTCCTTTCTATATGTTGACTGAATTCAGTGCCCTTTATCTGATTATTATTTGAACTGAACTACGATCCTTACTGTTATCTCATGTCATTCCATGAAATTTCAAACTCTTGTATGTTCTATTCGTTATCAAACTCCTGCAATGACAGGATACAGTTGAGAAGCTGTCCCAAAATCTGTTGACGTCAATAAATCCTGTTGTGCTTGTCTGTTTTAAAGTTGTACCTGGGAACAAATGCTTCAACTTAGCGATTATATTTTTCAAGCGTTTGCTCCCAGTACGAATATAAAACAAGTTTAGACAGCAAGTCTTAGTTAATTCAGTGAAGTTCGAGACGGCCTCTGAACTGCATCACGTCATTGCAGGAGTCAGATAACGGTTAGAAGCATACAGCATTTTGAGTTTTACAGAATGTCAGTATGTTACAGCAGGGATCATTGGTCAGTGTAAATAATGATCAGTTGAAGGAAACTACATTAACTCAGCCTATAGGGAGAAATAGGAGACGGGAGCTGAAGTTGACGCAAACCAAGCCGTGATTAAAACTAGCTTATGTAGGTCCGCTCATTAATCCCTACTTCCTGCATGTTTTCCTGCGAAAACAGTTGTTATAGGGTTTTATGCGTGTAGAATTAGGACATGCAGTGGATTATACTTAAATAAATGCTAAATGCATTTTTATGTTACTGTATTTAGAAGTGTTGTTGATTCATATCTGTAGATTTCCCCAATTTGTATTATCGTTTAACTGATTGCGGAAAAACCCAATTATCAAATTGTAGATTTCTTGAATTTCCCCGAAAATTGGAATGGTGGTTAGGAGGTCGTCTACTTCAACTTACCTGAGGTCCCAATTACCGTTCTGGAGTTAGATTAGTATAGAACGCCTTCAATGTACATGCGGAACAACTTACTCCCAGTGGCCACGAGAAGCTACTTCGATTACATTTTGTTCACTTTACACTTACCTCTAAAAATTTCCTTTTCTGCCTGTCCTATTTCCCCACCCCTCAAAATTCGATGACCACCGGTTTTGCAGGACGACATGCTGGGGCTACATAAGCTAATTTTGCCCAAGCCATGGTTAAAACCAGCTGCCCAATGACCAAGTTAATCAGAGATTGGCGATGTGGTTTAGCTGTTTGCACAGATCAGGTTTCTCCCACCATGTGTAGGTCGCTTCCTGTTAGGGCAGGGTTCGATTTATTCGTGCCCTAGCAAGCACTCGGAAAGCTGGCCGAGAGACCACCGCCTAGACGTTGTTTACTAATCGAGGATCCTGGTACTCTGTCTTTTTGCTTAAAAAGCCAATTAAGCAGGTGTTCAGCGGATCTGACGGTCAACTGACTTTGCGTACGCCTAATATACTTGCGTCCGCAATTGCACGTGAATTCATAGATAAACTAATTGGGATGGCATGTGACGGCAGTGATATTTTATGCTCTTACAAGGGCGAATAAATTTGATAGAAGGCACATAAAAAGATATTCTTTCTTGTAACAAATCAGGTGAAAGTCCGATCTTGCGGATTTAAAAGCCTTTTAATTCCCGAATAATTTTGAACCAGAATCGGAGTTTAAGTCCGCAACCTGCATGCTCTGCATGCATGGAATATAATATATTCCTTGATGCCATTAAGAAGACACTATATAGGGCTCCCAGTATTGCAAATTGTGTATGGAGTAGATCGTATACTTCATATGGAGCACTGATAAATTGACAGATGTTATGCTATTTGGGTGTGAACAAATCACAGTGACGCCCAGTGGCAAAAGTCTCCCAGCCCAAGTCTCTGAAGGATTTCGTGGTTAAAGGTTTCATGCTTGATTAATGAGCAGTTAATGTATGTTAAACACGTGATAAGTGCACAGCCTGAAATACGATAAAATCGCTTGAAATTGTTTTACTGAACTAAAAGGGTTAGTGCACGGGTTACGCAATGAACACAAAGACAAAGAGAAACTCCTATGGGTTAGCAACGGAAACTTATAGGCCAAGAAAGCTGCTGGAACACCTCCTATTGGTTAAAAAATGAAGCCTGCGGACGAAGAATAATATAAGAGCAACTCCTATTACCATTAGTCGGCCCAACAATTTGTTCCTGTCGCTAATTGAATGGACTTTATATGGTCTTCAGAAAACTCAAAAATAAAGACTTCTCTAAAACTGAAAGATATCTTCCTCCGATTATATTCTTTTTTAAAGATGTGAGTTGCCATTCAGTGAGACTGAGTAAGAGAGTATTTACCAATATTCTCTATAAAAATATACTTTAAGTCATCAGGCTATCAAAAATCAACGAGACAAAACATATTACTAAAGTTGCTACCTTTACCGAATATGGTTTTTACAAACATCCGAACCGAAATACATTCAGTAGGCGGAATCCGAAGGTCGTGGGTCCGAACCTCAGGGGTCGCCACGCCTGGGCTTGAGTATCACCAGCTGAAGAATACAGAAATGGTCATTCCACCGGTCTCCCTTGAAAATGCATTTCAGAATTTCAGTTGACATTTCATGAGACTGAGCACCGCCTCGGCTATCAGTCCCGAAATCGGTGAAAGGCACTCCAACGTACGGACTGGCAAAGTGGCTGCTTTGGCGTCTCAAATATCTAACTGCTGATTCGGAGAGCTCATCAACACAATTCTTGGAGAAAATTGAAGGGGTAAGTCTCCTGCTAAGTGATATCATGGTTTCCTTTGATTTCACGTCCCTCTTTACTTCTGTCGCTCAGGATCTGGCAGTCGAGACCGTCGACCTACTCCTACGAAGCAAATACGATAAGACGGAGAATCACCTTGGACGTGCTCAAATCCTACAGCTCCTGAAGTTCTGTCTCTTGATGTACTTCACATTTGATGGAAAAATCTATGAGCGGGTGAAGTGGACACCAATGGGTTCACTGATTTCGGGATTGATAGTCGAGGCGGTCCCACAACGGCTGGAGTCGCTGGTCTTCCAACACCACAGACCGAAATTCTGAGCGCGGTATGTGTATGACACCTTCGTCGTTATCGAACGGGATTAGGTGCTCACGTTCAAGGAATGTCTCAACTGCATTTTCCCGGACATCCACTTCACAATGGAGGAGGAAGGGAACAACAAGCTGGCATTGCTTTATGTCCGCATCTGTCGCAAAGGTTGTGGTGGCCTAAAGTCTAAAGTATTCAGGAGAGCGATGCAAGTACTGAATAACAACAGCAACCACCCAAACAATCACAAACGCAGTTGCGTAAAGACGCTCTATCGACGTCTTTAGACGCACTGCTGCAAACCAGAAGATAAAGTAGCCGAGGTTGAATACCTTTGATGGATGTTCAGAGAAAATGGCTACCCGCGCAACTTCGTCAACCGGTGCTTGCGCAAACGAGCTGGCCAAAAAAAGTGCACCGACCCCAAGATTTGGCGTTAGATCCCGTATGGCAAAAACGTATCGGAAGCAGTCGGCCACCTTCTCGCACCGCTTGGAGTTGGAGTCGCACACAGGCCGGAGGCAACCATAAAGCGTCAGATAGTGAACCCGAAAGACCCACAACCACGGCAAGAAACATCTGGAATCGTCTACAGGATCCGGTGCAGTTGCAGGCAAAGCAACTATGTCGGAGAACTTGGCAAACCTCTCAAGACGCGAATTGCCGAACACGTGGCAACGGTGCAGCGAAATGCTGTCAATTCACGAGTTCCGGCTCATTCGACGAGACCTGGCCACACATTCAAAGTTGATGAGGCCGAAACGCTCGTAAGACGTAACAATCAGGTGAGCCGAGAATTAGTTTAGTCATAGTTCACGGGCCCCAATCCATCACCAAGTGCAACGATTTGCCCAATCCATATTTGGTGCTGAGATCCAATTTGGGCAAAGCAAGTCCCCCCTTGGGGAGCGGACAAGCCACCGCCTCATCCTATACCAGTACCGGACGGCCAGACGACCGGGCAATCTTCACGCCTGAGTCCACCACGCGCGATCAAATGTCAGCAGGTTGGAGCCCGAATGCCGCTGAACAGAACACCAACACTCAAGAAGGCAATTACGATTAATTGTCGTCATATGATTGCAGTAATTACTGTATTCTATCAATACTGCAAACTCATGTGCATGTGCTACCCTATCTGCTATTGTTCTTTGACTATGTCTCTGATGACGAATCCACGGCGGATATCGAAACGTCAGACGAATAAAAGTATTATCCCAGCGATTGAGTCGTTTTCTTCTCAATTACCTCCTGGGACTCGCACATCCGCTTGCACTGGCTACTCCACCAAATCCTCCCCGCCGCATAACCAGCCTTTGCTCGATCCCCCACTACCCCCCTCCTTTTTTCCGTGGCTCACTTGTATGAAAAGACGAACACCCCTTACTTCGCATCCCCTTCCCATATAAGTGTGCTGGCCCAATGCAAATTTATCGAAGTTCAATTGACCCAGCTGTGTAGCCTCTGTCGAATTCAAAGGCACATCAGCCAAGCAGAATGAGTACTAGGAATAATTAGTTATGGGGAGGGGTTGGCAGGTTTGAATAATTAACTGCACAGCGCCTGGCGAGCCTCGCAACTCTGACGGCCACTAATTTTTCACGGTGGGGTGAACTGAATTATTCAAGTCTGCCAAACCTCCCCTAGTAAGTAAGTATGCCTAGAAGTAATTCTGGTGGATTCTAGAGTATTCGCTAAACATCGTGCAACTTTCATCACGAAATTTGACTTGGTTGTTTAGCACATATTTGGTAACATTATATTGATGCACTAAGTGGACTTAATCAGGGGATTGCCTTTTAGTTAGGAAATTCGCCACTTTAGTTAGGTTTATTAAGAGAAATGGGAGTAGTCGTATATCGAAGGAATTTCCTATGCTATTACGTACGACAGAACCAAATTGTAAATTAATCTGCAATATGCTACGGAGGAACTCCAAAATACTTTAAAAAATGTATGAAACATATCCCTTTCAGAACTGGAACATGTTGTCCGAAATTTTTTAGGTGGAAGTGAGTTCAGGTTGAAAGAATTGCATTTATTTTCGGAAACAAGGAGCAACTCCAGTTTTAAAAATTATGATTTTTTTGTTATTCTGTGAAGCTTTTTGCCAAAAAATGCCACAATAAATTTGTATGAAAAGCTGATTTACCGTACCGATAACTGTGAATGTGAGCTTGATACAAAAACGGGAAGGCGCGGCATACTTTCACTTTCTGGTGTTGGGTTTTGCCATGAAGATGTTCAGTCATTTCCTATCTGAAGCTAATTTTGTCCGCTTACGAAAGTTTGCAGCCAAAGAGCTGCCGCGCAATTCATCAGGTAATATGTCTGATATAACCAAGGTCATCGTATCCAGAATTATCACCTGTAAAACAGTGCTTAAAAAGGCAGAATCATGGACGAAAATAGTCTACAAAAAAAAAAGAAAATGACGATTATATTCGTAGAACACTAAAAATATCACTATATACCCGTTAGGGCTATTCACGGGGAACATTTTTCCATGATCTCTCAGATCCTAGATAGGAACAGAACGCGAAAAATTTGGCCTTCCTCAGTACATGGCTACGATTAAGCCATTTTTAAATAGGAAACTTATAAAGGAATGTTTCCTATTTGCTCAGAAATACATTAGTCACACACTCTCATTTTGGAAAAGCATTTCTTTCTGTGATGAAGTACTCTTCTCAGACAAGTCGACAAAGTCGGCACATGCGGTCATATGCGGAAAGACCTGTCCCAAAGAATTCACTGCTTCAACATCAATTTTCAAGAACTATCGACGCCTCACGGTGTGGATGGCGATCAAGTTCACTGAGCGATCAATCTGGCGGTGGACGAAAGATACCATTAACATTTTCGTCTATGTCAACATTGTCAAATATGTATTTGGTTATAATGGCATTCACGGGCGTGGAATGGATATTGTCATGCTACAAGACAATTCCCCTGCTCACCGATCAAAGGAGGTATGGTTATAATTTACCATACGACTATAATCCAATTTTTAAGACTACAGCCAGCCTTTCCGTCTGCGGCCTGCGAACAATTTTCATCCCACAAAATAATCCCGACCTCAATCCAGCAAAAGTAGCTTATGTAGCCCCACTCATATACCTCTAGTCCCAGCATTTAGTCCTGCGAAAACGGTGGTTATAGAGTTTTGTGGGGTGGGGAAATAGGATAGGCAGAGAAGGGAATTTTTAGAAGTAAGTGTAAAGTGCAAAAATGTAGTCGAAAACGCTTCCCACGGCCGCTGGGAGCAGGTTTTTCCGCATGTAAATCGAAGGTGTGCGTGGCGCTTCGCGCCGCAGACTACATACTCGAACTCCAGAGCGGTAAGTTGGACCACAGGTAAGTTGAAGTAGACGACCTCCTAACCACCATTTCAATTTTTTGGAAAATTCAAGAAGCCTGAAATTTGATAATCGGGTTTTTCCTCAATAAGTTAAATGGTAATACAGATTAGGAAAATCTACAGATATAAGTCAACGACACTTCTAAATAAAGTAAAATAAAAATGCATTTAGCATTTATTAGAGTACATTGCACTGCGTGTCCTTATTTTCCGTCCAGAAAACCCGATAAACACCGTCTTCATAGGAAAACATGCAGGTTATAGGGATTAATGAGTGGGGCTACATAAGCTACTGTTGCCCTCAATCCAATTGAATATCTCTTCGCCTTAATCAAGCGAAACTGGCATAAGCCTGCGAAACATCTTTCAATGGAAAATAAACTGGGTTTCGTCATAAATAATTATATAGACCAAACCACAATTGACAATATAGTTGTCTCTATGCCTTCCCGAATTACTGCTGTTGTAAAGGCTAAAGGACACTACAAAATATTAGTATGTTAAATATTTATTAATTTTCCTCATTTTTTTCGTTTTATCTTATTTTCTTACTTTTTATCCCTGACCTGCCCTACAGTCCTTTTTTGGATTTGAGAGTTTTCGGTGCAACATATTAGTTCTTAGATAATGCATGATACTTTATGCATCGAAAGATGCCTCCTTGCACGTAGTATAATTTGCGTGTCCGTTGGGTAAACGCATTGCGAGCTACAAAGGTTTTCATGCAGACTTGGCGGTGTTGCGCGTTTTTTGGCGCATACTGTTTATGAGTGCTGGACAGTCAGCTTACGGCGTCCGTATTGGTGGATTTCATACGTGCAGTAGGCTGGGTGGGTAAATCGACCCAGACGTGATTAATTTCAAGGTCACCGGCGTGCCTCCAGAGCTCACTTGATAGTGTTTATTTGCATTGAAGCCTGCCCGACTAATGTGGATTCGAATCCCACCGAAGCCACGAACTTTTCACAATTGGGTCAGCTGAATTATCCAACTCCGCCAACACCCCCCTAATAATTTACCAATCACCAAC
This sequence comes from Ligula intestinalis, assembly GCA_036362985.1. NCBI lineage: Eukaryota > Metazoa > Platyhelminthes > Cestoda > Diphyllobothriidea > Diphyllobothriidae > Ligula > Ligula intestinalis. The sequence continues at coordinate 22,186,685 of JAYGXS010000009.1, read as the reverse complement.
GGCCCTTCTGAATTCTCTAACAGGAATTTTGGCTACTTGAAAATTGGACTTATTTAAACCATTTTCTCGTTGAACTACCGTCATCTAAAGCAAGTTAACTACATTCAGATATAAACGTTGTTTGCACTTATTTTCATACTTATGTATTTTTGTAATAGTAAGACAGAACGTTGGGAAGAGGAAGACCACAGGACACATAAATCTCGGTGGCACGAGACGCGCCCCAATGTTAAAAAACAACACAGCTCTGCGATACCTACGCGTAATCTGTTCATGAATAGATAGAGCCGGAGCTCGTCGTTGTTGCGACGATGTTTTTTTTCAGGAAGAAGAGAGAGAGAGAGAGAGAGAGAGGGAGAGAGAGAAAGCGTCAAGAAGACCGGATATGTGGGAGGGTGCAGGCGGCTGGCGCGACCAACACTCAACACGCGTACCAACAGCACGCCTCGATAGGTAGGCTCCAACGTGTGTGAGAGCGCCATCAAGGCCGCATTATGACTGAGGTATTGAGCCCGACTCTCAGCCCCCCGGTCAGCCACTCCACATAACAAGACACACACACTGGGCTGACTGCGGTGTCCAAGTTATCCCATTCAGTTCTCAACCCTCCAAGCCGCGGCTTTTAGCGCACCATGATAGCTTCAAGTGCACCAGATTACTTACAGTGAGGAAAGATGTGCGCTGAGGGTCGACCTCACCGTCTCCCCCACCGCCAGTAAGCGGCCACCTCCTAGCGGATAGGTCGCCTGAGGTGAGATGGGCGCGGTGCTTATAAGGAAACTAAGTCGGAGATGAGCATTCTAGAGCACATTGTGCAAGCAAGTGAAAAGGCAAGGAAGAAGAAGAAGAAGAAGAAGAAGAAGAAGAAGAAGAGAGAGACAGAGAGAGAGGGAGAGAAAGAAAAATAAATAAATTTGAAGATAACGAGCGAGAGGGGTCAACCGATAAACTTTATAAAAACCCCTATAACCACCGTTTCCGCAGGACAAATTGCCGAGACTACGGGGTATATGAGGTGCACTGCTTAAACTACTTTTGCCCATTATAAGAACTTTCGCATGGAATTGGAGAGCATAAAAAATGGCAGCTCGATTTCAAAAGCCTTCCTTGTGCCTGCGTAGGTGGGTAGGTGGAGAGAAGGCAAGTGGTAGTGATTTATCT
>JAYGXS010000009.1:22159840-22170431 GCA_036362985.1 Ligula intestinalis | reverse complement strand
AATCTGGGTTTATTCTATTCTGGGTAAATACATTTTGGCTGACCGAAGCACATGGGGGCTTTCCTTGGTTTCCGTCCTCTCACCTCTGTCCACCAAATGTTGTGTTACATTTAACTAAGATTGGTACCATGCACTGCTACTGCCTATGTTGGTAGTATAGTGAAATGGTTGCCTGTGTGCACAGTTAATGGTGTTCAGAACGAAATAAGGACAAGGACTGCTTTTCTTCTTAAATAGACTAAATTTTAGGTGAGGAATACCTATTTAAGCGCTTTCAGTTGATAGTTAACGGAAGAACTAAAATATCCCCAGATATGTGTAGATGTAAGCAGAAGAGGACGTTGTAACCTTAGGAGAAATTTTTGGGGCAGCAAACGAGCAAAAGACAAAAGAATGATTCAATTCTATGACCCGTTCCTTTAAAATCTAATGCATCTAAATATTTGTTGAAGTAGCTCACATTATACCTTTGTTATTTACACTATAGTAGTTGCCGAAAATCTCGCAACAAGAAGATATCTGCAAAAGATTGATACTCTTTCGCTAAACGGCATTGACTCCGGTTGTGATACTGATTATCGTGTAGTCGATTCTGAAGTCATTTCAGTCATGATAGGATGTGGGCTTTTCAACGAGCTTCGTTGTGGCCACTAGCAAACACTGGCTACTTAAGTAGCATGACTTCATCATTTATTTAGACTGCCATTATAAATCCAAATATGTTTTATGGAAAAAATGCTGGCAAAAAATTATTTCCTGTATTTTTTGATATAAAATTACGCCTTTTTTAAATTTTGTATTCAAAGAAAGGGTATCTTTTGGTTTTAAAACGTTTCTCAATTGCCGAATAATTATCTAACCTAGTGAATGCTACACTCGAATTCAAGGTTTAAAAACTGCGCACTGTGTACATCCTGTTTAAGGAACAGTGCGTTTTCGCCTGTAGTTTGAGGAGGGAGTCACATAGTTGTCATAAAATAGTGCAATAGATATGGAACATGTTTGATGCAGGATAGGCAGCATTAATATACTGTCGGATACGATTTTCTTATGAATTAATACCTCACAGCTGTAAGAAAGTTTTTAATTAGCCTTTATTTAGCGAAATCTGCTCGCCTACTGACCTGACATTCCTTTTTTGTTGAATAAAGACGTTTTTTTCAAAGTCGTAAATTACTTTCAGGCTCCTCGACTGTCAGGAATTGTCTGAAAGTTTTCAGTTGATAGTTAACGTAAGAACTAAAATATCCTCAGATATGTGTAGATGTAAGCAGAAGAGGACGTTGTAACCTTAGGAGAAATTTTTGGGGCAGCAAACGAGCAAAAGACAAAAGAATGCTTCAATTCTATGACCCGTTCCTTTAAAATCTAATCAATAGAAATATTTGTTGAAGTAGCTCACATCATACCTTTGTCATTTACACTATAGTAGTCGCCAAAAATCGCGCAACAAGAAGATATCTGCGAAAGATTGATGCTCTTTCGCTAAACGGCATTGACTCCGGTTGTGATACTGATTATTGTGTTGTTTATTTGGATGTCATTTCAGTCATGAAATGATGTGAGCTTCTTCGTTACCACTAGCAAAACGTATCTATTGTAAAACCGGCTACTTAATTAGTATACCTTTTTATCATTTATTTTGACTGCCTTTATATATTTAAATATAAGTTATGCAAAACACACACGAAACGATTATTTTTTGTACTTGTTTGATAGAAAATTATGCCTTCTTTGAATTTTATGCTCAAACAAAGTGTATTTTTCGGTTTTAAAAAGTTGCTCAGATGCCGAATAATTTTCTATCCTAGTGAATGCTGCACTCGAATTCAAGGTCAGAACCTGCGCACTGTGTACATCCCGCTTAAGAAAAAGTACGTTTTCACCTACTGTTTGAGGAAGAAGTCACATAGTTGTCATAAAATATTGAAATAGATGTGGAACATATTTTATGCAGGATAGGCAGCATTAATATACTGTCGGATACGATTTATTATGAATAAACACCTCACAGTTGTAATAAAGTTTTTAATTAGCCACTATTTAGGGAAATCTGCTCGCCTTCTGACCTGATATTGCCTTTTTGTTGAAGAAAGACGTTTTTTTCAAAGTCGTAAATTACTTTCAGGCTCCTCGACTGTCAGGAATTGTCTGAAAGGTTTCAGTTGATAGTTAACGTAAGAACTTAACTATCCCCAGATATGTGTAGATGTAAGCAGTAGAGGACGTTATAACCTTAGGAGAAAGGTTTCGGTATCAAGCGAGTAAAAGCCTAAAGAACGATTAAATTTTAAGATTGGCTCCTTTAAAATCTAATACATAGAAATATTTGTTGAAATAGCTTACATCATGCCTTTGTTATTGACAATATAGTGAGAACTTTTCCTGTGCGGAAATGTTGAAACCCATGCTGAAGAACGAGGTTGTTGGTTATTCTTATCAAAGGCAATTTTAGTCATATATTACAAACTGATGCCTTACTCTAGTTACAAACCTAGACTTTTTTTACCGAAATCTGCACGCCTTCTAACCCGATTTTGTTTTTTGTTAGATAACTAGGTTTTTTTCAAAGTCCTGAACTACTTTTAGACTCCTTGACTGTCAGGATTTATCTGAATAAATTTTCATCCTCTTGGCTACTAATAGCATTTTCTCCCAGACACTATACCCTTTTGGAAATTAGTAAGATTTCCAGCAGAAATAAAGCATAATTGGGGTCTGACATAAGCTTATTCTCATAAAGTCTTTCAAAAGTGGGCTTTTGAGTCGAGAGAAGAAGAAGAGGTAACAATCCAATTTAGGTCACCAAACAGCATACATAAATAACCCAATAGTTGCGCGCGATGTGTAAAATGGTCGCATAGTGCCCAATTGGACACAATCGGTGACTCTATCTCAACTGTATGCGATCACTATTTAATATCTACATAATCTCTATATAATTCCCGTATAAACTCCATTTAACCTCTATATAGTCGATTATTGTGTCCAATTGGGCGCTATTGCGTCATTTTTAATCATCACGCGACAGTATTGGTGTATCTGTTTATTTCAATAACTATTCCTATTATTTTCTGTTTTTATGCACCCTTAGTAATTTTCTTCTTTCTCCTGATATGCCCCAGCAATTTAACCTCGATTGCAGAAGCATAGGATATTCGCGTGCGGTTTGGTGACCTAAATTTAACAGCTAACGTGGAAGCGTCTACTGAAAGAGGTTTACCTGACGTCTGACGATTTTGGGAAGGACTTAGCCTATCACTAACCGGGAGAAGTTGGTCATGGTCTACCGATTTGGATGCAGCTGCAGGATGTGCAATTCCGTTGGAGAAAGCAGGCGACAGTCACAAAATTGGGCGGCAGTTGGCCGCGCGAAGGTTGGCCTCAAATTCGGACCCATGCCGCGCAGATTGGGACAAACCGTGAATTTTGAAGCGGTTGGGTTTGTGGGCCAAGGTGTTGGCCACAAATCAAGGAAAATGCAAGGAGGCTGGATGTCCACTGGCTATACAATCGAAGGCCACGTCGATTTGCCACTCTCATCATTGGCTTTACCAAACTTCTTCACATGAAACTGTGGGGATGTGAGAGACAGTCACTCATCACTGCGGTCGACGAGGGCGTGACGAGAGACCACAGCGGAATGGGAATAAGACGCCACCCCCAGTCGCTATTGCTTGGCTACGGTTCACGTATACCCCTTTTTGCTGTGCTGTGTGCATCTTTGCATACGTGGGCCTACGAATGACAGATGTCTTTGTGCGCATAGCTTTCCAGCCTCTACAGATAGGTGGGTCAAATCACTACACCTCTTATATGGGTGAACGAGCAGGCCGTCCAAGAATCGCATTGGTTTTCAACTTTTTTTCCATCTAGTCCGCTACGAACTGATTAAGGCAGATGGGACTGAAACAGATGCTCATCATGATGAATATTTGCACACAAGCAAATGAGGTTAAGGAAGGCCATCTTTATCAAGTATTTCGGAGGTTTACAAGCAGCTTTAACTCCCCTCCCTCTCTTGGTCTGCCCATTTACTCCTGGGCAGTCTTACTAATTTTGCGGTCTTTGTAGCAAAGTAACCAGCAAAATAGGTTCGACATTATATGCTTGGTTCTATAGAAGCTCCCTCTCAGAACAGAGGCTCAGACTACAATTACCGCTTCTCAATGCAGTCTCTAGGGTATTCCCAATCAATAGGGATCCGAGTTGCCACCCCGTCCCATTTCATGTTGCGTGGAATCGTGCTCCAGTGTGCGTGCGGGGCACGTGTAGACGGAGAATTTAGCCTTCTGCCCGATCCCTCATCCGGCTTTCTTGGCTCTTTTTTGACCCCGAACTTAAATAGGCAAGTGCAGCGCAAGTCTACTAAACTAATTCACGCACTAGTCGCTGTCCCCCCGTGCCTGTCATGCTATTTAAGATTAAGGTTACACCTACATACTAATATATATCCCGATCGACAACCGGCCAGACGTCGACCCGGTAGCTCAGTGGATAGCACGTTCGTCTCTAGCTCACTGGTCGCGGGTTCGAAAGTCGAGTGTTGCGGCAGTTTCTGTGGCTATACTGGATTCGGGTAACTGCAGCTGACGAAAGCTGACCTAGCTACCGGCATTTTTCCGAGCCTCCTCTCGGCCTCTTGCCAGTTGCTAATACCCTAACCCTCTCCTCTATCCCCTGGAATAATTTGCGTGTAATTATGAGCATAATTTACCTTTCACACTTTACCCCCTCCCCTATAAATGTAAATGCCTGATGAGAATTTATTGAAAGTATACGCATGCTCGCCAGATGCTCTTCGGATTTCTGTGATAGGAATTTTTGCAACCTTGAAAACTAATAAGCTTGAAATACGCGTATCCTGCAGTACTAACGTTTGCCGGCAATACATTGATTAAGGTTACAGTTTGGTTTTTTGTTAGGGTTAAGACATAAGAATATCTACTCGCGGGGCCACCCAAGGCGAGGCGGTGGCGATAAAGTCATCCTTACTGGTAGCCTATTTTTTATTTCCTGATGTTCCGGTTAACAGAAATTTTGAGCATTTTTCCCCTGTTGCAAATTTTGCGCATGCAAGAACTGCAGAATTCAACGAAACCAATACATTTCGTGAATGCTCGTCAACTGAAGGTCACCCCACTCATGAAGGCCATGAATATGATGTGCATTTTCAAGGTCATGTACTTACAACCTTCTAGCGCACAATAGCAAACTATATGAGGCCTTCGCCTGGAAGAATATGCGCCCATCACAGGAGGAATTAAGAGGACCAATGAAGCGGCCTGTTTGGAGGACGAAGAACATGCCATTGGTGGGCAGAGTAGTCTTCCGACTTCGCCACGATATAGCTGCTTTGCCCGCAAATGCACCAGGCGTTTCTCACCACGACAATTAATCTATTAGTTTCAGTATCTGACACCTATTGATTGCCTCTGACCTGTGTCCGACCAGTATGCACTGGTAGCTATCCGAGTACCATTTTGCATCAAATAAAGATGGCGAAAAATAAGAAATGCGTTTGAGCTTCTCGTATGAGTTCAAAGTCAGTCACACTGATTGCCATACAGCTGACAATACCAGCGGAGAGTCGATATTCTGTTAAGGGTTACGATTAGGGTTCGTGGCAACTGCAGGCTTTAGGTTTTAGGGTTAGGCCAGGTTTAAGATAAAGGGTACGGTTTGGTTTTATACCAGAGAATAGAGTTCCCCTGCCTGAAATGTCCGCAAGGTCGTGTGCTTTAAGCGGACAGGGCGCTCCTATTCGCGTGTCCTGCATAGGCGGCCATATAAGTCATGCTTACCGACAAAGAGAGGGATACAGAGTTTTCATTTCCTGATGTGCCAGTTAACGAACACCTCACGGCAAACTGAAGGTCACTGTGTACATAAGGGCTGCGTAAACGTAGCGCACAGTATGGCGAGTCCTGCATGCAACTTTCATAACGAAATTTAACTTGGGAGTTTAGCATATATTTTGCCAGGTTATTTTGATCAAATGAGTGGATTTAATAATTCGAAAGGGTTTAGCTCGGAAAACTGTCCTCTTTGTCAAGGTTATGGAGCTAAAAAACGCTAATTTTGGCTACATCTAAGAAATTTCCTATGCTATAAGGTATGACAGTACCAAACTTTTTAAAATTAATATGCATGGTGCTATGGAAGAATCCCAGAATAAGTAAAAAAATTGGAAAAATTATCGCTTCCAGAGCTGGAAAATTTTGTCCGAAATTATTTTAATAATAATAATAATTTGTATGTTTAAGGCCCAAGGGGCCCTGTCGTTATTCAGGTGCAAACGGAGCCGAGTTTAAGGAATCGCATCTATTTTCGGAAACAAGCAACAATTTAAGTTTTCAAAAATTATGTTTAGCTAACCTGTGAAGTTTTTGCAAAAAATACAGTAACAAAAACTTTTACGCCGCATTTTCTTTTACCGCATCTCACCTTGGTGAATAAGCAAAGTTTCCGCATATTTTACCGCGAAGGTAATGTAAAAAAAGGCATTATTGAATTTAAGTCACGTAGGAATATACTTTTTTGTAAACTATACGTTCCGCTTACGTATTTTTTAGAAACGGACCAGACAGAAGAATAATAAATGTTTCAAAAATGGTCATATATATGGTTAGTCTTTTTTGCATTCGCAAACTTATAACAGATCGTAAAATTAATCCACTTATGCGGAAAATAATCCATTAAAAAGAGAAAAGTAAGTTCTTTCATTTCCAATCCAATTGAATCGTCCATCTTCAGGTAACTTAAAACATTTTCAAAAGTCTCAAATTTCATTTTTGACATTATATTTGAACTAGTTAATATACAAAGAAATCCATCATGTGAATATCTAATTTTTTGTGATGGATTCACAAATGAAAACGCTGAAAACACAGGAAATTATCCCCGATTGTATTGGACGATATTAAATAAATAGGTATCCACATATATTAGTCTTTATAAAAAGTTTTGACTAAAGGAAGGTTCTTTTTATATAAGACAGTAGTTTCGTTATCTTTTAAACTTAAAAAGAGTTACATTTACTGTTCTTATTTATAGAAATTTTTTACTTTTACAGAACTCGGGGCTTATCGCGAAAACGATTTTTCTTAACACACACTTGGTGCTTTTTATATTTCTTTTAGGTTATAAATTTGCCTAATGTGTTTCATTAATATTTCTAAGCTTTCGTACATTAATTATTAAGTTGGTTTGGCTGATTTGGTTAATTTATTTGACCCAATTGCGAGTAATGATCAAACATTTGCAAAATTGGGCATGTTGCATGCAGCACTCGCCTTACTGTAACTTTTCAAGGCCATGTACTAACGGCCTTCTAGCGCAAAGTAGCGAACTGCGTGAGAGAACATGCACCCGCCAGGACAGAAATTAAGCGGACCTGCTGCGTAGCCTCTGCTGTAGCGGCCGAGGACGTTGAGGTTGGCCCAAACACGAGCAGGTAAGGGACCTGAAAACGTTTCAGTCAGCGGGAGCACTGAATAGGATCGATAAGCACCATAGCAACCGCACAATTGTAAATATAGAGTTAAAAGATAGTAAGTGTATATGGGTATTAATCTACTAGTAATAAACGTATGTGTACCGAATAAGTAAATAATACATGAGAGAGAGAGAGAGAGAAAGGCGTTAGATAGATACAGGTCCCATTTGGAGTGAAGGGCTGTTTTTCACATCCGTTCGATTGCCGATATAGAGAGCGCAGCGCTGGGGGCAACTGAAGGGGCGGTAGTGCTGACATATAGCGGCGGAAAAAGGTACGACTGCGACGACTATAAGTTGCGGGCTGGGGAGTAAGTGGTTGTGAAAAGAATCGGGCACTGGCGTCATCGCAGACACTTGATCACATCACCTCCATCGTGGGCCCGCGTTGAAAAATTGTCGACCTTGGCGTACTTAAAAATCCTCCAGGCTCTTGGTTCCTCACACTCCGGAAGGTAAAAAAAACAGGCCATCTAGGGTCTAAGTATCGATGTTTCACGCCCAGGTAAGACCGCAACGAGGACCCATTAAATTCAGGGGGAGAGGGGCAGTCGCGTGTTATCTGACGCCTTTCTCGTGCTAATTACCCCTGCGGTTTTTAGGCCGAAGAGAGCCTGAAAGAGGAGGCCGCGCAAACGTCAAATGACATTTCCGGGGGGGCGGGGGGTTGTTGGGAGTTGGTTACTGGCTGGAGTAAAAGCCAACCCCCCCCCCCTCCTACATCTTGCTACCACGGTGATACTCCATGGGACCCGGACATATTTTCAAGTTTAGCTAGGTCGACATCCTCGCAAGAGGTGTCAACCGCGTGAGCCACGAGCTGCTCAAGTCATTGTTCTCAGGCCCACATTCCATCAGCAAGCGCAACGATTGGTCGCTCCCATACTGCGTACTGAGACATTGCCTGAGCAGGAGAATCAGTCACGTGAGAGGAGTCGGGCCCAGGAACAACTCCGATGACAGCGAACATCCTTGTCGCGCCATTATCAAGCCAGCATTCGACACGGACAACGAAATCACGGCCGTTAGTAACTCGAATCGGACTGCCAAGCCATCACCACACCAATTACGACCCCCAGTGGTGATTACGACAGCTGATAATTATAGTGCGTATGTGGGTGGCCGCTACGAACTATAAATATCGCGCATACCCTGCATGTATCCCCCCAATCTGGGCAGGCTTTACACCATTCTACGGTTACCTCTGCCGAAAGGTTCTTGACGGAATCCGAAGCGTCAGGGGAATATAATTCTTGTTCAGTGATCGCATCTTCCTCTTCTGAACTGCCTCCTGGAACTCTCATATTCGCTTCGACCGGCATTCTGTTAAGGGTTACATTTAAAGTTCTTGTTAACTGTAGGATGTAGGTTTATAGTTGGGTCAGGTTTAAGATTAAGATTTCAGTTAGCGTTAAGACACGGAAATAGAGTTGTCCTGCCTGAAATGTCCGCAAGGTCGTCTATATCAAGCGGGTGAGGAGTTCCTATTCGCGTGTCCTGCCTAGGCGGCCATATAAGTCATGCTTACCGACACAGAGAGGGAGAGAAAGTTTTTATTTCCTAATGTCCCGGTTAAAGTGAAGGTTAGCGCGTACATCAAGGCCACGCAAACGTAACGCAACTTCTCAAGGCCATGCACGAACAGCCTTCTAGCGCACAGTGGCATAATGCGTGAGAGAATATACGCCCGCCAGGGCCGGCTGTGTAGCCTCTGCGGAGGGTAAGAAAACATACTGTCTTACTTTTAAAGAAGAGGAAGACGCGATCTCTGGAACGATAGTTTTATTCTGAGCTTTCGGCTCCACACGAGAAGCCACCGTCAGAGAAAATGAGAAAACAGCAAAGGTTGTCTACACGTAAATGGTGTTGGAAAGGGGGGGGGGGGTGGCAATTATTGACTGTTTCCTGTCCACGCCACGTCCGTTTTCCCTGTCTAAGTATTGATTTTGCACGCCCACTTACGGCCGCTACGAGGACGCATTAAATCCAGGGAGTAAGGAGTCGCGTGGTATCTGACGCCTTTCCCGCGCTGATTACCCCTGCGGTTTTTCGGTTTTTTAGGCAAGAGGGAGGGGAGGTCGCGCAAGGGTCAAATGACAGTTCCGGGCGGGGGGCAACTTGAGGTTGGTTGCTGGCTTGAGTAAAAGCCCTACCCCCCCCCCCCACCACATCTTGCTTCCACGGCGATACGTGTCAGTCCAGACGTCGGGGTTTGCAGCTGGAGTTGTGAAATTCGTTCGCGCATGGCGCAACCACGAACGGCGTGAGGCGAACAGACACCATTTCAAGCACACACATGGAAACATTGTTTTCCCGAAAGGACTTTGAACAAGATGAAGATCATGATATTAGCAGGATTTATTGACGTCGTATAATTTCGCGACCTCGTATTCAACTGCAAACGGTCGTTGCCTATTAGCAAGATAATTAACTGTCCAATTAAGTGTCAGCCTAGCGGGGCGAAATCTGGTAGCTTTAAAGAGTATAAGCTATGAGTCTTGGATGTGCTGATGGTTTGTTGAACAGCATGCGGGCTCTGACCTGCTGGACTTTCATCACGCGTGGCGGACTCCGGCGCTATGATTGCTGGGCCATCTGGCCATCTGGCCCTCTGGTGTTTGCGTAGGATGACGTGGTGGCTGGTCGGTTTTCCAAGTGGCGACTCGCCTTGACCAAATCGAGTCTCAGCACCGAATATGGATTGGGCAAGTAGTTGCACTTGTTTATGGACTGTGAGCCTGTGAACAATGACTCAAGTAATTCTCGGCTCACCTGATTGTCACCTCTTGCAAGAATTTTGGCTTCATCAAATTTGAATATGTGGCCGGGTCTCGTCAAATGCGGCTCAATTTGGCCAAAGCAAGTCACCAGTGGGGGAACGGACAGGCCACCGCCAAAACGGAAGGGCCAGATGGCTGAGCAATCATCACGCCCGAGTTCACCACGCGTGATGAAAGTTCAACAGGTCAGAGACCGCATGCTGTTTAGCAGACCACCAACACTCAAGAAGGCAATTAGCGTTAATTGTCACTGTTTGTTTGCAATAATGACTGCATCCTTCAAATATCGCAAATTCCTGTGAATACGCTAGCCA
>JAYGXS010000009.1:22109821-22153163 GCA_036362985.1 Ligula intestinalis | reverse complement strand
TCAGGCCGATACAGCCACATGGAAAATAAAAATGGTCAGTTAATTGCAGTGTTTATATGGTCGTCCTGTAGCCTTGTCATCCGAAAACACATCAAACGAAGCCACAGAGAATAGTTAGGCGCACGTTGCGCGGCTGACGTACAGAACTCAACCCGCTGACCGTGAGAACAACCCCCCGCCCCCTGTCTTCTCTGCGCATCACAACCAACCTTCTGGCACCCGCATTCAGGAGACCTGGGAAAACCCAGATGCTTAATTACCCCCCCCCCCCCCCCCAACTGACGATCATATAAACACTGCAATTAACTGACCGTATTTATTCTCCATGTCACTGTATCGGACTGATGCTGAGTGAATGAAAACAATTGCTTGCCAATATGACTTTCCTGAATTATGGTTCGGTTTGTGCTAACCTAAGGGCTCTGTTTTAGGCTAGAGGCAGAGTAAAGAGTAAGGTGACAGTTTTTTGTTCCATGTTAGGTTTAAGACACTTGGATATTTACCCTTCCAGAAATTTATCGCAAAACTACCTATTTTGGGTGTTTGGAGCCTTCCTACTTAAGTGTCCCTTTAAGGTGGCCATACAAGTCATCTTTGCCGTACATGATATATGACAATCTTACTCGCCTAACAGACGCAAACGCTCAACCGGTTGCCTTACAAATCACACTGGATGAAGTTTAGGACGCACGTAGGCTCATATTCCCATCTGTTATGCGTGTTGCAATAAGGAACTGCATGTTAGTTATGGATATAATTATGGGAATTTAATACTTAAATTAACCACCTGCTGGTCTTAGTAAGCATGACTACTAAAATAAGCACTCTTAGCAGGGGTATCTTACCTCTAGCAGCAGACTCCTACCCCAAACCCAGCAAAATGTGACACCGCTTTTCGTGGAGAGAGGTGATAGGATGGAAACCAAGGCAAGTCTTGATGTGCTCCGGGCATCAAACATATAGTTACTCGAAAAAGCTTATACCCAGATTCTCCCTCTTGTTAAGATCGAGGCCATATAAGCCCCAGGGTTGCCTGATTGTGAGTTAATCAAATACGTTCTTTCATATTGGCGAACAATTGTTTTCAGTCATTCATCTTCAGGCCGATACAGTGACATGGAAAATAAAAATGGCCAGTCAATTGCAGTGTTTATATGGTCGTCCTGCAGCCATGTCATCCGAAAACACATCAAACGAAGCCACAGAGAATAGTCAAGCGCACGTTGCGCGGCTGACGTACAGAACTCAACCCGCTGACCGTGAGAACAGCCCCCCGCCCCTGTCTTCTCTGCGCATCACAACCAACCTTCTGGCACCCGCATTCAGGATGCTTAATTACCCTCCCCCCCCAAACCTGACGATCATATACACGTGCGAAAGTTCCCATTGAAAAATTCAGAAGATGAATTGGCGAACATACGTTTGTTTTCGATAATTCTCATCAGGCCTTTACGTTTATAGGGTAATAAAGTAAATGGACTATGCGGGTTAGTAGAAAAAGGGAGGACGGTTGTCAGGGGAGGGAGCATGGGGGGGGGGAGGGGTCGAAACGGTGTCAACATTTGATCAGCGTTAGGGGGAGCTGGTAGTCGGTTGAGGTGTTAAGCCGTTGGCTGTTGGATTAGCAGCTTTTGACCATGGTAACTGTGGTGCCGCGACGAAATTCTTTTGGGCGCAAAGGACGGGTCGGCGTAGCCTGATTGCGGCCGCTTCTGCCGTGGCCAAGAGACGCTGTCCAAGAAATTTTGAGTAGCTTGAGGGTACCTTGTAGATAACTCGGAAGGCCTCTTTGGCATCCACGCGATGGTTAGAGTCTACCAGATGCGCTAGAATAGAACTGTTAACACCCTTTAGTTGATCCTTTCCTAACCATGCTGGGATGTGTTCTCGGATTCTTTTGAACAAACGCCGACTCGTGCGACCAATATATCCTGCCCCACAGGAACAGGTAAATGAATATATGCACATGGATGTGGTCTGGGCTAGCAGTTTGTCCTTGATCTCTCCGTGTAGGATGGGAGTGGTCGAGAAAAGTAGGTAGGCGTTGGCTGTTGGGAAGGTGGTTGCTACAGCTTGACTCAGGCGCCTCCTTAGAAGTTTGCTTGGTCCGTCCCCTTGAAATGGGACCCTGATAAATCTTCGCTTTTTCTCTGCTGTTAGCATTGCAGGTTTTGGTGGCCTTTCAGCCATGTGCTTAGCGATAAATCGACTGGGGTGCCACATAGTCCATTTACTTAATTACCTTATAAACGTAAAGGCCTGATCATATAAACAATGCAACTAACTGACCGTTTTTATTCTTCATGTCACTGCACCGGCCTGATAATGAATGACTGAAAACCATTGTTTGCCAATATGACTTTCCTGAATTATGTTTAGAGTTAAGGTTTTGGTTTGTGTTAACCCTTAGTGTTAAGAGTAAGGTGACAGTTTTTTGTTTCATGTTAGGGTTAAGACACTTGGATATTTACCCTTCCAGAAATTTATCGCAAAACTGCTTACTTAGGGTGTTCGGAGGCTCCCATCTTACCTGTCCTTTTAAGGCGGCCATATAAGTAATCTTTACCGTACATAATTGATGGCAATCTTACTCACCTAACCGACGTGAACGCTCGCTCGGTTGTCTATCAAATCAGCCCGGATGAAGTTAAGGACGCGCATGAGCTCATATTCCCCCATTTGTTATGCTTCTTGTAAAAAATGGAATTCATTTCAGCTATTGATACAATTATAGGAATATATTATTAGAATATACTATCTGCTGGTCTTGGTAAGTATAATTTCTAGATTTGTAACTCTTTGTAGTGGCATATGACCTCTAGCAGCAGTATCCGAGCCCGAACTTAATAAAATGCGACACAGCTTTTGGTGGAGAGAGGTGAGGGGGCAGAAACTAAGGCAAGCTCTGATGTGCTCCGGGCATCAAACATGTACTTAATCGGGAGAGCTTAAACCCAGATTCACCCTCTTTGTTGAGATCGGGGTGATCTAAGCTCCAGCGTTGACTTAAGTCAGCGTCAACTCTGATAAATACGTCAGAAATAGTGTCTGTATTACTAACACTCAGCTACACTCCTAGTTAGAAGTAGTAGTACTGATGTGCTCCGAGCTTTAAACATCTCCTTTACTCGGAATGGCATAAATAAAGGTCCCAACTCCTAGTTGAGATCAAGGGAAAACGAGCTGAGCGGTGGCTCTTACCAGTTTCATTTCAGACCAATTATTAGCGTGAGTCATAACACCAGTATTACTACCACGCAACTACACTGCTAGTAAGCAGCATATAAAAATATTAGAAGCAGTAGTAGCAATATAAGAATCAGACTTTCTGGACACCTGCTGAAGGTGAGTGAGCGTAGACAGTTCCAGCGCAAAAGGCTACTACAGTAGGTGACATATCTGATGAAAGGTTTAGGAATGGGGGATTTAACACAAACTTGAGGTCGTTTATGAAGTTCATTGGGTTGGCTTGAGGCGCAAAATGCTGTTTACTAGAATTTAATTCCGTTCAAGTCAGTATACTTTGAGAAAATATAGGTAGAAATGGGCGAAATCCAACGTTTGTTGATTACCAAGGAATTTCCTATGCTATTCAGCACTGCGAAGAAAAGATTCATACTTGTGCGTGCTAAAGTATAAAAAAACATTCACGAAGCGCAAAAAAAGTTAAATTATATTTGTTCACAACAGAGAAAATTTTGTTTTGCGTCCATGAAATTGAGGTGAGTGTACTTACGAGATGCAGGATTAGAGTCAAGAAAAGGTTGATGAATCTAGTTTACAAATGGTTGCTCTACAAATATGTTACGTTTGGTGCCCTAAAGATAAGTAATAAACTCACAAAACGCAAAAATGTGTTTTACTACGCCCAAATTAGTAGGCCTATTTGACTTAAGATGGACTCCCTCGTAATCTCATATGTTTTCTAATTAACCTCGTAAACTAAGTCCAGCCAAATTTTGTCAAAATATAGACGGAAATCAATAAATATCAAAACTCCAAACGGAAGAAGTAGAAGACTACCATGTTTAAAGATATAAGAGGATATTTTGAGTCACTCTGTTGTCCAATTAAAATCAAAGAACACTACCCTGAAGTAAAAGAAAGCATTGAAAACTGCTCTGGTTGACGTAGAAATGTAAGTTCTTTCATTTCCAGCACAATTTTTTCCTCTCAGTTTTAGGGAAGTCAAAAACCGGTCAAAATATGCCATTTTGATCCTGACTTTAACTTCGAAACACGCACCGTACACAGATATTCGACTTCAAAATATCTAACTACAGCGCTTTTTAAGGAGGCAACTTGTTCTAGAAAGTTTTTTAAGTAAGCTTAGTCGTATTCATTTTTGGCTTTTGTTGTGGAAATTAATTTTTCTCGACAATGAGTTGACATGTTTGGGCGATTCTAAAGTAATGACCCACACAGGCAGCTATCAAAGGAGGAATGTTTAAGAACTCATTATTGAGGTAAATGCTTTTAAGATATTTCTTATTTCTAAGTTTTCGGTAAATTGGTTGAACGAAATCGGTATTTATGGTCAAACAAACCAAAACTGTGAGATTCGTTAAGTGTTCAGCAGCATTTCCAAAACAGTATGCTGCTCGTCGCACTCGAACTCTCAAAATAATTTTTTAAATGTGAAAACGGAAATTTCTTTCAACATTCAAAAGATGGTCTGAATTTGGTTGCAAGTACGACTGTAATCTAACTTTTTAGTAAACGTCTAGCCTATCCGTGTGTGGCCGTCAATCAATTTTCATTCCGCTCAACAGCCGGGATGTGATTTCCATAGAAAATCTTTTTGCAATTGTCAATAGAAATTGATGCAAAGCACGCAAGAATCTTGCCGTGCATTAAAAACGGGAATGCGTCCGAAGATTCAAAATTTGGAAATAACTGTACCTAAGGTGACTACATCCATTTCTGACACATCAAGGGCAAGTTTAAATGTTATTAGGAAACATTTAAATGATAAAAAATTTGTAGTTGTACTTATTCTGTATTATCCTGCCATCCTTTTCCATTCCCATGCCTTAAACACACTTTTATTTCACATTGAACCAGTAAATTTTAATATTGCCATTTCTTGAGTTATCAGATTTTTGTGAAAATTACATTTTTCTATGCTAGTAAATAGTGATTTCTCAACCAATCTCGGAATTTTTTTACTTATAGTTCTAACTATATTTTAAGGATAGTTTGGGGGCACGCCGCATGTGCTGACTTCCCGCAAAATTACATTCATTACGTTTTCCAACGTTTTTCATGAGAGTGTGCACCTACTGTATCAATTAAGACTAAGTTAGGTGGTATTTCTGGCCTGCATTGGAGAAAGCGACTTACGCCTGATTTCTGCTCGGTCATCTCGACTCTGTGTTGTCACCGGTTCAAGCGGAGGAGGAGGTTTAGACTGTGGTAGACTGTGGTTGCTCGTCTAATTTCACTATACCTGACTACAGTCACCAACCCTGCTCTTGAGCCCACGGTGGACATAATCGGAATCGATGGTCAAACTATCATCATACATAATTAATTAAATCTCCTGACTAATACTGTGAGTTCATAAAACTTGCGATAGTAAATGGGTGATTTCTCGTATTTTCCACTTTCAGTGGCTAAACTTATTGTTACATTTGGGAAGAGTAATGTTTATTACGTGAATTTTCTAAGAGAACGATATAAATAAAATGTATTTGTTGAACTTAACAGCTGCCGAATAATGACAGACATATTGTCGTTGTTTGCGACACTAACCTAGTGAGTCTCGGCAATACCTTTAAATCCTACTTTTATTCAATGAAACTACTGGTTGAAGGTCAGTGAATGAAGTATTTTTGAACTTCCATGGAATTTCCTTTATCCCAGGCGACTGTCATACGTTCTAAAACATAAACAGATTGCCTGTGGCAATCGAATCAAATCTAGATTGAAATGTGCCACAATTTTAAGTTCATATTCCCGACTTTGCCTTGGTTAATCTATTTATAAATAAAGTTAGGCCAGTTAAATACAAATATTACGCCTAGTCAAAGGCAATTGTGAAAGTCTGCGGAAATTCCCTGCCCTTCGACGAGTAACCAGGTAATCTCTGTGTAATTATCCACACATTTTCCTTATTAAAACGTGAAGTTTGTCGGTGAATTCCCCTGCATTGTAACGATTGCAGAAAAAAAAATAACTGAGCCAGCTGGAGACAGCCATCTGGACGTCTATTTTTTCAGTAAAAGCTTATCGCTAGGCAACTTTGTCAGCAATGAAGGTCAAAAAATAACCAAAGAAAACCACTATCTAGTTGAGCTGCAAACATAATCGCGCCTCGACGCAATCGCGACGGCCAGAAGGTAACGACGTGGATATTTTATTGGTCTTATAACGGCCAATCAGATGGCAAGATTGGACAGAAAATGGAATTTTCATATAAATGCCAGATAAATGAATTGTTTCCAAAATTCCTATAGAAGAATATAATTGTAAACACCTGGGAATTTCAGCCATACTAAGTATTACTTGATTTTAGTGACCTGGTAGATTTTAGGCCCCACCCCATGTGAACAAGACAATTTGACCCAGAGGCGACCATGTATCGATTAGTTCACGGAAAGATGAACGAGCACTTCCTCAAACTTGTACTGTCAATTTTAGCCCCAGAAATTCGCAGATCATTTGCATTGTCCTTATCAGACCTGCCAAATATCTATGAGGAGCAGAAACGATTTCCCAAAAAGTTCTAAACTTGCTCAGTGAGTATATGGATAAGGACGCTTGATCATATGCTCATTTAGTTTGGGATATCAGATGGCGGGAAAAAAGGCAGTACAAGGGAACCTTGGTTAACGAATTTAAACCGCTCCGGCTCACGTCCTGGAAGCAAGACTCAACGGCGGACACAGGCACATGCCCTGACAGCTCGTTAACTGAGCGGAAGCTCGTCAGTCGAAACAAATTTTCAGTGAGATTGGTCCGCTCGTTGCCTAAAATGCTCGTAGATGGGGCTGCTCATCACCCGAGGCTCCACTCTATATGTGAATATAATTGACTAAAAGTAAACAGCATGCACCTAATCTGTGGACGTATTGTGGGCCAGTTGCTGTCTCGACACCAGAAGGATCCCCAAGTCACAAGTCTGGGAAGACGGAATGAATTTGAGCAACTTTACTGCTCAAGAAGCTTTAAAGTGGCGCCGCGTACGATAGCCAGCCGCTTAGGAGCAAAAGTGGGGGTGTCAAGTTTAGGCTGTGGAATGAGTAATAAATCGGCTGCCGCCAATCAAATGAGGCAAAAGTATCGATTACCTACGCGCGTACACGCGGTGAGTTGACATTGAGCGTGCAAAAGGACAACAGCGCGGAGTGAGCGAAGCTCAGCGCGCAAATAGCAGCGTGATTCAGCGCAGTTGCTCTGGGTGACGGATTCCTACAGATGTACTTTAATCTTAACCCCAGTCAGAAAGGGGTTAAGAGTCAATCCGCCCGTTATGAGTCAAACTGCCTAGAAAGGATTAAATCGAAGGGCATTAATTTCGTTTTTTTCCCCAAAGTTATTTTAAAACAATCCTAAAATAGCAATAGGCGCTATCGCGACCGATGTCACATGCCTAAAATGTGAACAAGCTCGTTCGCATGCAGCATGGACGATGTAGCCTTCTCACCGTCCCTTGGAAACAAGATGGCCTTAGCAGCCGTTGTTAAGATGACTGCAGTGTATGCTTGCTAAATAGTGGGCAAATGTGAAAAAAAAACTTATGGCATTCGACGGGATTTGCACCACTGATCGATTTTACCCGCCAAACTTTATCGCTCGTATGGAATCCACCAATACGGAACAGTAAGCTGACTGCCTGAGCAGGATTTCTTAAGTTATCATCTAGAATCCACAAGAATGGCTACTAGGATGACTTAATTATCTAGGAGGTGCTAGGCGTGGCATTTGTAGCTCAACTGGTCGAGCATTTGGCTTCGCGTAAAGGCCCTTTCTAATATTCGGGTACAAATCCCGCCAAACGCTACGAGTTTTTCACAATTGGGTCAACTAAATTAAGCAAATCTCCCAAACATCCTAAATAATAAAGTCAGCCTAGTAGACATTCTGGTGGATTGTAGGTGACTACTTAGAAAATCCTGCTTGGGCAGTCAGCTTGCTGTTGCGTATCGGTGGATTCCATACGAGTGGTAAAGTTGGACGAGTAAAATCGACCTAAGTGTGATCCAATTCACAGCGCGAGGTGTGGCGTTTGTAATTCAAGTGGTTAGAGCGTTGGCTTCGCGTAAAGGCCTTCTCCACTATGCGGGTTCAAATCCCACCGAACGCCGCGAGTTTTTCACAATTTGGTCAACTACATTAACCAAATCTGCAAATAATCTAATGATTAATGATGCCTGAGAGCTATTACGGAGTTACCGTTTACAGTACAAATATTATAATACTACTGATAGTATCAGTAGTAGTAAACAAGGGTAGGTACCACAACCCCTGACAAACACACACACACACCCACTCCCACCTACAATTTTGACTCATGGGAAATTTACGTAGGCGTGGGGCGCGGAGTGGTGAGCTACAAGCCCGCTGACGCATACTGGGCAATGCGAGAGAGCTTCAGTAATTTTCTTCGTCAGGTAGTGTCACGTGGAGGGTACGCCGACGTGTGACACTGGCGACGGTCAAACGATGTGTTTGTAAACAGGACCTTGGTCAAACTACACACACGCATCGGCGTTAGCGAGTAGAGAAGCCGTGGCCAAACCGTGTGGCGGCATGGTAGTGCTTGACATCAGTGGAACACCGAAGACTACGAACTTCGGAACAGCCGGACTCTACTCTACTCTACTCGCTACAACTCCGGAAATGTGAGAGGGGGCCTGACGACCAGCACGACAGCGAATACTGGGTGGTGTGTTTTGATGTACAACAGAATCTTAGTCACTGGGTAGGTAACACAACATCTGACATAATCCCAGTACCACCAACACATTTTCCATTTTTAGTATTTCTCCCTCACGAGACATCCGCGCAGGCGTATGGAGTGAGCTACAAGTCCCGCTGATGCATATCGGGCAATGAGAGAGATAGTGCTTCAGTCATTTTCTTTGTCACGTGTCGTCACGTGAAGGGCACGCCGAGGTGTGACACTGACGGCGCCCAACTCATGAATGTGTTTACAAATACAGGAGCACGGTCAAACCAAGCGCGTCAGCGTTAGTAACTGCCATACTTCTATGTTTTTGCAACTTTGCACTTCGTTCATTTGTTCACAACTTTCTAGACGAATTCTAGTTGTTACGCATTTCTGTAACTTGTATTTATCACATTATGTTGAAGTTGGTGTGCAAATTTTACCCGATACACTTTAACCGGTTTGCATTTCACATCAATAGCGGACATGTTGCTCTTATTGTTTTTTGTGCAAGAGACGGGGTACGTAGTCAATTTCATCATATTCATGGTATTGGACTTAGCTTGACGTGACGTCTTTTTAGCGTGGGATAGCAGCATCGATTGCTTTTCTCAACAGCTAAACTGGTGACCCCGACGTCTGGATGAAAAAAGCCCTAGTTGTACAAGGACAGCATGTGTGTTATCTTCGGCTGAACAATTTTGGAATTCTCATCTTGTAAATCTCAGTTCAGTTCAGTTCAGTTTTAGTAGGGAAATATAGGTAAATACCTTTGAACTCCCTCTTTGTACATAGCTATCACGCAGAACATGTGGTGTTTCCAGCAATGGAACTGCGGTAGGGGGGCAGACAGTAAAAAAACTCGTCAGGCATCATTCATAAGTGTAGTTTTGAATGCCATTTGTGGGATTTTAAGGAGAAAAACTGTCGCCTGTGGGGGGAGGCGAAGGGAACATGTAAATCAGATGTCCTGCTGCTGAAAGTGTTTGGATCATGTCAGGAGGAGGCCATCGCGGTTGTTCAATATCTTAATGGTCACACGGGAGATGACTGCTGTGGTCACGGTGTCGGAGATGCGCCCATCATATGCCCATGCGAACCAGAGGACGAAACTTGCAATCAGTTATTATAAACAAATATATTACTGAAAAGAAGCGAGCAGTGTGTTTTTTAAACAAAAAGTTAAACTAATATAATAAGCTCACTTCATTACAGATAATGTCTTTTTCTATGCTGATCCAACTGTATCTTAAACGTGTCCACAGATGGGGACATGACAATGTATGCGGGTAGATCATTCCATGCCTGGATTTCCCTCTTAGAGAAGAAGAATTTTCCTGTAAAATTTTTATCCGACTTACACGCTACTGTTACGTTCCGCCTTTTGTTTACTTACCTCGACTGACCTTGAAAAGGCGTCACGTTTGCAGTTATTAAGGCGTTCTACTCCACATGTGGGGCATTATCGGACGCGCATTATTGATTTATTTAGAGTCAGGCGTTATATTTGACCGATATCTTGGTTGTTGACGAAGTTTATCAACCTGTAAAGGTTGCATATTATTTAACATTTATGATACCAAGTGAGTTGCTGCCACCACCACTGAAGCCACTGATCAAATGTACTTTACTGATTGAACATAAGTAGAAAAAAAAAGATCCAAGCAGTTGCTCACCTTAGTGACCACTGGCCGAAGGCTAATGGTTGAAGTCGGGAGATGTTTGATGATGATTGAGGTGAGCTACATCAGAGGTTGCAAGTTTAGAGCACGCCAACATTTCCGCATACCCAGAAAAGAGAGATCTATGCAGCTGCTCACCGTAGGGACCGCTAGCGGAAAGGTAGCAGTTGACGTCAGTGGAAGTCACCGAAAACTCCGAGTCAGGACAGTCGAACTCTACTCGCTAGAACTCCGCAAAAGTGGGCGAGCAAAGAGAGGGGCTAACGACCAGCACCGTAAGCGAATAATGGGGACGTGTTTTTGTGAACAGCAGAATCTTAGTCATTGGGTACGTAAGATAACAACACTCCCACCTACGCATCTTCCATTTTTAGTCGTTTTGCCTCACGAGACATCCGCGTAGGCGTGTGGGGTAAACTACAAGCCCACTGACGCATATTGGGCAATGAGAGAGCATTTCTGTCATTTTCTTTGTCATATGACGTCACACTGAGGCGACGCCGCGGTGTTACACTGACGACGGACAGAAGGTGTGGTTGTAAACAGAGCCGCCGTCAAGTCATACACGCCTCAGCGTTAGCGAGTGGATTAGTCGCGGTCAAACCACCTGGCTGCAAAGACGCTAGCTGGATCTACCTAACTCCCGCGCGACTCCCACACCTGTACCCGATGTCAAGACAGAATTCGAGTAGACCGGAGGCGGGAGGAGGGGGCCCGGTGGCTGGATCGGACTCGGCCACCACGGTCAGTTTCGCAATATAAACACGGGGTGACAGGCTGGGTGGCGCTTGCGACTACACAGAGGACGGCGTGACAGCCACCGGCACCATCACACCGCCCGCAAATTGGCTAGGCGCGACCAGCCGGTATTCACTCCTCTGGATCAGGTACAATTGACCGGGCACACCTGTAACCCCAGTGCGAGCACAAGCGCATACAACGACAAGGAAGCAGATGCGAGATAACTGCCAGCGCACACCAGATCACAGGGACCATGGTTTGCTGAAGCCTGGCGTTGCATACGCTCAGACTCCTGGCATCTCTCCGAGGATGGTTAATAATAACCTAGAAAGTAACACTCCAGTCACCCCGGTCCTCGTCGATGATCCTTACTGGTCGCTAAGCGATTGTCATTTGGAGCTTTTCGAAGACAGAGATCGCAAAGGCACCACCGGACACGCCTGTTCCGTAACCTGCTTGGTAAAGCACACTTCTCACTATGGGAACGAGATCGGTAAAATATCACCTCAGCTACGTGGTCAGTTGCTGCCGAGGACGAAGACAAGTGCCCCCACCACTGACATCGGGTGCCCACTGATAAAATATACTTAACCATTTTAGCATACCCAGAAAAGAGAGATCTATGCAGCTGCTCACCGTAGGGACCGCTAGCGGAAAGGTAGCAGTTGACGTCCGTTGAAGGCACCGAAAACTCCGGTTCGGAAGAGCAGACCATTACTCTACTCGCTACTTATCCGGATAAATGGGAGGGTGGGGGGCTAAAGACCTGCACTGCCGGGTTGTGAGCGAATACTGGGGCCTCTTTTGATGAACAGCAGAATCTTAGTCATTGGATACGTTACACAATCTCTGACACAGTCCCACTCCCATCTACGCATCTTCCATTTGTAGTATTTTTGCCTCACGTAGGCCTCCGCATAGGCGTTTGGGGTGAGCTACAAGCCCACTGGCGCATATTGGGCAATGAGGGAGATAGTGCTTCAGTCATTTTCTTTGTCAAGGTGGCGTCACGTGGAGAGTACGCTGAGGTGTAACACTGGCGACGGTCAAACGATGTGGTTGTAAACAGGACTGCGGTCAAACCAGACACACACACACACACGCTGGCGTTAGCGAGTGAATGCGCCGGAGCAAAACCGTCGGAGTCTCGTGTTAGGACAGGGACAATGCCCATAAACTCGCACGCGGGCTACCATCAGTTTTCCATCCCGCATTCATCCAGGTTTGTTTATGCGGCCTAGTGAATCGAGGATGGTCTATAATAAGCTAGAAGTTAACACTCCAGTCTTCCCGGTCCTTGTCAATAATCCTTCCTGCATCCTAAATGACCTCTTAGCGACCGTCTGCTAGGGCTCTTAGCACACAGAGCTCTCCAAGACACCACCAGTGGACGCCCCCATCGTGTAACCTGCTTGGTAAAACCGTTTTCTCGCCCTGGAAACAACATCGTTAAAATATACAATCAAATACCCTTTATGCTAACCGGACATTAACTGCCGAGGGCGAAGACAACTGCCCCCACTGCCGCACACACTGATAAGATATGCCTTACTAATTGAACTTAACGAGAAAAAAGTGTATATGCAGCTGCTCACCTTAGTGACCACTGGCCGAAGGCTAATGGTTGAAGTCGGGAGATGTTTGAGGATGATTTAGGTGAGCTACATCAGAGGCTGCGAGTGTAGACCACGTCAACATTTTAGCATACGCAGAAAAGAGAGATCCATGCAGCTGCTCACCGTGGGGACCGCTAGCGGAAAGGTAGCAGTTGACGTCAGTGGAAGTCACCGAAAGCTCCGGTTCGGAAGAGCAGAACATTAGTCTACGCGCTACTAATCCGGATAAATGGGAGGATGGAGGGCTTAAAACTTGCACTGTCGGGTTGTGAGCGAATACTGGGGCCTCTTTTGATGAACAACAGAATCTGAGTCATTGGGTACGTAAGATAACAACACTCCCACCTACGCATCTTCCATTTTTAGTCGTTTTGCCTTACGAGACATCCGCGTAGGCGTGTGGGGTGAGCTACAAGCGCACTGAAACAGACTGTGCGATGCGAGAGAGAGAGAAAGATAGTGCTTTAGTCATTTTCTTTGTCACGTGTCGTCACGTGAAGGGCACGTCGAGGTTTGAAACTGGTGACGGTCAACCGGTAAATGTGTAAATAGGACGGCGGTCCAACTATACGCACATAGGTCTTAGCTGGAGCCAAACCATCTGGCTGAAAAACGCTAGTTGTACAAGGAAAACCCGTGTATTATCTTCGGCTGAAGTATTTTGGAATTCGTATCTCCTGTGGTATTTTTCCTGACTTACACGCTATTGTTGTCCCCTTTCCTTTTTCGTTCACCTACATCGGCGTCAAATTTGTATTTTTTTACAGTGATCTTCTGCACACGTCTGACGTACATTATTTCGTTGCCTAGAGTCAGGCTTTATATTTGACCGACATCTTTGCTGTTGACTAAGTGTATCCACCTGTGAGGATTGCATATTATTTATCCTTCACCATACTATACCAATTGTTGTTTTCACTGGGACTTGGCGTACGTGTTGCGAAGAAAGAGATACGCTTTATTTTGAAAATATCATTTCAAAATTTTTAGCAAAAACGTCCTCCATTCAGAAGGGATAAAATTAAGCGTATAAACTTCAAACAATGGGAAATAAAAAGTTCCTACGTAGTCGTCAATGGCTACAACTGTTGACATTGGGGATAAATATACAGGCCAACTGGGGCTGCTTTCAAAACGGCGCTATCGTCTTGCGCTGATGACCTCATTGTACCGCAAATGAACAAAGAGGGATGAACATCGGTTTATAATGGGTGAAGTAGGCCAACCAACGTGCATATAGGAACATTAACATATGCATGGAGGTTCAATTTGAAAAGAAAATAGAGAAACCATTTACTATCAGGGTATATTCGAGCGGGAAAATTTATTACCCAAATCAGCTGCACGCACAAAGTAGCACTGTTAGTAGACACAGAGAAACCGGTAACAAAACTGAGTCCAGCACATAATTTGGACTTAAACTAACAAAAACATTCCCAGGTTATGTTGCCCCCTGGATATCCATAGCTAACGAGGCTGTCCGTAGATGTAATGAACTGAGCTGAGAATATTTTTGTCATTCACTTTGGCAGAGGAATCAGAGGGCTCCAACTTATGAAGACAAGTTTGGTTTCTTCTGCGAGCAGTGTTAATTTATACCCTTCTTTATGTCTGATCACCTTGCACAGACAGAATCATAAGGTTACAGAGACTGAGGGAGGTTATTGCGTTTTGGGTGTCACACGGTGGGCAAATCTTGCGGGGAGTGGACCGGGAGTACAGGAATTAACGACATTGCCCTCATGAAAGACGCGTGTTCAGGCAGCCGCGTCGAGAATAAAAGACTTTTTTCTCCGACATGTTGCAGGAGCCAAATATGATGAAATACGATGATCGAACTCTAGATGGCCAATCCAGAGAACATCGGGTATTGTGCTTTCTGCTTGCTAAATGAACATACTAAGCAATAAAACTCTTTCATGCACAGAATTTGCTTCAAAGTTAGTTTTTTAAAGAGAGAGGGATAAGGATTCCGTATAAGTAACACCGTAAATTACTATAAGCAACTAACTACTTAATTCGTTGAAGTTAGGCTACTTTTGTATACTGATTTGGCATTTACCACTCCACTGCACCCCCAACACGGAATACTTATGGCGAACCTGGCTACTTATTTATGGGCAGGCGGTTCATCGTGCACCGCGGAAATGGACAGTAAGGCTTCTTTTTGAGGCCGCTCAATTGCAAAACTCCTTCGCCCAATTTTCTTACGGAAATCACAGTTAAAGGTTTACTGCTTGATTAAGGTGTGGCTAATGTGTGTTAAACGCGTGAAAACTACACAGTGGAAAATAAATTATAGTCCCTTGTTACTGTTTTTCTGAACTAAAAATATATGTGAATAGCATGCGGAAATAATAAATCCGGCTAACATAAATTCCTATTGAGTAGAAAAGGATGTCCACAGACCAAACACACTATTAGGACGTATTGATGCTGTAACTTACCATACCAACAGCCTAAGTACTAAGTAAAAGGCCCAGACACGTGTTCCGTCGGTAATCTGCCGCTGCTTTACACAGCTGCGAGGGGTCCGGCTCATCAATGGGTCCCCCAGCTTGCCCTGTCTGCTTTCTGGTTGACACACCGGTTTTGAAAGTTCGGCTTTTTGATCACTTTTGAAAGTTCAACTTTTTAATATAATCAAGGAAGTGTTTGTATAGGCGGAAATTTGACTTACTGAAAAGGTTGTGGTGGTTTTTTATTGTTTATCACAGAGAAAAAAGGCCTCACAAAAAGCCCTAATAAACGGACAATAGAACGAGCGCGTGGCGGAGAACCTATCTCACCGGGACCCGATGTCAAGGCAAAGGTCGAGAAGATCGGAGGTGGGGGAGGGCGCAGGTGGCTGGCGCGACCAACACTCAACAGCGCGTCTCGGCAGGGTAGGCTTTCACGTGTGCAAGAGCGCCGTTAAGGCCACATTAGGGAGGAGCCATTGAGTCTGACTCTCAGCCCGCAGACAGCCACACCGCACAACAAGATACACACTGAGCCGACTGCGGTGTCCAAGTTATCCCGTCAGCTGGCAACCCCCCAAACCACAGCTTTTAGCGTACCGTTACGGCTTCGAGCCCATCGAATTGTTTTATTGAGGAAAGAAATGCGCTGAGGGTCGATCTCACGCTCTTCCTCACTGCCAGCAACAAGCTACCACCCAGCTGATCGGTTGCCTGGGGTGGGACGGGTGCAGTGCTGACAAGGAAAACGAGCCGGAGGTGAGCATTGTGGGGAAGGTTGTGCCAGGGAAGAGGAAAGGAAGAAGACAGAAAAGACGAGAGAAGAAACAAGAAAGAGAACGAAAGCATGCATATAGCGTGCACACACACGTATGAGAGAAGGGAAATCAGGGTCTGCTGCCTAAGTTCTTTCAGGCTAGTAGTCTAGGCAGATAGCATTGCCGACAAAGACAAGAGAGACTGGAATGGTCAGCTGGGACTGATTAACCGTCGTCAGCCAGTCATACCCAGCCCCAAGTTGTGCACCGCCCGAGGCTCGAACCCCCCAGACCCTTTGATCAGAAGTCGAACGCTCTAGCCAATGAGCCACGGGAGAGGACGAACGGAAGGCAGAGTGGGACGAGTGAGTTTCAAATCAAGCAGGGCTCGGCGCGGCTTTCGAACTTGAGCCACCCATTTTTTGCTCTCCATTCACGTGGGAATTTATTATCCTATACCATCCTCTCTAATCCTCTGCTTTGTTTGTCTGCTGTTGTGATCATGAGGTCATATCTACAGTACACTGATACCTTTTTGAATGAACGAAAACAAGTTATTTTACCTACAACATATCACCAACCCAATATTTGTCAAATGCGACCAATCTGTCGCATATGCAATTCACCAACAACACTAACATCGACAATTCTCTGTAGGATGACAACACGAAGAAAAAAGCGTGTGAAGAAGCGGAAATGGAGAAGTTGAAAGCCGATTTGTCTCCATAGTTGATGTGGATGTCATGAAAAACTTGACTTGTGAGTATTGCATGACCTTTTACCTTTGACCATTTTTGCTGAAAATTGAGGTTTGTAATATCCTCAATATAGCATTCTTTTTCTTCTTCAGTTACCTAAGAAGAAGAAGATGCGATCACTGGAACAAGGGCTGTATTTTCCTGCCGTTTCGGAGTACCTCGGAAATCCTTAATCACAGGTGATGATGACAGAGTCATGGTCATGCGCAGATAGGGTTCATTTAACTTTCTGTTATTTTTCAATCAGAGCTGAACCTAACCACCCGAGCTCAATAATGCAAAAAAAAACCGAGTGTGTTCTGCGCCCGGCAGATTTTAAAACAGAAGAACAAATCATTGCGCTTTTACCGAGGGCACATGATGGGGAAAAAGTGATTTTGTAAAATTATTCAACGGTTCGTTTTTGTTGAGGATGCTGGATGCGCCGTTGACGGTCCTAGAAGCAGCCAGTAGCAATTCTTCGATCACGGAAGTCATGATTGCTAACTCTTTAGCAAGGAGGACAGCGTTTACTCTCCTTCACTCACGGGTCCCTCTCACCTCCTCTCGCTGTGTGCAAATGGATTTCTCGGTCTGCAATAAATCGTGATGCAAAGGCCTTTGCATGCATCCACCGTGAGATCCGATTGGTCAGTTTACGCAATGGCCAGGGTGAGATCACGTGCTTGGCCCAGGTCTGTGTCTGTTAACCCATTACCTCTCGGTGATCTCATATGAGATCACTAGAAAATTAAGAGCTTTCATAATTATCTGCGAAGGAAAAGCAAATTTAAAAAAATCTCATTTGGATATCAGATAAATATACCTAATAGATATGGCATGAAGCTTAAATATGCGCACATACAGACAGATAATTACGAAAGCTCTTACTTTTTAAGTGATCTCATATGAGATCACCGAACGGTAATTGGTTAAGCTTCGTTTTATTTTCAAGCGAGCTGTACATGGCGACCCTGCGGATTAATAATGCACAGATTGAGTGTGTTTTGCGTTCGACAGATTTCGGCAAAAACGAACAACTCATCACGCGTTCACCAAGGTCAGTGTATGCGAGCAACATGTGATTGAAACAAAAAAGAGCGATTTCGTGAACCAAATGCAACAAGTTTTCGGTAAGCATAGCCTAAATGGCGACGGTCGAATTGTCACCTATACGCGCCATCAAATGTGGGATCAGGGCAGGCTGAGTTTGAACGTCCACAAAGCCAAGTGATTAAGCAGGCCATAGACGTTGCCATGGGGGTATCGCAGCTAGGCTGCTGCCATGTGTATTTGAGATACCTGCAGAATAATTAGCACGAAGTTTGGCAGGACTGTCTTTTTTGACAGTGATCTAACGCCTAGTTTGTTAGGAGAGCCATGGATTGTGTGTGTGGGTGTGCGTGTTGTGTTTCTCACCCTCCCTCATCCCGGTCTTATTGACTTTATCTTTACACCGGATACGGAGGTGGGAGAGACGAGCGAGTGGGTAGATTCTGTGCGAGTCTGTCT
This sequence comes from Ligula intestinalis, assembly GCA_036362985.1. NCBI lineage: Eukaryota > Metazoa > Platyhelminthes > Cestoda > Diphyllobothriidea > Diphyllobothriidae > Ligula > Ligula intestinalis. Next base: position 22,134,765 of record JAYGXS010000009.1, on the reverse strand, counting down.
AAACTCCTGTTTTCTCTCGCACGAGTTCTCTGCGTTGCTTCTGCTTGCTGTCGCTTTCGTGTTGCTTGCACAGCCCACCTCAGAGTCTGTTGTGGCTTGTTTAAGCGTTTGCTGCGGCTTGTTAGAGCACGTGGTGCCCATCGTCGAAATCGACGGGGTAACTATCGTGTTGTGTTTCTACAAAGGGCAACAGGGTAGATTCACTGGACTACCAACAGGCTAGAGTAGGGTACAACAGGCATGGAGTTGTGGTGGCACATCTTGCCACAGGCTCACGCCCCACCCGACACCAGTGTTCATTCCCATCTCCGACTTTCTTGAATCTGTCCTGCTGTCGGAACAGAGAGAGAGAGGGAGAGTGCAGTAGATGCGGCGAGGTCTGCCATCCCTATAAACAAATTCCCGCACAAATCACCATCCATATACCTAAATGGTGGAGTTCATCGGAATCGGCGATCGAAGGGCAGCGTAACTGCGCGGGAAAATGAACTCGGCGTCTGTGTCCCCAAGTACACCCCCTTTTCCCATTTTTCAGGATCAGGCGCAGTTATGCGAGGAGGTTCATCGGCGCACACTACATTGAATCGGCGCCTGCCTACGTCGAATGGCGCCAGAAACCTCCACTGCCATGGCAATAAAAGTAAATTACCGGAACTGCGCACAGGGCAACATTAACTGTGTCAGAATTCGCCAAAAGTCCAAAAAACTCAGCCCCCGATCCAGGTGCCCTGACCAAATTATCAGATTAAACATGCCCGACTTTACGTGAAAGAGGACTACTGAAGGCATGAAACGCCATGACAACTGAATTTGTCCGAGTAGACAACTGAGAAAATGTAAAATAATGAGATCAAGCTCATTTTCCAAGCAAGTGGTGTACCGCGCAGAACGGTGACCAGGAAGTAAAGAGGAGTTCAAAATAGTAGGGTAAGGATCCCTTGTGGACAACAACACAGATACCAGAAGAAAACTGGTTTTCGTGATATAGGAGCGGTGGTAATAGGGATTTTATGGGTTAGGCGTATCGGGCAGAATGAAAATAAAAAACAAAAAAACTAGACAAGAAACCAAAAAAACTAATACAACTTAACTAAACTAGCTAAACTAACAAATAAACTAAGCTGAAATCAAATTAAAACTAATAAAACCACATACTGAACTGAAAACTAAAATAAAACTACACTAAAACTAAACTGAAAATAATAAATCCAAATAATAACGTAATAAAATTATAACTAGACTGAACTAGACGATAAACTCCAACAAAATAGGTAGTTAGTTATTTATAGTAGAATGCAGTGTTGTTTAGAAGGGATCCTTAGCACAGAAAGTTGGTGCAATTTGTCCATTTTTAAACTCCTCGGAACACAGTCGACTCTGGTGAAAAAGAACATACTTGACCGTCTAGAAAGAGATGTCAAGGCTAGTCCACGCATTGGCAAACGATCGATTAACTCGTCCACACTCGTCCCCTGGACCGGTTCCACCAAACCCTACTGCCACCTAACCAGCATTTACCTATTGACTCCAACCCCCCTTCCACCTATTCCCACGATTCACATGTACGAAAAGACGAACATGTTTAACCTTGTACCCCGGTCCCATATAAATGTACGGGCTCAATGAGGATTATGAGATTTTTATGTATTAAGCAGATAAAGTCATGTGCATGCCATTTCTTATGCACCAGCATAATTTATTTTAGCAGTCGCCCGTCCGAAAATATGAGTACTCGTTGATGAATGTTCACCGACCGCTAACGAAACTCACTTGTCCCGCTCTGCCTTTGCGTTGCGCCTCATTTTTCGGGCCCTGATGGCAGCTGATGTAGCGAGTAGTAGAGGCAGGTAATACTGTCGGCAAAGAAAAGGGAGACGAGAATAGCCGTTTCTGGATTATTAACTGTCGTCAGTCAGTCATACCTAGTCCTAATTGGTGCCATCTTTGCCGGTAATACTATCTACTGTGGTTTATATTTTTGCCCAAAACTTTCAAACTGAATGGGGATCCTGGAGTCCTCGGATGATATCTTGACAGCAAACAGCGGATTGAGTCAAATTTGAATACGCTCTTGAACGGGAAACCTAATCTCCAGGGAAAGTGGATCTCGATTGCGAAGGCCTATGATGCATTTTCGCTGAGTAGTACTGACACTTTTTGCTGCGTTAACAAAGGCTTCTTGTGGCCTTTATTTTTAAACTTTTTTGCATTGTTTTTGTGCACGTCAGCTTGTTACAAGGTTGTCGCCTGGGTCTCAAAACAGTTCCCAAACAGAAGAAGGCATAAATAGCTTATGTACTCCCCCTCATATACCCCTAGTCCCAGAATTTTGTCCTACAAAAACGGTAGTTATAGGGTTTTTGGAGGTCGGGAAATAGGATAGGTAGGGAAGGAAATTTTTTAGAAGTAAGTATAAAGTGAAAAAATAGTCGAATTTGTTTCCCGAGGCTGCTGGGAGTAGGTTGTTCCGCATGTAAATTGAAGGCGTGCGCGGTGCTTGGCTATACTAATTTAACTACAGAACGATAAGTTGGACGTCAGGTTAGTTGAAGTATATGACCTCTTGGCCACCATTTCTAATTTCTCAAGAGTTTCAAGAAACCTACATTTTGATAATCGGGGTTTTCTGCACTATGGTAAACGATAATACAGATTTGAAAAATCTACAGATATAAATCAACACTTCTAAATATAAGAAAATAAAAATTCATACAGCTGTTGCTAAAGTATATTCGATTGCGTATCATAATTCTCCACCCATAACATCCTATAACCACCGTTTTCGTAGGACAACATGCTGAGAGCAGGGACTACTGACGAAGAAAAGGGAGTCTGGAATGGCTAATTCGGCTGACTTCTTTCAGAGCGAAGGGCTGCAACATGTCCGAAAATAATATTGTTATTCGCGGCTTCTCGGGTCCGCTTTTTATAAACAGAAAGATCCGGCTTCAGGCTGACATTTTCGGGTAAAACATTGAAGCCAACAAACGGTTAAAAATAAATTTTGCGATCCTTGCTAGTTAGGATGCAAAAGGTTTTATTAGAGATTGGGCCATAACTCATCCAATCTGCCCAAATTTTCGTATGATTCATAGTCACTCGCGAACGGGTATTAACACAGGTACGAAAGTTTTTAACTGCTGATGAACTACCTCAAGCCAATTTATGACAAACTAACCATAAGAAGTTCGAAATGCTTGTTGAAAAATACAATTTTTTAAAAGAAGCGGCAGGTTCCAAAAACCTGAAAAATGGCTGTAACTTTACCCACTAACTGCATACATAATCGTCAGGTGAAATCATAACCATGTCGTTTCCTTTATATCAGAAGAACTTCGTCGAATTTCTCTTAACATATACATAATTCAGGTATTGGATTACAATTAATTTCAGAGGATCCGTAAAAATTCCGGCAATATTTTCATGGCTTTCAGTGTTTTAAGGCGTTCTTCCATAAATATAGATTCGGTTCGACGTATTTATCAAAGCTTTCAAAATAAGACATTGCTTTAAAGCATTTATCGAAAACGTGACATTTTTTACTTAAACTTATTCCGCTGGAAAGGTAATTTCCCCTAAAATCTGCACCTACGCGTAGGCTGCCTTTAGATTGTATCAGCATTTGTAATCATCATAGAATTTTTGGACCTTATCACAATTGGGTATGACTGGCTGATGACGGCCATTCCGGTCTCCCTCTGCTTTATAGGATCCATTTCATACTAACACAGTAGCTTAAGTTCAGCGATGATACCCATGTAAGGGGTCAAGTTAGGTGACACACATTTTGGATGATTAATTGTCAGGCTAGTATAACACTAGCTCACGCCATCGCGAAGCCATGACACCTTGCGTCCGGACACCTTCCAATAAGACGCGAGACGGGTGTGATATGAACTAATTGTGAGAGCCTCTTCTCTTCCCCTCTCTCTGCTTTGCTCAAAGTGGAAGTTGGATTAGTGTGATCAGTCTGGAGGCACTTTTCCTTCATCAGGCAAATACCGCAGTATAAGGGAGGGTAGAGTTGACAGAGGTTTTAACACCCAGTCAGTATTAGGTAAGGAGAGGGGAGAAGAGGTGTTAAGGGATCAAACGTGCCAGATTCTAGCTATAATAAGGGACCAGAGATGGGAAAGGGTAGGCGTAAATCAAGCGTTTAGAATCATGTATAAACTGGCGGTGAAACATTCCGTCTTCCTACGTCAGCGGATACTGGTAGCGGTAAAGGCGGTCGCCATACGGCTAACTAACCCTATTTTATGCGGACAGAAGGCGTTTATACAGGTACTAAGGCTCCTGTGGCTTAAGGTCAACTCAACATGCGTCCACACTCTTCTTACATGCCGCGAGGCGGCGCCGGAGACGTTCGTTCGCCTAACTTGACTTCGTTAACACGATTACATTTTCCATCATCACTTGAACTATCATCCTTTAAAGTATTCACAAACGAATAATAAGCAGAGGTTGTTTCTAAGAATAAAAAGGAAACGGTCAACTACTTCAAACTAAATTACTCCTGAGGAGATGTACGCATCTATAAAATAAGTCGTTCTGTCTGTAGTACGCCAGACGCTGAACAGCTGCTGGTGACGCTTGAGCCCCAAGAAGCAGCAGGAAGTTCCGCAACCGGTTGGTGAAGCTTCTGTCTGCCATTGAAATAGATTAAACAACAAGCTCCTAGCGTATTGGGTTAGAGCAATGGACTTCTATACATGAAGTCGCAGACTAGAGCCTCTGGTGGTGCACTACCTAGGATAAGGTATGACTGGCTGACAATGGCTAATCTGTATACTTAATAAAAGTCTTGCCTGCCTCTGTGTGGACCTCCATTATCATTGGTCCCAGTGGTCAAATTAAAATGCCTTCTGCGCCTTCTGCGCCTTCTGCACGCGTGCATGCGCGCCTGTCCGTATGTCAGTCACACGCGGCGCGCCACCCGCCTTTCGCGCGCCAGCCCGTACGTTAATCACACAGGGGACAGTGCCGGCGTCACCGTGTCTGTGTTTTTCCCCTTTATCATTGGTGGCAAGCAGCTGTTTCAGACTCGCGATTGACATCCGACGTGACTGGCGGATGTGAATACGCCACGGAGGGTGGGCGGGGGTGGAGTGGAGGAGTAAAACGGGTGAGGGCGTAAGCTCTCGAGGACTGGGGAACGCCGTTTACCTCGCTATATGCATGAGAAAACTCAAGATGCATTGGTTTACGTTAGACATTTTGGACGCCCGGATCTATTCAGTACTTCTACCTGCAACCCAATCATGGCCTGAAATTACAGATGAGCTGCTCCCCCGGTCAAATGCCAAAGGATCGCCATGGTTTGTCCGCGCAGGTATTCCAGCTTAAGTTGAAAACCATGATAAAACTCATCACAAAATTCAAATTTTCTGTGACATTCAGTGTCATATGTACACTGTAGAGTGGCAAAAGAGAGGACTGCCCCATGCTCACATTTGATCTGGCTAAAGGAAAAACTGCACTCTTCTGATGTCTACAAATTCATATGCGTAGAGTTGCCTTACCGGTCTGTTGACCCTGTTCTGCTTGAAACGATCAAAACGCAAATGGTGCATGACCCATGCGGCCAGATAAATCCCAACGGTCCTTGCATGAAGGATGGTAAATGTACCAGAAGATATTCCAAGCGATTCCTAGGTGCAACTCAGACTGATGGCGATGGTTACCCTCTCTACAGAAGGCAACAAGCTGAGATTGGCGGATTCGAAGTAGTCATAAATGAAAGGCGAACCGATGGGGTTGTAATTGATAACCGTTAGATTGCACCGTATTGTCCCCTACTGTCAAAAGTATTCAACGCCCACATCAATGTTGAACTTTGCAACTCAGCGAAGTCCATCAAGTACGTCCGCAAGTACATCAACAAAGGTTCTGCCCCCCTTAATGCAGTTTCATTACTGGCAACGCCAAATATTCTGCATCACAGCTTTGTACAAAGAGGGAGTTCAGAGGTATTTACCTATAGTTCCCTAATAAATCTGAACTGAACATAGCTATTTTAAGAGGTTCTCATATAAGGTTTGCCTACCAAAGGGACAGCACCATGTAAGGAAGCCCAAGGCGAAGCCGGGCTTCCGCGCTAGTAAGTCATAAATGGCCATCACAGTTGCCCCTGTCTTTGATGGAAATATCTTTCTACCTGTAAAACAGGTTTATAAAATGAAGTTTGCTGGTAGAAGCGAATATGCGAGTTACCAGAGGCAGTTCGAAAGAAGATGCGACCAGTGGAGCAATTATTTGAATGGCCTGACGTTTCAAATTCTGTCCCGAATCCATAAGCTTAGGTAACCGTAGAATGGTGTGAGACATGCACAGATTGGGGGTATACACGCAGAGACTGTGTGGTATTTATAGATCTTAGCGGCCACCCACATGCGTAATATAATTATCAGCTGTCGTAATCGCCGCTGGGGAGGGGGGAGGGTCGTAATTAGTGCGGAGATGGCGTGACAGTCCGCTTTCGAGTTACTTATGGCCGCGATTTCGTTGTCGGTGTCGGATGCAGGCTTGATAATTGCGAGAAAATTATGTTCACTGTCATCGGAGTTGTCGCTGGGTCCGACTTCTGTCACGTGACCGACTGTCCTGCTGAAGCAATTTCTCAGTACGCAGTACGGCAAGTCGTTGCATTTTGAGACAGAATTTTATGATTTGCGGGATTTGGGCGTGTCTGAAGCAGGTGTGCGCTTCATTGTACTTGTAGGAGTGAGTGGATGGTCTCTACTCCAAGATCCTGAACAAAAATTTGCTGTTCCCATACTGCGTACTGAGACATTGCCTGAGCAGGAGAATCAGTCACGTGAGAGGATTCGGGCCCAGGAACAACTCCGATGACAGCGAACATCCTTGTCGCGCCATTATCAAGCCAGCATTCGACACGGACAACGAAATCACGGCCGTTTGTAACTCAAATCGGACTGCCAAGCCATCACCACACCAATTACGACCCCCTAGTGGTGATTACGACAGCTGATAATTATAGTGCGTATGTGGGTGGCCGCTACGAACTATAAATATCGCACATACCCTGCATGTATCCCCCCAATCGGGGCAGGCTTTACACCATTTTACGGTTACCTAGGCTTAAGGACTCTTGAAAGAATACGAAACGTCAGGAAAATAAAGCTCTTGCGCCAGTGACCACATCTTTTTATTCTAAAGTGAATTGTATACGCGTTATTTTTTGCACATATCATGACAAATATACTCGTAGTGAAAATCGTGAAAAGTTAACAAACATGCGGTGTTGTACTCGCAAACGTGATGCAAGCACGTGTATCAGAAGGTATTGATTTTAAATCTGTGGCCCCTAAATGGGCCACACGGTAGAGGCGCTGGACCAAAACAGGCGGGCCAGATCATTCAAATTTCGCTCCCATAACACACAGTAGATTGCATATCCGATGAAAGGTGAAAATCCTGATTTGTGTGTGCGATGTAACACATGTTGAGTTTTAGGGTTGCAAAAACTCCCACCACAGAAATCCGAAGAGCAATTGGCGAGCATACGTATACTTTCAATAAAATCTCATCAGGCCGTTACAGTTAAATGGGAGTGGGGGGGGGTAAAGTGTAATGGGTAAAATTGTAGTTAAATTACGTTCAACATTACAGGCAAAGTAGTTCAGAGAATAGGGTAGGGGGTGGGGGGTAGAGAGGAGGTGCGGAAAAAATGCCGGTAGCTAGGCGGCTGTTGGCCATGCTCAACTTGGAGCTTGCAGCAGGTTCTTTTGAGCACACCGAATCAGCTTCCTCAACCGCATAGCGGTTGCTTCTGCTGTTGCTAGCAGGCGCTGACTGTGTGATTTAGGGTAGTTTGGTGGGACCTTGTAGCTCCCTCTGAAGGCTTCGTTGGGGCCCAACCGATGTCCGGAATCCACCATGTGCGCTAGAATAGAGCTGTTGATGCTCCTGGTGGTATTGACTTCCCTTTGCTTAGCCATTGCGGGAGGTGCTCCTTTATTCTTTTGGATAGGCGCCGACATTTGAGGATGTTTATTTTGTATGTTGGGTTGACTTGAGGCGCAAAATGCTGTTTCCTAGAGTTGCATTCCGTTCAGATCAACATACTGGGAGAAAATAGAGGCAGAAATGGGCGAATACCGGCGTTTGTTGATATCCAAGGAATTTCCTACGCTATCAAAGCGTCTTGCTTGTACATATTATACTCAAAAGAAACAGTCATAAATGACAGGAACTTTTTAGTTATATGAGTTCACAAAAAAGAACATCTTGTTTTGTGTCCATGAAATTGAAATTAGTGTCCGTATGAGATAAAACCTTATTGTCGGGAAAAGAAGAACGAAGTCAGCTTACAAAATTTTTTCCCTACAAATTTGTTACGTTTTGTGCCCAAATGATAAATAATAAACTTACGAGACAAAAAATTTGTTTTGCTATGCCGAAATTACTGAGCGTATTTGATCATGCATGAAATGTCACGAAATGTCAAAAGTTTTTGCTGTAACACAGTAAAAGAACCCCGTCCAACTGTTTTCAAAATAAAGAAGGAAATTGATGAATGTAAAATCTTAAAACAGAGCAGGCAAAGGATTATCATGTTTAAAAATATCAAGGGATAAATTTCGTTACTCTGTTTTGCATTTGCAATCAAACAACGGTGCTCTTAAGTAAAAAAAAACATGCTAATAACGGCTTAGGTTTAAATCGATAAGTGATTTTTTTAACTTCCAGCATAGTTTTTATCCTTAATTTTTAGGGAAGACAAAAACTGGCAGCAAAATCCTATTTCGCTCTTGATTTCATCTTCAAAAATCACTTTTTAGAAGAAACCTAGTACAATTTTTTTATTAATCTTAGGAAAAAAATATCAGACTTCCATTTTGGACGCTATTTTTTCTCGAGAATGAGGTTTTCTGTTTTGAGACATTTATACGTATGATCCACATGGCCTTTTTCGAAAGAACTAATATCCAAAAACTCATTTCATTGGTCAGTGCTCTTTAGGTATACCTTATTTTAGAGGTTTTTATGTAAACCTCGAACAGAAATGCAATTGATGAATCAACAAATGAAGAAATTGAAAACGATGGCAATTAGGCCAGCCTTTAGTTGAAGATAATAAATAAATATTAACCCACTAATGCTTATATAAATGAAATATTTGACTCAGAAAAAGTTCTTTTTATATAAAGAAAGTGGTAGCGTAAAGTTTTTTAACTTAACAAAATATTTAAATATTTAATTTTTGAATTTCTTGTCTCCGGAACTTGGGGATTATCGGGAAATTTTATTTTTCTTAACAAACACTTAGTATTGCTTATATTTCTTCAAAGTTTTATAGTTGCTTAATTTTGTTCATTATGATTTCGAAGTTTTCGTAAATGCGCTCACGCTGCTATGTGAGTGATAATGAAACTAATGCATGTTGCATGTAGCACTCGCAATACTAATTTACTTGAATTCAAGAATCATCTGCAGCATGTATTGCATTCGTTTTGGGGGTAAAGTAATACAGGTTGAATTACTTCAGCCCTAATTTTTAGTTGGCACGCACAAAGTTATTAAACAATTTTTCGGCGAGGACCGCTGATCCCCTTCCACCTGTCTCCGGTAGGAAACGGGAATCGAACTATTCCTTGATACACAGAGTGAACCAAAGGTACACTTACGCTTTGTAGGTATGTACCTAGCATGGCTTATAAACAATTTACAAACATTTATCAAACATAAACACCAATTTGGATTGTCCATCGGATGACTATGCACCAGCCGTGAGCGATATGATTTCAGTTTCAGCTTACAGATTAGAGGTTCGGAAGGAGATGTTGCAAGAACCTACTTGGCACTGAGATAGTTCCTCAGAAGCACGTCTTGTGAACTCAATTGGAATGTTCACAACTGTCCAAACAACTCTCTTGTCTCATTTCTTTTTCGCCTTTATAAGTGGTGAGACGACCAGATTCCGGTAAATTAATAACTAAACCTGTACGTTCAAATAATCTTTTTAATTCTATAAACTACCTGGCTTGCAGGTGGGAGATAGCGTTAAAGGCTTTCTGTGATGAGGTGCACACCCGATCAGTATTTACGTACCCTTTGCTCATGACTGAAATCGTTTACCATTGAGCATACTACCTCTAAAAAGAGGTAAATTAAATAAAAAAGTGGGCAACTGGAAATCTACTTTTGGCTCACCTTGAACAAGTGACCTTGCGCTAGGTTCCAGGGTAGGTACATTTTCTTGCATCTTCGGTTGAACAGTAATTTTGGAATTCTTCAAATCCCTCACCCCTGAAATCGTGTCTGACCTACAGTATTCGCTAAAAATCATGCAACTTATATCACAAAACTTAAATTGGTTGCTAAGCTCATATTTGGTCACACTTCTTGAATTCACTTAGTGGATTTGATCCAGGAAAGGATTTTATTCTAGAAATTCACCATTTTACCTAAGTTTACAAAGAGAAACGGGCATCAGTTTTCGCGGAAATGGGAGTAGTCTCATATCGATGGAATTTCCTTTGCTATTACCAAACGTTTTATTACTGTGCGTAATGCTACGGAGGATCTCCAAAATACGTAAAAAGGTATGAAACATATCCCTTTCAGAACCGGAACATGTTGTCTGAAATTGTTCAGATGGAAGTGAGTTCAGCTTGAAAGAATTGCATGAATTTTTTGAAACAAGGAACAATTGCAGTTTAAAATTTATTTTTTGCTATTATTTGAAGTTTTGTGCCACAAAACGCAGTAATAGATTTGCACGACGAAGCTGTTCGACCGTACCGATAACTGTGTACGTGGACTTGATTCAGAAACGGGAACGGAAACGCGCTGCATACTTTCACTTTCTGGTGTTGGGTTTTGCCATGAAGATGTTCAGTCATTTCCTATCTGAAGCTGATTTTGTCCGATTACGAAACTTGGCAGCCAAAGAGCTGCCGCGCAATTCATTAGCTAATATGTCTGATATAACCAAGGTCATCGTATCCAGAATTATTCACTAGAAAACAGTGATTTTCTTCTTCAAATACTAAAAAATACCATTATATGCCCATTAGGGCTATTCACGGGGAATATTTTTCAATGTTCTCTTAGACCCTAGTTAAGAACAGAATGCGGGAATTTCGCCTTCATCAGAAAACGGCTACGGTTAAGCCATTTTAAGTAGGGATCTTATTAAGGAACATGTCCCATTTGCTCCAGCATACCTAAGTCGCATACCTTCATTTTGGAAGAAAAGTTGCTATTGTGATGAAGTACTTTTATTAGACAAGTCGACAAAGTCGGTACATACGGTCATATGTGGAAAGAAATTCCCCAAAAAACGCACGAATTCGATAATGACATTCAAAAACTATCGACGCCTTATGGTTTGGATGGCGAGCAAGTTCGGTGAGCGACCAATCTAGCGGTCGAACAAAGACACGATTAACAGTAAGGTATATGTCAGCATTGCCAACGATGTCTTTGATTATAATGGCATTCACAGGCGTCGAACGGATACTGCCATGCTACAAGACAATTGGCCTGCTCACCGATCAAAGGAGTTATGGTTATAATTTACCATACGACTATAATCGAATTTTTAAGACTACGACCAGCCTTTCCGTCTGCGGCCTGCAAACAATTTTTATCCCGCCAAATAGGCCTGACCTCACTCCAACTGAAAATTTCTTCGCCTTTATCAAGCGAACCTAGCAGAAGCCTTCGAAATATATTTCAATGGAAAATAAACTGGGGTTCTTCATTAATCATCATATAGACCAAACCACAATTGATAACCTAGTTATCTCGAAGCCCTCTTGAATTACTGCTGTTATAAATACTAAAGGACACTCTACAAAATATAAGTATGTTACATATTTATTAAGTTTCCTCAGTTTCTCGTTTTATCTTGTGCTCTTACAAAGTTGTCATTTATATAACGACTTTTTACCTCTGACTTTTCCTACAGCCCTTTTTGGAGTAAACAGTTTTTAGTTAAGCACATTAGGTCTAAGACAATAAAAATTTTACTTTATGCATCGAAATATATCTCCTTTTAAGGATATATTTCCTTTCACGCAGTATAACTTATGGGTTCGTTGGGTAAACGCTTCGCGAGCTACAAGGGTTTTCATGCAGACTTGACGGTGTTGCGTGATTTTTGGCGCATACTGTACATGTTGTTCATTTGCCTTTCCCTTTTTGTTTATACACATCAACTTTGACCTTCAAACGGCGTCGTGTTTGTATAGATAAATCGTTCTCCTGCACACATGCGATAGACCTTATCGAACGCGCGTTTGTTTCCCTGTTAAGAGTTAAGCGTTGTATTTCGCCGACTCCGCTGGTATTGACTACAGGTCTCTAAGATTGAGGTTTTTAAGTGGTGTAGTCTTCACTGTTTGTTAAATAGTACAGTAGTCGCCGGTTTTTAAGCCAACCTCGGGCCCAGACCAAATTGGGCTTAATAAGCGGCGGGCACACTAACCGGAGAGTCCTAGTTCTTGATTAGCAAACGCAGGATAGGCACTATTCATTACATACGTACTGTATTATGTGAAGAGTTTGGTTATGTACAAGAAAATAATGTTGTTTTTCTGTATTTGTCGCAATAGCAAAAGAAAAAATGATTGCGACACGTTTAAAAAAACGGTCTAGTGTCAGTTGTTTTGGAGGAAACTTCACTCGCAAGCGCTCTTTCATGTCCTTCTCCAGGCACCAGAAATCGTCGAATTTTGTGAAATCTGACGCCTGTAGACCACGTTGCAGAGTGTAGAGAGATGAGAATATCGCTCTATCCTGCTGGCAAACTGGGCTTTGTATCCGGCGACTGGGCTTATTAGCCGGCGGATTTTGATATGTAAAATTCCATCCCAAGCTGATTTGGGCTTAATACGCGTCTGGGTCTATTAACCGTCGGCTTAATAACCGGGGACTACTGTACCGTGCTATAGCCATCATTGGGAATTGACGCACGCGTAACAACGGGATGCTGGATTAAAAAAATACTTGGAACCACTGACCCTAACCCCCAATTTCCCTGTCCTATAAACCTAACCCTAATTTTCCTGGATTTTGGCGCACCGAGCCCCTGCGTTGCGGGCGGCTCCTGTTGTCAGGTCCTGGTTAGGGGGACCATCCTTGCCGGAACATTTTCCTGCCCGTTACTAAATCCACATATCGGTTAATATAAAGATGGTGATTTTTAAGTCGATGGTTACGAGTGGTAAAATGTTAACTGGTTGAGCATCATCATTGAATGGATGAAAACGTTCGCGTTCCAGGTATTTGCATGAATGAGGAAGAAGGGTTGTCGATCCCCGATTCAATTTGTTTATTGGTTCGGCCCCCCATAACTGTTGCTTGTTTTTCGTGGACGCTTTTATCTCTGACGATGGACTCCCATAAGAGCCCGAAAGCTCAGAACAATAAACAAATTGATCCAGCGCTCGACAACCCCTTCTTCCTCATTATCCTTAAACATTATCTTTTTCATTCCACGAACTAATATGAACTGCCATGCTTTCAAAACTAACCCCCTTCTTCTAACCCCTCACCATGCGTCCACTTCTAAGGCTAATAGCTTAAACTCTCTTTGCCTATCAAGTTTCAGCCTTCTAGGAAGGCACTTACAGTGGATTCCCTATCTCATGAAACATCCCCCGGAATTTTGAAATGAGTTCTTGATTGGAACATTGATTGCGGATAGTCGTGAAAAAGACGACCGTACAGCCTAATCTCAACGTATTTTGTTCACATCTGGATGTCGGCTTTTAAACGAGTTTCGTTCTGGCCGCTGAGTATAAGTATGTACTATAAAAAGTAGCTACTTAATAAGTATGCATTTTTGTCATTGATTTTGACTGCCTTTATAGATTCAAATATATTTTTTTGAAAACATGCAGGAAGAAATATTTCTTGTACTCGTTTGGTTTAAAAATTACGCCTTCTTTAAATTTATTTTTTTTAAAAAAAAGTGCATGTTTCGGTTTAAAAAAGTTTCTATTTATAAGCTTTTTTACAATTTTTAGGTGATGATTCATAGAACATCGTAGCCGTCAATTTGTTAGTGCTGCCTATACTGTTTAAAGCATGCTCCATATCTATTGTAAAATTTAATGAACACTAGGTAAGATCTTCCTCAAACTGTAGGTGAAAACATACTTTTCCTTAAACAGGATGTAAACAGTGCGCAGTTTGTTAACCTCAAATTCCAATGGAGCAGTCAGTAGGTTTCAAAATTATTCGGCAATTTATAAAATTTTTAAAACCGAAAGATACCTTTTCTTTCAGTATAAAATTTAAAGAAGGCGTAATTTTCAACCAAACAAGCATAAGAAATATATTTTCATGCACGTTTTCCGAAAAAAATATAGTTGAATCTATCAAGGCAGTCAAAATCAATGACAAAAAGTCATGCTACATAAATAGGTACTTTTTATAGTACATACTCTTACTTGGCGGTCAAAATGAAGCTCATTAAAAAGCCGGCATCCCGATGTGACCAAAATGTATTGAGATAAGGCTACACGATAGTAATTTTTTAAACCATACGTTATTACTATGTTTAAATCGAAAACGCATATCAGAATTCCGGGTGAAGTTTCATGAGATAGGGAATCTACTGTAATTGGACAGGTAATTATCTTATTAATAGGCAACGAACGTTTGTAGTGGGATAAGAGGTCGCGAAATTAGATGACGGTAGTAAATTTTGCTAAGCTGGTGATCTTTGTCCAGTTTAAAATTTTCTACGTACTACAGGTGGTTTTGTGCTGAATTCCAGGTAATGCTTTCCTATTCTCGTCTCCTGCCTGGGGTCGATGCGTGATCCATCTCTCCACGATAAATGCTGTGAAAGTATATTTTTCCTTAAAACTAATTCGCGTGCAAGTAACCGTCCCCACACTAACCTGTTGTGGAACAAATAATAGGCATAACCGAAATCGATGGTCGAATTGTCGTGACATTAACAATTCACTTGACCTGAGTAATTATATTGTAATCGACACAATTATTCGGGCTGTCCCCACCTGCATTTCGATTTCAGAGCAATCAAGCGTGTGCCGGATGACGATTTTTTAAAATCTCTGTCAGGGCTGCAACAACTGCTTCTAAATGAGTGCACAGTTGGCAGTTTAAGATGGCGCTTTAACACAGGACGATACTGACTAGTGTAAAATTTAGTAGTAGTGGTCGTTAATTCGAGTTGCCATTCGGCTTTAGATGTAGTGGTGCACGGAGGTGTTTCTCTCTACTCTCATTTAGCATGGAGGTTTCTGGTTGTTTATACTACGGCATTTTTTGCTGAAAGTTTGATATTATCATCAAAATAAAGTTCTCATCATCATCATCATCATCGTCCAGATGTAGGTACCTTGACTTTCTGAATAAATAAACAGGCAATATACAATTACAAACACACCCTCTCTGTGCTTAGTTCCAGCGAGGTGAGGGTTGTTATTTATGTAAAGGTTGGCGAGTGCTGCAAAAAAAAGTCGAGATGAAATTTTACTTGGTATTTTAGCATAAACTTGGTCACTATTTTGATCCACTGAATGGATGTAATCCAACGAAAGACCTTTATTAAGGAAAACTGCCCTTAAGTTAAATTTATTAAGGGTAATGAGCATTAATTTTGGCAAAATTTGAAGTAATCTCATATCGATGAAATTTCCTTTACAATTAAACACAACAGAACCAACATTTTTCTGAATGTTCATTGTGCTTTGGAAGAATTCCAACAAAGTAAAAAAGTTTAAAGTTACCCCTTCCAGAACCGGAAAATATTGCCTGAAATCGCTCTCATGCAAGTGAGGTCAAAGTTAAGGGATCGCATTTTTTCAGAAACATGGAACGAATTCCGTTTTAAAAATTATGTCTTGCTAACCCGTAACGTTTTTTTTAACAAAATGCAGTATCAAAAATGGGCGCAAGTTATTTTACTGATTCGCGTTGATAGAGAATTATCAAAACTGTCCATAAATGTTATCGTGGAGGTAATTTTGCATAGAACTTATTAAAAGTAAATTATGTAGAAATATACTTTTTGTACGCTGTATTTTCCGCTTATTTTTATTTATAAACAGAAAAAATAGAAGAATTATGGGTTTATCATAATATTTTTGAGGAATTTCTAAGAATGGTTCACATGGCTGTCTTCGTAACGACTTAGATCCAAAAACTAATTTCTTTTTGGTAAGTGCTCTTAATATATATCTTATTTTAAAGTTTTCAACATAAACGTCGAACCTGGTCTGTATTAGTGGACAAAAGCTTGACAGCACTGGGAACGCCCGAAAATTTACCGGCATTTAAACGTAAGTACTTTTGATTCAATAATGACAATATGTTTAAAACTTTCTGCCTAGGGAAAATATCATTTTAAATAATGAAAGTCATTAAGTTATATATGCAAATTAAGAAAAGATTTAAATTTTTTTGGTCTAATTTATTGCTATTTTTACATCTATAGCACTTGGGGATTATCAAGAAATTATTATTTTTCTTAAAAAAACAATAACTACTTCTTGTACTTCTTTTAAGTACTAAATTTGTCTAATGTCGTTCATGATTATTTCGTAGTTTTCGTAAATAACTTCAGGCCGGTATGCGAGCAATGGCCAATATTTTACTAAATTAGGCATTTTGGTTATTCAGATTGCACTTCCGTATGTGATCATCTTGTTGGCCTTTGTAGACTGGTGTGAAAATAAAACCTTCTTACAGAATGCTCTTCTGCAGTTAACATATTCCTGAGCAAGGCAAAACGTTCAGAAATCAGATTCCTATCTAGCACAGTGTTTGGCTACTGTTATCTCGCAGATGACGTTCAATTTTCTTCACCCTGTCCATAAGGATGCATAGGGAAAATTTTGGCGGTCACGGTTGTATTGGAACACAGGCCAGCAACTGAACTTCAAAGCGAGGCCACCGAATTCTTTACAAGTGGGTCCATTTAATTACTGCGATCGACCAAACCCTCCTAATACTATAATAATACATTTAAGTGCTTGACGAATCAAATCGACCGTTTTGGTCTGTTCTGCTGATTTTTAGATATTATCTTATCATTCTCAAGGAGACTAAACTTTTTCATATTGAATGTACATCCGAGGCCACATAAAATAGGTCCTCGACTGTTGCTTTGTATATCCACTCAAAATCGACTGCAGACGTAAGGTCCTCGGACTATGTTACAACACGCCGTGAGTGGTCCTTCTATATGTTGGCACCCTTTGATATCAATGCGGTAAATTAAAATAATTTCAGACAAGTTTATTATGGCGATATAGAAACAACAGTTAGCACCAATTGACAAAGCATAATTTTTTAAAGCAGGATTTGCTTTTCATTTTTCAAGAAGCACTCGATGTCTCCTGTCTGGCTTTATCCTATTTTTATATAAGAGGAAGCCACTTTTCTGGTTTTAGGTAGGACAGAATGTCCACTTTTTTCAACTAAGAGTGATGTTCTTGTTCATCAAAACACACACATAAGCAGATGAACTCGACCTCTAGTAGTACTCAAAAACATCGACCCTCAGCAAATGTTCGAAAATACATTAAAATGTCATGCCTTTCCATGATACAGTCGAGGTGCAAAGAATTTTTCTCAGACAAAAACAGTCCTTCCGCCGCACATTAACCTTATAAACAAAGCTGAAAACACTCATGGCACGCCATGTTAATCAATCAACCTTCCGTTGCGACATCTCTCGATTGATTCCACCACAAACTGTATGCGTAAATTGACGGAAGATCACCAACCAGTAAGAGACCCTCACATCTACAGCGATTAAGCCTTCCAGTTAAACAGGAACAACCTTCGTTTGGAACACAAAAAGTGTTAGAAGTAATATCAAATTTCCCCTACGAAGAGAGCGGTAAAACCGGAATGCCAAATCTGTGGATATACATTATCATGTAGGAAACTGAGCACATAGAAAAACAGTCCCTTCTGTATAATTTTTGATAAAATTTTGGGCTGCCAAGAAGTAGTGGAATATGCAATATTCCAGCTGACCAACTGGTTGGCGTTTGGTTATGTGTTTTTCAAGCCGGTGTCAGTAGAACTCGTTGTGAATTTCTCCTAGTGCCTTGGTTGAGATGCGATTGTATGTGACAAGCGGATTTAGCAGGATTTTACGAGCAGACGTCATAGAAATGAAAAAACCGTCATAGTGTCCCATATGAAGACACCGGTTAGTGAAGGAACAGGCAACAAAAACAGACCATTTTATGTGTTAAATTTGCGAAAATTCCCACCAAAGAATTCGGAAGGATAGTTGGCAAGAATACGTAGGCTTTTTATAAATTCTCATGGGGTCATTTTCAGTCACACGAGTCATGGCTTTTCCAAAAGAATACGGGAGCACCCGCCGGCATAGCTGAGCAAAAGAGCCTAAATAGTGCAATTCTCGCCCACATTGTCGATTCTGTACATCCTGCGGCCCCAACGAGGCCTTCAAGATGATTTATAAGGTCCCACGAAACTATCCCAAGTCCCTGGGTCAGCGTCTGCTAGCAACAGCAGAAGCGACCGCTATCAGGCTGTGGAAGCCGACGTTGTTTGCGCAAAAAAACCTCCTACAAGCCCCATGGCTGGCATGACCCACAGCCACTTAGCTGCATGTACGCGTTCGCGCTCTCTCGGTCATTTGAACTCATAGCACTATTTTGTAACTTCAAAGTTTGTTAAGGCGAGGAACCTTTGGTCTACGGGAATCGGAAGGTGTGGTTAGGGTTCTGTGGTCTGTGACTCTCTAAAAATCTTCCCTAAAGGGAATCCATTTCATCATATGGGGAGGCAGACTTTGCAGGGAATGGACTAATGTTCAAACGACGATAAGGAAATAGAATAAATGGTGTTTATTTGTAGGATAACACGTATTACGGTCGATATTAAAATGGAACAAGTTTACTAATATAAAGCGAAAGACTTGTTGCAGCCGGGGAGATAGGGCACACACGCAACGGAATCCAACGGAAAAACTTCTAAAAACCGGAAAAAGTGTCGTACACAACCAAAGCAACGATTAAAACAAAACGGGCGGCTTCGGACTTTTACAGCTTCAAAGAAGAAGAGGCGATTGCTAGAACAAGAGTTTTATTGGCCTTATATTTCGGATTCCACTTGCCTCCCCCCCGGCACCAGAGGCAATCACGGAGATTGTAGTAGTCTACCAACCAAGAAGCCACTAGTACGACACAAGTACTGACTTCAACAGCAACCACTAAGTCAGTCACAAATGCAGCTGCATATTAGCGCTAGACAGGCCTGTCGCATCTAACTGAAAACAATTCAGTATTTCGGTCGGCGTCTCATGGGATAACCCAACTACTGGAAGTTGGAAATGACTTTCTGTGAAAATTAAAAAAAGCTATGATTAAATAGCTAGAGTATCTACGAGAAAGCGAACAGGGTAAGCTGGAGGATCCACCGATGAGCCGAGTCCCTCACAGCTGTGTCGAGTAGCGGCAGGAGATCGGTGAACCACGCGTGTCTGCACTATTAGCTAGTACTAGGACTTTCGGCGAAGCCCATATATTTAGCGTATTTCCGATCTCAACCGACAAAGCAACGAGACCGTGTTGCCATCTTAGAGTGGCAAACATGATTGCCAAAGATCCCGGTTTCGAATCTCAGCGTTCCTACCCTTGAGATTGGGTATGACTGGATGATGATGGCTAACAAGCCAGAAATGCGGTCTCTCATTGTTTTTTTCCTTTCCTCATGGTCGCTACGTGACTGTCTACGCAGGCTCTAATTGTGATCTCTTAGGCGAAGCGGAACTTAATGATTCCTCTACCAGATCGGCGAAGCCCATATATTCTTCAATTCTAGGACTGATATTAAGGTAAGGTATAACATCACTATGAAGTTAACTATAATATTTGGCAACCGTAATGCATAGGTATCGCGTGCAATGCTAGCCAACATTCCTAAATCTGACTTCGTCTAGGACGGATTACTTTTGGGGGTTTGTAGTGCCGACTACTACTGATTAGGATCACAAAATATTGCATTCACGTAAAAATGCCCATCTAAATTTAAAACCAGCTTCATTTGTAGCATGCAAAAATCAAGACTTCCCGCACTTAGTATGGAATAAATGATGTCTTCCTTAATTTTATCCCAAAGAAACTGAAACCATCGTCTGAAAAACCTTTGTCGTTCAGATATATTTAGTTATGCATCACCCTGTTTTTCTGTATATTGACTATTCTTATGAAGTAGGTAACGTAAGCTATGTTTATTGCCAGGTATAAGTCATCACATCAGCATGTTCATTATCGCTAATTATGAGGTATGCAACATAAACAATATTTATTGTCAAGCCCGATGGCACGGAACGAGTCGTTCCACTTATACAATCTTAAAACAGATGAATCAGTAGGATGCGAGTAATTTTATCTGGTATTTGTTAAACGTCAACTTTAAAATACCATTTGTTTCAGCTTACATTTGATCCATGCTTCCTATACAATGTGTTCAGATTAATAGGGATGATGGCAATCATTTGAAAATATCGACTTAAAAGACGACGACTCGATCGCTAGGACAATAGGCTTATTCGCTTGACGTTTCGATATCCGTCGTGGATTCGTCATCAGAGCCATATCCAGATAACAGAAGCCAATTCTCAAGTTAAAGTGCATTAGACGAGACCCGGCTATTCATTCAAATTCGATGAGGATTAAATTCTAGCAAGAGGTGACGATCGGGAGAGCCAATAATTACTTGACTCATGGTTCATGGGCCCCAAATCCATCAACAAGTGCAGCGATTCACCCAATCCATATTCGGTGCTGAGAATCAATTTGGCAAAAGCAGGTCGCCACTTAAATAAGAGACAGGCCACCGCGTCATCCTACGCCAACTCCGAAGGGCCAGATGGCCGAGCTATGAAAGTGATGAAAGTTCAGCAGGTCAGAGCCCGCATGTTGTTCAAAAAACTATCAACACGCAAGAAGGCAATTAACGTTAATTGTTACTGTATGTTTGCAGTAATGACTGTATCCTATAAGTACTGCAAACTGCTGTGCATGTATTACCCGTTTCTACTATTGCTACTTCTTGGGACTCGCGTGTTCGTGTGTATTGGCAAATATAGACTGTTTAAAGCATTCTTTCCCTGGTGCAATTTCGAAGATTGCTTAAACAGCAGAATTTATTGGATCCATAAATTTCTAGGTCGCTCATCAGCTGCTTCTTCTCGTTGCAGAAAAACTGAATTCGTACAGAATAATCGATGCAAACAGCAAGGTCCTAGAAAATGTCCAAGAAGGTTAGTCAATAACGTAACCAAGGTAAAACACTGTGGGCAGCAAAAGTGAGGAAAAAACGCCTAAGCCAAAAAGTTGGGAAGGGAACTGTGTAATCAGGGAGCCGGTGATACCACGGCAGAATTAGGTTCACCACATGCTCCAGCTGTTTACATAGGTTGGGTTTAAACCACAGTATATAGGCTGCCCCAGATAGCGTACAGTACGAGTTGTTCGTGCCCGAACAAATACTTGGAAAGAAGTTTTGGGGTCCACAAAATGACCCGTATCTAGTAGATGTTCAGAAGTAGATGAATGAGAAGTTCTGTTTTCTCGTTTAAATAGCCAAGTAGGCAAGTGCTCCTTGTCTCTGGCTACCAATTGCCATTGCGTTTGCCCTATGTACTTGCATCTGCAAATGCATGTAATTTCATAAACACAATTAGAAGTGGCTTGCACCGGCACGGCTGGTCAGTAAGCACGCAAGTTGTTGGTTTCGTTCATTTAATTATCGGATGCATTCTCATAGTCCACCTCGCAGACGAAAAAGGACAAGCTTATAAACTATGATACCTGCAAAACAACGAGACTGCGTGATACACACCCAGGCTTGAAAGGCTTGACCTCTACGCACGTGTAATTAGCATGACAGTGCCCTAGCCATTTCATCCGAGCGCACTAAGCACCTGCGCGTCGAGCAACCCATCAGACGAGCTTCTTCCTGAGCCCACAAAAGGAGATTCTGTAAAAAATAGGCACTGAAGTAGTATGCATTTGTATCATTGATTTTGATTGCCTTTATAAATTCAAATATATTTTGTAGAAAACATACGCGAAAATATTCGTTCTTGTGCAGCAAATGAAGACTTCCTTGAATTTTGTGCTTCAATAAAGGGTTTTAGAAAAATGTCTAATTATTATGACAATTTTGAGGTTTTTATTCATAATACGTCGTATCCGTCAATTTTTTAATGCTGCCCGTAATGCATACAGCTTGATCTACATCGATTGCAAAATTTCCGTAGAACTTTGTGGCGTCTTCCTCAAACCATAGACAAGAACGTACTTTTCCTTAACAAAGATGTACACAGCAAGCAGTTTGAAGACGCTGAATTCAAGTCTAGGAGCCGGTAGGTTTCAAAAGTATTCGAAAATTTAAGAATATTTTTAAACTGAAAGATACACTTTCTTTAAAAACATGTTTTCAAACGCTGACAAGAAACGTAGATGTGAGTTTTTCATAGTGCATTCTTTGAGATGCTTGTAATTACTACCAAATAGGAATTGAAAATAAATCCATACAGAGCTTTCCCACATTAAAGCAGCCCTACTTAAGTATGGCTATGTTGCACGCTTTATTCGGTAGAACAGCAATCTTTTATGGCCAGAATTGATGGAACAGTCAATTCCAAAGACGGGTGATGACTTTTCCAATGCAATCAAACGACGGTTGCGTTATACTAAAGAAAGGACCTACAACCCAACAACACTCTTATTCTTAGGTCCTACTAAAAGCATTGTAGTAAAACGGTCAAAGGATGCCTTGCCATTGCACGTCACCTCGAATTGTGTGTACGAATTCACATGTACTTGCGGACGCAAGTACATTGGGCGTATGCAAACGCAACAGGCAACCAGGGCCGCTGAGCACTTGCCCAACTGGCTTTTAAAGCAAGAAGACACAGTACCATGGTCCTCTATTACCAAGCATCTACTAGACAGTGGTCATTCTGTCGGCGTCAAAACAGCGTTTCGAGTACTCGTTCGGGCCCGACCAAATCGAACCCTGCGCTATTTAGAAGCGGCCTTGATACGGCGGGAGAAACCCGACCTATGCAAACAGCTTGACCATGTGGTCAGCCTCCCATACCCTGGTAATTGGTCACTTAGTTTTAATCCCCAAGTGATTTTCGTTAACTTTCCTCAACACCCATCGCCCCCTTCCTTCCTATGCGTTGAGTCAATGCACTATTCTTTACCTGATAACTGAACTATGATCCTTGCTGTTAATGTATTCATTCTGTGAAATTTCAAACTGCTGTATTTTCTCCCCATCATCATCCTCATGCAGCGACAAGATGCAGCTAAGAAACTGTCACGAAATTTATTGATGTTAATAAATCCTGCCGTTTTCGCATGTTTGAAATCCATGCTCAGCGGACGGTCAGTGAGCTTGGGGGTTTTATGAAGTCTGCCCGACATAGTATGATGCAATGTCTATCCATTCACCATCGCATCTTTCGGGTGCACACCCTGGCTTGACAAGTGCCGCCTCGGCCGTAAATTATCCAGTCTCCATCTCTACGCATGCGTACTTAGCATAACAGTGCCCTGGTCATTTCATCTGTGAGCACTAGTTACTTGCGCGCCGAGTGACCTATCGGGCTCACAAAAATGCATAGAGCGGTTCGGGACGTGTCAGTTGACGACTCCTCATTCATACTCGCGGTAAAATTGCTTGTAGAGGCCGATGTGTAGTTCACAGCGGAAAATGCATTGGTCTGACCTTCAGAATTTAAACTGAAGAATCGACAGAGGTATCAATAGTAGCGCCCCATATATATTCGCTCAGAAATGTGCGAACACCGATCGAATAGGCTTCCGAATAAACAAAGTTCATGTGGTGGTCAGAGGTCCCCAACGGGTGACCACTTGCCAGGCCGATTCCGGCCAAGTCATAATAGCAGTAAAGGGGGTATGACAGCATTTGGGGGTAACTTGATACAGAACTGTTTCTGGCTTATTAGCCTTCATCAGCCAAGCATAACCCTGAACACCAGCTGGTCGGACAACACAAACAAACGCACTCACAGACGGCACAGCTGGTCCACCACTTGGCCGGAATCGGCCTAGCAGGCGGTCACCCGTTGGGGACCTCTGATCACCACATGAACTTTGTTTAGTTCGGAAGCCTATTCGATCGGTGTTCGCACATTTCTGAGTGAATATATACCCGATCAGCAGTGACAGCAAATGTCAGGTGGCGAGGCACTGATGAACTGCGGTTCGATGAAGTGCTTATGACCCATCTGATAGACACCAGCGGTGGACCAACTGCGCCGTCTGTGAGTGCGTTTGTTTGTGTTGTCTGACCAGCTGGTGTTCAGGGTTATGCTTGGCTGATGAAGGCTAATAAGCCCGAAACAGTTCTGTATCAAGTTACTCCTAAATGCTGTCATACCCTCCTTACTGCATTGTATATAGCAGAGGGGATGACAGCGTTTGGGGTAACTTGATACAGAACTGGTTTGGCCTTATTTGCCTTCATTAAGCCAATCATAGCCCTGAACATCAGCTATGTCAGACAAAACAAACATAGGCACTCACAGATGGCGCAGATGGTCCACCATTGGGATCTACTAGATGGGTCATAAGCACTTCATCGAACCACAATTCACCTGCTATTAACTGTCACTGTATCAGGTTACCCCCAAACGCTGTTATCCCCTCTGCTATTATGACTTGGCTGGCATCGGCCTGGCAGTTGGCTACCCGTCTCGGGACCTCTAGCCACCACCTGAACTTTGCTTAGTTCGGAAGCCTATTGGATCAGCACATTTGTGTTTTTGAATGTGAAGAGCTTGGATGCACCGGAAACTCTGTCAGACAAGTCAGCTTGCGACTTGTCATCCGACTTTAACTCAAAAGAGGTGTCCCGAAATTACTTGCACCTTAATAACCCACAGTTTCTTAAGTAAAATATATATT
>JAYGXS010000009.1:22052254-22099821 GCA_036362985.1 Ligula intestinalis | reverse complement strand
CCTACGACAACCAGACTAAAACTTGTGCTGAACCACTTTTACCCCCATTTCCCCGTCAGTTTAGTCTAGTTTGTGACGACTAGGCTTCGAACGTATGCGTGCAGAACACTCAGTATAATCTCCAACCCATGCCCCTGAGGTGGCCGTTGAAACGAATTTGTATCTGTCTCAGCAGGTTGTGAATAATAGTTCTATCGCAGTGGCTTGAGGTAGTATGTAGAAACCCCCCTGTCAATGTGATCTTCGGGCCCGGTCCCGTGTGAGAAGAGAGGGAGAGATAGACCTTTTTTTGAAAATAAAATCTCAAAATTTTCAGCTAAAATGCCCTCCATTCACAGGTGGTATAATTAGGCGGATACACTCACAACACAAGAAAATAGAAACCAATCCAAAATCGTCAATGACTGAAACTGGCGACATCGGGAAAAAGTTTGGCAAATATAGGCCAAATTGGGCTGCTTTGAAAACGGCGCTAGCGTCTTGCACTGATGACCTCCTTGTAGTCCAAATGAACAAAGAGGGATAAAAATCGGGGCGAGGTAGGCCAACCGACGCATATATAAGCAAATTTACATGCAAATGGAGGGAGGAAGAAAATGGTGGCTCAATATGGAAAGCCCGCACAGAGAAGAGAGACACCAAGTGAAGGGAATCGTATATTCTATAAAGAGGTAATGGAAAGTTAGATGAGTGTACAACATGCCACGAGGGGGCCGGTCTCCAAAATGTGTGAACGTGGCAGTCGTTAAAGTGAGTTCCTGTATGAGTCAGATTAGAAGGTGATCGGTCAGACCAGATTGAGGTAGACAGGCACTGATGCATGCGCACTTTCCGTGATGGATTGAACTTTCGCGCACGCGCACGCTGTGGCAGTTCGTTCCTGCCACTTATCAGAGGGCATTCTAGGGAGAGAGCAAAGATTTCAAGAAATGAATTTCGTGGGCACGCTTAAATTATCTCCTTAACAAAGAGGAGCGTTATGTTCGGGTTGTTGCACCTCCTTTCCTTCATTTAGTCCCCACCTGTAAGGCTCCTATTACGACCGATCCCATAATATGAGCTAAACTATCCCCCATAGCCTGCGTGGGGTCACATACTGCGGCCCTGCTGGCCAAAATTTCGCTTGAAACAGTTATTTTGTATTTCTTTTTCTGCTGCCCTGTCCATGCCTGTTTGGCTTCGCTTAGCTGGCGAAGTTTATGCGAAATTACAGTGAAACTTGGGCTCGAAGCGCAGATGGTGGAATGCATGCGTGTGTTTGTATGCGCGCCAGCCAAGTTTTACTCCAACTTGCATGCAAACACGCGATTTTTTGAATTTGCAAGCTACGGCGACGTAAAAAATGTGTTGTTTGGTAGGGAGGGAGCGGAAAACCCCGCTTCAAGATAGACCCCGTGGTGTGTGTGTGTGTGTGTGTGTGTGTGTGCGTATTTTGGAGGTCTTGAGGACACCAACACAGGAAACAAGCGCAAATTGGAGTTGTTTCCTCCGAGGAGACTAAAAAATTAGCAAACGCCTCCTTTTGGAGAAGAAAAAATGTTAGGTACGAACCGAGGGGATGCATACCTCGAATCGAGAGGCAGTGCAGACTGCCATTTTCAGGTTTGCATCCTGTTGGAAAATTCTGTTTCAGTGAGTTTGCACAACACGCAGTAAGAG
This sequence comes from Ligula intestinalis, assembly GCA_036362985.1. Taxonomy (NCBI): domain Eukaryota; kingdom Metazoa; phylum Platyhelminthes; class Cestoda; order Diphyllobothriidea; family Diphyllobothriidae; genus Ligula; species Ligula intestinalis. The sequence goes on along the minus strand of JAYGXS010000009.1, from coordinate 22,098,162 downwards.
GTAGAAAGTGTGCGCAAGTCGATGTCTACAGGCTCTCAACCGAATTCGGATGCCTGTGGTGGGAAAAGCATGCATGGCTTAGTAATTTCTGTACAAAGTAACTACATTTATTAGAAAGGGGAGAAAACGGAGTATTTCAGTTTAGAAAATGATGTTAGCATGGAAAATGGCGCGGCTAAGGTGAAATAAACTTTGTTGCTGGCTGATTTATGCTGGCTATGCTTATATCAAACATGATTAATGCCTTTTGCAGTGTTCTAGGTAGGGGTGAAAACATATCCTGCAGTCTGGAAACGCTGAAAAATATAGTCTAGAAACGCAGGTCGGGCTTTAAAATATGCATGTGTTGGCATGCTTTTTTTAAGACCAAATATCCACCACCGTCATTGCTCACTTGGACAAAGTGCAATTCGCAAAAAAAGCGGTAAAAAAATGAAAAGTTTGCGCGTCTTTTCTAGGAAATAAAACAAAATGTTGATAGACAAAAGTCTTCATAGAGTCTTTCTGACAGTCTTGGAGGCCCTTAACAGACTTCGAGGATCGGGCCAATACCAGAAAGTCATTCAGACTGCTCAGAGTTGCCCCAACACCTGACTGCTAAGCATCAGGTGTAGTTTACATTAGTTGCTTGAGAAAGCCTGTTTAGAAAGTTCTACAAATGGTGATCGGGTACTCCAGCTAGCATGGGAAAAACTCAAGCTCATCGGTCGGGTTCTCGTAGCTCAGGTGGTTAGACTGCTGACTGTAAAAATGCTTCCAGCTTTCTATCATAGAATCATCTCAACTGAGGCCGCAGAATGTTTCACAATTAGATAGTTAAACCCATAGTATATACGTTATTACTTCTCTAACGAGAAGTTTACAGGATGCGGTGGAAAATAACTTCGATTTAAATTCAGTAGGCTACCGGGTACAAATGTGGATAGGGCAGAGTTCCATGCAACTTTCACACAAATATATACTTGTGTCCCACGGGTCTCTGGTGTCGGCTGGTATTGATAACACTGGGCAGATAGTATTGCCAGCGAAGCCAAGGGAGACTGGAATGGCCACTTCTGGCTTATAAGCTGTCACCAACCAGCCCTGCCCAATCCCAAGTGGTGCACCACCCGAGGTTCGAACTCGGGACCTTTTTGATCAACGAGTGCCAATATCTCCTGATCGAAACCGGCATGACAACGAGCTCATGGCTCAATGGTTAGAGCGCTAGACTTCGGATGCAAAAGATCGCGAGTTCGATCTCGGATGGCGCACCACTTGGGGGTGGGTATGACTGGCTGGTGAGAGCTTATGATCCAGGAGTTACCATTTCAGTCTCTCTTGTCTTTATTGGTACAGTAGTCGCCGGTTATTAAGCCCACGGTTTATAGGCCCAGCCGCGTATTAAGCCCAAATCAGCTTGGGACGGAATTTTTACATAGCCAAAATCCGCCGGCTAATAAGTCCAGTCGCCGGCTACAAAACCCAGTTTGCCAACAGGATAGAGCGAGGTTCTCATCTCTGCATGCGCAACAGGCATCAGATTACACAAAATTTGACGATTTCTGGTGCCTGGAGGAGGACAGAAAAGAGCACTTGAGTGAAGTCTCCTCCAAAACAACTGACACTAGACCGTTTTTTTTTAAACGTGTCGCAAATCATTTTTTGTTTTGTTTTTGTTATTACGTAAAATACAGACAAACAGCATTATTTTCTTGTTCATAACCAAACTCTACGCAAAATACTATACGTATGTAAGGTATAGTGCCTATCCTGCCTTTGCTAATCAAGAACTAGGACTCTCCGGTTAGTGCGCCCACCGCTTATTAAGCCCAATTTGGTCTGGGCCCTAGGTGGGCTTAATAACCGATGACTACTGTAATGTTCTTCTTTCTATAATACTAGCCACTTTGTGCTCGCTAGCAGGACTCGAGTGTAAGTGCAAGGGCAGAAGGGGACGAGTGAGTCTCCTAAATGATCAGTGAGCATACATCACGCCAACACGAATGAATACAAACTTTTTCACCTCATGCTTCATCTGACGCCCGTTTACCGCGAAGACAGGTGTGCGGAGCAAAAATCCCATCTCCCGCAAAAGAAGTTCCGTCAAGCTTCTGCCATGTAGAGCGAAGACGCACTGCTCTGACAAAGAAAACTACCGAATCAGACTCAATTATCTGTTTGATTGGTCTTCCCGCAATGGTTACCCCAGAGACTTTGTACACCGATGCATGATAAAGAAACCTACCGAGTCGAGCTGAATTATCTGTTTGATTCGTTTTCCCAGAATGGTAACCCTAGAAATGTTGTACAGCGCTGCATGAAACAACAGCAATCCAACGAAAAGGAATCAGATAGTTCTACGGAACCGCCCAAAATAAATGCATGGCGAATCCTTCATTATCAAAGGAATGTGTCTGAACTCGCTGAAAGGCACTTGCGGAAATACCAAATAAAAGTGGTGCACAAACCAACGGCTACTTTACGCATCCAGCTTGTACACCCTGAGGATATAATTGGCTACCGCGTTAAAAAAGAATTCATCTGCAAGATCTCATGCAAAGCCTGTGATACTGTATATTGTGACCAAACAAGAAGATCCATCTCCACACGCATTCACGAGCGCCAACTTGCAGTGAAGAGCAAGGACCATTTGTCCGAAGTGGCTATGCACACCTTTACATGACACAAAGAAAGCATCGTCGGATTTTTTCTCGTCAAAAAAGGCTGAGAATGTCCTAAGGGCATGCACTCCAATGGTTCATGCAGCAAACGGCCCATCAAGTTAGATGGTGTGTACAAACATCTCAAAGAACGATGGAAGACACGACAGCCAAGCACTATGAACTAACGCAAACCACAACCGTTATTTAACGCCCACATCAGACGACTATTCATTTTCCATCCGAACTGACGTAAATTACAGTTGCCAATTAGCAATTACCCTATTAGTATTCAACTTATTAACAAATTAAAGACTAGGCTTAACTAATACCGTCGCCCCTTTTAGACAGAAAACTGGGGCTGGAGGTATGTAAGTTGGTCGGCAAACGTAACTTTTACCAAAAAATCCTTCTTATCAATACAAAATGGTTTGTTGCTGGTTGCATCTGCTAATTACAGTTTACGGTTGAAGTCACTTATCGGGCTCTTGATGTAGAATCTGACAAAAACCGTTTCCTTCTATGAGGGTTCTAATCCCGAGTTCAGGTTAAGTCCTCTTCGCCATATTCAGTCGCATTTCAAGCAATGCAAAAACGGTTTAACCTGTACCCCCATTCCCATATAAATGCACTAGCCCAACGAGAATTTATCAAAAGCATACGTACCCTCGCCAATTACTCTTCAGAATTCTCTGATGGGAACTTTCACAAGTTTAATGCAAAAAGAATCAAAAATATATGGAACTCTCTTGATACCATTTCGAAACACCTACTCAAACACGATGCAGTCGATGGGTTGTCAAACTGTATATTGCACTAATTCTTGACGCACATGAACACTTCAGACTATACAGAAGTTATTTGCTTCTGTTTGTTTGTTTACCCATTCGTATACATGAGCAAGATTTGTTTACTTCTGTAAAAAATAATGTAACTTTCGATCTTTCAGTTTTTCTTGAGGAAATTTTCGTTTCTGAAGAGGTTAATGCGACTTTTAGCAGTTCATTTGGCTGGATATTATTACTAATTGTTTTTTTATCGATTCCATGAGTTACTCCGACCGACTACTCTGGGGATGACGAAGAACACCTCCCCCATTCTAATGTCTATTAGAAGAATGGTGTTTGCGTCTCCAGAAAACAGCTGTCTCGGGATGCAGCCCAACCAGTGACTTCCTGTCGAGGTTCAACTCCCCCTTCCCGCCGAAACAGTCCGCTTCTTATTTTTTTGGAGGGGGGACCAGTTTGTTTTATTCCACTCTGAGGCATCTGTTGGGTCCACTACAGTTAGATATACCTATATTCTGTTGTTTTCCTTACCCATTTGTCAACAGGGGCAAGCTACATATACTTGTACAAAGTAAGTTCACTTCTCTGACAAGGTTATTGTAACTTTCGACCTTCCCGCTCTTCTTGAGGTACTGTTTTTCTGAAGAATTTACTACGACTTTCCATAGCCCCTTTGACTGAAGATGATAACTTCTTGGATGTTTTGTCAATGAATGATTGCCGAGGGATCTTTGGATCGTTTTAAAATTGCGAAAATTCCTGTCAGAGTATTCAGAAGAGTAATTGGGGAGCATACGTAAGCTCTCGATAAATTTTACAAGTTAAAACGTGTTCGTCTTTTCGTACAAGTGAGTCGTGCGTTTAAGGGGGGGGGGGAAAGGGTCGATAACTCATACCCCGTTTCCATATAAATGTACCGGCCCGATGAGAATTCATCGAAAGCATACGTAAGCTCGCCAATTAGTCTTCTGAACATGAATGAGTTTGCGACTGATTGGCGCTTTTTCGCCTATTCCATGAGTTACACCATGCGACTTCCAATAAATCCCATAGAGGACTACTCTGAGGATGACGACGAACACGCTCCTCCCCGCTCCTGTAATTTCCATTGGAAAAAGGATGTTTGCATCGCCAGAATACAGCTATCTCAGGGTGCAGCTGAGCCCGTCGAGGTCCAACACTCCCCTCCCCCCCCTAGAACAACCCGTCTATTATTTTTTTTTGGGGGGGGGAGGGGGGCAGTCTGTTTTGTTCCATCCTGAGGCATCTGTTGGATCCGCTATGGTGAGATATGCTGCTCTATTCAGTTGACATTTATGTAGTTCACTGTACGCCAATTGTGACTTGAACTACCTCTCACCCTCCGTCGTCGTCAATCGACCTCGCCGTCTTAGGGCAGCGAAGCGCGCACTAGCCAACCAATGGCAGAGGTCCACGACGCAGGCATGAAGCAGCCAACGTTAGTGCGCAGGTAACATCCTTCGTGATCTCTGTATTTTTATGTGTGTTTGTTTTTTTGCATAAAAACAATTTTCAAAAGAAATAACTGGAATTAGGTGATTGGTTTCACCGCACGTAGGCTGCCTGTCACTGCAACAGGCCATCAGCAATGGTCAATATGCATTTTGTTGTGACTTCCCCGGTCGTTGCGGCATCTTCTTTGACCGACTGCGAGACTGCGGTTTAAGTCGTAAGATTCTGACATAAAGCACATTGACGGCATACAGCTTTTTTTAAGGCGTCTCACGCTTTCTGCTAAAAAAGGCGAATAGCTTAAATAATTTTTGTGAAATAGAGCAAGTTTTCACAAGAATTGCGAGTAAAGGTGAGATGTATGGCCACCTAGATAGCACAGTAGAATAGGAACCGCCAACAATACACGCGGGTTTGCACCAACTTCCGGAGAAATTAGGTTAAGGGGCAACAGTAGTTTACGTAGTGCACCTCATTAACCCCTAGTCCCAGCATTTTGTCCTACAAAAACGGTGGTTATAGGGTTTTTAGAGATGGGGAATTAGGAAAGGCAGTGGAATATACTTTAATAACTGCTATGTGCATTTTTATTGTATTGCATTTAGAAATTATGCTGATGTACATCTGTATATTTTCCTAATCTGTATTATCGTTTAACGTTTTGCGGAAAAACCCGATTACCAAATTGCAGGTTTCTTGAAATTCCTGAAAAAAATAGAAATTTTGGTTTGAAGGTCGTCTACTTGAACTTGCCTGAAGTCCAACTTATCGTTCTGGGGTTAGATTAGTATAATCCGCGGCGCGAAGCGCCACGTACACCTTTAATTTACGTGCGGAACAACTTACCCCCAGCGGCATCGGGAAGCAAATTCGACTACATTTTTCACTCTACACTTACTTCTAAAGATTTGTTTCTGTGTTTATCGTATTTTAACCACTTCCGTAGGCCAACATGATTGGCCTACATAAACTACTTTTGCCGTTTAAGTATTAATATCGGGGTTGAGGTTCAAGTATGAAGTTGAGATCAGAATAAGGCTCAGTTAATGAGTATGTGAGGGGGAAAGGTTTCAGATCGTGTTAACTGTGGGGATTAATTTTAAGGCAGGACTGAGGTGGAGATTACACTTACAGTTTAGCTGTAGTTTCATGCTGGGGTTAGTTTTAGGGTTAATGTACAGTAGTATTTAGCCTTCCTTATAGTTAACGCAGGACCAGCTCTTTTAAATGGGTGGGGCGTTCCTATTCCCCTGTCCTGGTTAGGTGGTCATACAAGTCATCCTTACCAAAAACCTCTCAACTTCGAAGGGCGGCTACGTATTTCTTGACTTCTTCGGCTCTGTATCCAGCAGTCACGCGTTGGTCAAACTCAATGGTAACAACTATCAAGGCAGTATGGTACTATTAAGCAAAAAATAGTAAAGAATACTTGATGCAAAAACCTCAACAACGGATACATAAAGTCAAGAACGAAGGGAGTTGACCAAATCGCCTGACTCTATACAGAGGAACAACGCCAGTTTACCACCGCCACGCAAGGCTAAACCAATCTTGGGAGAGCGTGTGTATGGAAGTGAAAGAGGGGCGTTGCTCTGCTTTGAAATGATGTCAGGAGGCAATTACTGTGGTATCAGGATTGATCTGCAACACCAGCATGAAAGGGGTGTTCAAGGACGTTCGTCTACCCTTTCCCTTAATAGAAGTGAACAGAACAATTTATGCAGCGCAACAGAGTCGTAGTTCAGAAGAAAGAGGAGCGTTCACCGGGAGAGGTTTATTATAAGCCTGATGTTTCGGGTAGTGGTCTCGTCTACCCATCTTCAGAGTTGTAGTTGCTTATACAGTCCCTTGATGGTACATGGGAACAGGGACGTAATACAGGCTGCTTTGTGCTAAATTCCAGGAAGGGTAAAGATTCCTGTGTCCTATCCCTCGTCTTTACCTCAGTCACAAGCGTGCTGGATGTTAGCGCACAGCCATCTGAGGTACGGGTGGTTCCTGTTCACATCGCCTGTTGGGGAAGGGGACATCTAGGCCACCCCCCCGGTCCCGACCACCGCAGACGGTCAATGCGCTAAACACCCCAAGCATTGGCAAAAGCCAAAACAATGGCGCACGGCGTGCCTCATAGGTCAATCGGTAGAGCGTTGGCTGCGCAAAGCCTTCCCTGCTGTGTGTTGTCGAGGCCGCGAGTTTGTTCACAATTAAGTCATCTAAATTAAACAAAACAACTAAGTTGACAATGATTGTGTCTACTCTAACGTATACGGCAACCGTTGGTGTGGGAAGTTCCAACCACGCCGAAGAGAACTGGCGTGGGGGAGATGTAAATTTTTTCATCGTCGGATACGGGCCCATCTGCAGCTGGGCAGAATGCAGTACCGACTGTGTTTCAGTCGCAAACGATCTAAATGGCTGCTCAATGTTTCTGTCTAGGAGGCATATCCCAGTCCTTCATATATGAGGGATATCACAAGCTTTCTTTATGTTGTTAACGACTATCTATAAGTCTGTAAATATTCCCAGATTAATCTTGAAAAGTCTATTTGGAAGACATACTTTTCAGCAATTCATCATTGAGCCTGTGCAATTGCATTGTTAAGAAAAATAGGAAAGTTGTACATAGCTTGTAAATATCTTAAAATTCAATCCCATCGTTCCCACACCACCCGCATGAATAGGCGTTTAAAGGTCAGTGGATTTGGAAAGGATAAAAAATATGATAGGCTCTGAGTAGTGAAGGTGGATCGAAATGCAGGGTGCAAATCACTGTGCATGAAGTAATCAATTGTTACCAGGGGGTGGGGGCTAAATGCGATCGCCATGTTGTGTCGGCCACGTAAGAAAGAGTGCCCATATTAGCGTCTTCTGACGGCACAGCACTGCATTCGTTAGCCATATAGCCACTGCTTCGGCTGTTGCTGACATCCTCTGGCGTAGTCCCATGGTTAAGTTGGCTGGTGTCCGGTAGACAACCTTAAAGGCTTTGTTGGAATCGACTGGGTAATTCGTATCGACAAGGTGTGCGAGAATAGAACTCAAGATCGATATAGTTTAACCTTTACTTAATCAGGTCGGTATGTGCTCTCGTACCCTCTTTTCCAGGAATCTCGTTGTTCGGTCAGTATATCCTGTTCCACAGGAGCAGGGGAAATATTTAATGCACATGAGTGTGGCCTTCAAGGATAGTCGGTCTTTAGCTCCCAGATATAGGAATATTTATTAGTGTGAGGATATCAGATTCATGAGGACTTCTTCAAGGTTAGGATGTAGGCCTGTCAACCCGAAAATGTTGGCCGGTCAGTCGATATAAAGAAATATTTCCCACGTTACTCCTCGATATGGGCGCACTAGTGGACAAGCTGGTCATTCACACTTTAAGTAAAATTTTGTAATAAAACTTCAAATATAATAACGATGGGCAGATAAAAAACCCATGTAAGGTCTACCTAGTGTTACGGAAATAATTGCTGTTACGATTTATGCCATAGCCATTGCTCTTTGATTGTACAGTGGGGGTGTATCGATTACACAAACCTGACCAATATTTCTTTATTCCGATCGTCCTGTCAAACGTTGGGGATTATACGACTTTAATCTTCACTTTTATAAAGCTCTCATCAATCCGACATCATCGTCTCGATTCTCAAGATGACCGAAAACGGCTGCTCGGGCGCATTTTCTGATGGAGCTCACAGTTGCTAAATCGAACAATAAGCGCATTTTCGGAAAAGCTTGGTTGCCGATAACTTAGTAAGTGCACAGGCCTATCGCCCACATTTCATGGCACCTAACAGTTGGAAGTAGCGGCGCTTTGTAAATCCAGCAGTTTGGTTCACATAAAATGATTGCCCCCGGGGAGAATTGAACTCCCGACCCCTGGTTTACAAGACCAGTGCTCTAACCACTGAGCTACGGAGGCACGCGTAGCCTTGTCTAACTTATTTTTTTATGGCAGCGTCGCGTGCGCACACGCGTACACGCTGGCGTGCTTTAGTGCGCGTGAGCTTTTTGTCGAGCGCTTGCCTCGACTTTTCGTTTTCGCACCGACCAATCGGGACGCACTGTGAACGCCAATTATTCCCACAGATGCGAAGTCTGCAGACTGCACGGAGCGTAAGAGAATAAAGTAGAGAAAGTTTTAGGAAACTTTGTAAATGCGTGAAGCGCGCATAGCCAAGCAAGTGTGCAAGGCACTTTCGCAAGTAGGGGTGGCTTAAGTGGACCCATAAACGGGATACGGGAATAGGAACGCCCCGCTGGAATAATAAAAAATGAACCTGTGCGTAATTCCACGAAGGGTTAATATTCTCGCGTCCTAATCCCAACGTAAACCTAAACGGTAGCTCTAATTTTAGACCTAACCCTACCCGAAGTTACAGTTAACACTAATCCTTGCCAGCAAAACTGTTTTGCAGGGTCGCCCAAATATCTATTCCCCCCCCCCAACTGACGAACGTTATTTGTGCTCACACCTTTAATTCTTGGTTAGCTAGTGTAAATGAATACTCAATTGTGCTGGAAGTAATCAAAAATACTAAATTAAGGAAATTTATTGTTTGAAGACTGGTTTGGCGAGTGTACGTATACTTTCGATAAATTCTCGTCAGTCCTGTACATTTATATGGAAACGGGGTGCAAGTTGAGATGTGTTCGTATTTTTGGACAAGTGAGTTGTGGGAATGGGGTGGGGTCGATAAGAGAAGGCCGGCTATGAGGGCAGGTTCTGATGGAGAAGTTTAGCGGAGGAAGGAGACAAACAAAGCGCGGATGAGTACATTCTGCTAAGTGACTGTGGGCCACGCAAACTGTGGGGCTTGTAGGAAGTACTTTTTTGCACACAATGCGGTCTTCATAAGCCTGATAGCGGTCGCTGCTGTTGTTGCTAGCAGGCGCTGACCCAGAGACTTTGGATAAGTTGGTGGGACCATGCAGATCACTCGGAAAGCTTTGTTGGGGTCCACCCGATGTCCGGAATCAACCATATGCGCCAGGATAGAGCTGTTGATGCTCCTGACTTCGTCTTTTCTTAGCCATTCCGGGAAATGTTTCTTTACTCTTTTGGACAGACACTGACTCGTGCGAACAATATAACCTGCTCGAAAGGAGCAAGTGAAATATTAGATACACATGGAGGTGGTCTGAGCTGGTAGCTTTTCCTTACCGTCCCCATGTAAGATTGAGTTGGTTGAGAATAATACCCGAACTCTGGCTGCTGGGAAGGTTCATGAAATGGCTTGGCCAAGGTGTCTTTTCCGGAATTCACTTGACACGTCCCCTCGAAAGGGGACTTTAAGGAATAGTGTTTTCTTCTCTACAATAAGTGTGATGGGTTTTATTTGTATCTCAGCCATATTTCTTGTGAGAAATCTCACAGGATACCTGTTCTCACGCAAAAGGTCCTCAAATTTCTTAAGCTCCTTCTTAATACTGCCTGCTGAGAAAATGATTTTAGTCCTATGCACTAAACAGTGAACTAGATTTCGCTTCTGTTGAAGGGGTATGAAACTGTTAAAATTCGTGTACTGTCCAGAACAGGTTGTCTTTCGATGCACGCTCTTTCGGACGCTACCGTCAGGTCTGCGACTAGAAAGACGTCCAAGAAGGGAAGCGAACCTGCCGGACGAGAATTTATCGGAAGTATACGTGCACTCGCCAAACCAGTCTTCTGAATTCTCTGATGAGAATTTTTGCAACTTTAAATATTTCAAGGTACTAAATAGGATGAACTGCCTCAACATAAACTCCTCTTGCTCAGGCAATTGGCGCCGATTGGCGGAATTTTGCCAAAGAGATAAATGTGACCTTATATTGGCGGAATTCAACGAAAAAGGGAAATTCGGGTCAATGAAAATGTAAAAGTAGGTTATTGTCATTGTCTAAGAACAGTTCTGCTTCCTAAGCGTGGCCCTAACCTTTAACCTAACAACAGAGTTAATCCTAACCTCCACCATAATGCTAAACCTAATTTCCCTGGAACTTGAGACAAAGACACTAGTACTGAGGGCGGTTATTATGCTTTTGTCTTGCTTAGGGGGGCACACAAGTTCTCCCCTTTTCAGTCATAAGAGAGCAAATGATAAATTAGGCTCTATGGCCCTAGCCAGTCGGAAAACACTCATTTGGTAGAGTATAACTAGGTTCTAGGGCAAAGGACCTCATTCAGTAAATTTGAAAAAGCCTATCACCTCCAGTACGGCAACTCATCCTTATGTCCTTCCCCAGGCTTCTTTTTTAGCGTTTTGTTTACACGGATTGACGCATGACCCAATTCTACATCAAACTGCAGCGCACCAATCAGCTAAAAAAATGACCTTCGAAAAACTAACCCAGAGCATTTAGCTTTTGAACGGGAAAATGAATGTCTATAGATTAGCAATTTATCTGCTGTACAAGTCACTTTGATATTTTCATCATTACTATTCGTCTGTAGTAGGAGGTACTTTATGAAATAATTACCATTACTACGGTCTTGCGTTTATTACGCTAGCCGACATTCGCTAGTAGCGGGAAATAGCTCCCACCCCTTTCTCTTTAGGGTGAAAATTTTGATTATACCAAAATATCAAAGGAGAATTACGCAATGCAAAATGTAAGCTTCGCAAGGATCACTCCTCCGACAGATGAAATATCGCGTCAGAGGAAAAAGACTATGCCAAAGCGTGCAAACTAAAAAGCCAGAGCATGCATAGACAAATGTTGCAGGGAGAGATGTAAGTCCTCTCCCGTGGTGGCTGGTAGGACGCTGCCTACGCAATCAGGCCGGCGTCTCAAGTGGCAGTATAGCGCTGAGATGAAGAAGAAATCAGGCTGATAGCGACACGTTAGACTGGTAGCGGTGCCGACAAAGACGAGGGAGAATAGAATGGCCATTTCTGGCTTATTATCCGTCATCAGGCATTTATATCCAGCCCCAAGTGGTGCCCCACCCGAGTGCGCTCAGTTAGCGATCAGTGGACATTAATAAACGAAAGTGCTTGAACTGCTCAATGGTGGACCAGGCGACCAACCAATGCTGTGCGAATTTGTAGATGGCAAAAACCGCAGGATTTCTTGGATCCATGACATTTCGGGAGAGCTCATCAGCTGCTTCCTGTCAATGCATGATAAGAGTAACGAAGGAGAAAAATACGAAATTGAATTGATACAGAAGGGTCAAGCAGGTCATGGGGCATGGGGCATGGTCAAGAGGGCTAATAAGCATGCTGCTGAGCTCCTATTTTGCTCTCTAACTAAACCCTAATCCAGTCGTTGTGCGAAGAATGCTTTACCGTGGCACGCCACGTCCAATTGTGTTTATGAATTAACATGCACTTGCGGATGCAAGACATAGGGCGAACGCAAAGACAATTGGCAGCCAGAGCCAATGAGCACTTGCCTAGTTGGATATTCAAACAGAAAATATTGATCTCCCAATTCCTCCATTACTCAACACTTGCTAGATATGGGTCATTCTTTCGACGCTAAAACTTCCTTCCGAGTACTTGTCCGAGCACGAACGACTCGTACTTTGCGCTACCTGGAGGCAGCCTACATACGGCGGGTCAAACCCGACCTGCGTAAACAGTTGGAGCATGTAGTGAACCTAACTTTGCCTTGGTAACATTGGCTCCCAAATTTACACAACCCATCTACACACCTTTTGGCCCTTACTCCTTTTTTCCTCTGTTTTTCCTTCCACCCTGTTTTAACTCTCTTTTTTTACTCATTAGCCTTCGTGACCATGCCTTATGACCTTTCTGTACGAATTCAATTTTGTATTTTCTCATTCGTTACTCTTATGATGCACTGAAAGGAAGCAGTCTAACAGCTCTCCCAAAATTTCATGGATCCAATAAATCCTGCTCTTTTTGCCGTCTTCAGATTTGCACCTGGGAAACTTTGCTTTAAGATTCTGCAATGCTCTGTGCTATTTTAGGTTAAAGAGGAGGGTTCGGGCAGAAGGAAGGGAGATATCACGTCAAAAGAAAAAGCCTATGCCAGTACGCGGAAACAAAAAAGCTAAAGAATGCACACAACAATGTTGCAGGGAGAAAGATGTAAGTCCTCTTCCGTGGTGGTGGGTGGGACACTGCCTACGCAGGGAAGATGGCAATCAGGCCGGCGACTCAGGTGACAGGAGAGCTTTGAGATGAAGAAGAAGAAAGCAGGCTGATAGCGACATGGTTTATACTGTTGTTGGACTGGTAATAGTGCCGACAAAGATGAGGGAGAATGGAATGACCCTATCTGGCCCATTATCCGTCACCAGGCAGTCATACCCAGCCCCAAGTGGTGTCCCACCCGAGTGAGCTCAGTCAGCGATCAGTGGATTTTAATCAACTAGAGTGCTTGGATTGTTCAAGAGCGGATCAGACGGCCAAGCAGCTCTGTGTGCATGTTTGGGTTAAATAGAAATGTTCAGGCAGGCGGGGGGGGGGGGGTAGGCGGACACTCCTAAGAAAGGGTTGGCTCCTGCGCGGTGTCCGGCTCCGTCAGGCTGTGCTCTGCGCAGCTGCCATTACCCAACTCGACCAGCGGGCTCAACCAAATGAGAACAGTCGGTGGAGCTTGATCCAGTCTATGAAGATTGACCATCGATGTGCTAGGCCTAGCCCGTTGCAATTTTCTACACCCCCTTCCAACTGCCCCCCTTCCCCACCGCCACAGCTCTTTTAGCGGATTGTACCAGAGTTTTCAATCCCGTTAACTAAATCGGCCTCCAGGATGTATCGATGAGGATCAGGCAGCTTGGAGATGGCATAGTGAAAAAAGAACTGGTCACATCGAAGATCTTCATGGTGACAAGGCCAATGGACCAAAACTATGCCCCAGTTGAACCGGCTCCCGAGTCTCATGCTTCTCATAGTGCTGCTGAGCGTCTGCAGAGACGCAAGTGACATAGCTTTTGAACCGGCGGATCGTAGGCGGATCATCAGAAGGGCATTCAGGGTCGGGAGACATGGACTGATAGTACTGCCGGCAGAGGCAAAGGTGACTCCTTAGCCGTCATCAGTCAACCTCAAGTGATGCACCACCCGAGGTTCGAACCCGCGAACCTGTGTCGATGGACTTTAATCAACGAAACATTGACTCTTTTTGCCGAACTCTTTGCTTTTGAAAATTATAACTTAGGCTGACAGGCAGCAAAGAGTGGGCTTCTTCGGTTCAGGATACGTCAAATCCGACGTGGATATCAACGTGAAGAGGGTGATTTTAATACACGGATTATCAAACCCACGACACATAGGTTTGCACTCGTTTCACAACGGTAGGGCAAGACACTCACCGCAGACTACCAGTTTGATGGCCAAATCTTCATAATTGTCCCGGTAAGCTGCAAAATCCAATCGGCATCGCTGCGGCGTCTTCCTTAACATGAAACTCAAAATGTCTCGTGCAACCGCGGTTTGCCCGTTGGGAAAGTGCTGAAGCAGATCCAAGTACGGTATAGCGGTCACTTATTGGGGATGATTGACGAAAGCACACCAAAACGACCCTTCTATCGGACACTCGTAAACAAGGTGGACACAATGACGCTATAAGAATACATTTATGGCATCGCTGAAAAGCCTTGAACTTAGGGAAGAAAGCCCTGCGAGCGTTTGTACACCCAGAGTTACCAAAACACCAGCGATTACCTCTGAGACCAATTGAATGGAGGAGGCCAAGGCAAAACAACGAACGCGAAACTCTGAGATGCTTTGAATCCAGGTCAGTGAGGCACAAGTACCACCAAAACACGAATTGAGGCAAAGGTTTGCATCCCAGATATGTGTATAGATTGAGAAGAAGCTGTATCGGTCACCGGAATCATAGTTTTATTAGTCTGAGCTTTCGAACTGTTGCGGAAGTGCAGGGTCAGAGATAATATCGTCAACGAAATCAAGCAACATTTATAGGTGGTAGGGGCCAATTAACCATCATAGGGGCGTGGGGGGAGGAACAGGACCAAGTAAACACCAGTGCAGTGAGTCCGGAGATACCTGCGCAGGGCAAACTATGTGGGCGCCAGCTCGATACATCGAGTAATTTAGTTGTCATTGCCTAGTCCCGCCGCAATGCACTCGGTCGCTTCGGATGCATCACTCATATATGGCAGTGCATGCCAAATCGTAGAATTTGGTCCTGTTTGGGTCCACGGAGGGCGAGCACTTAAACGTCGGCTTATGAAGGCCCTAGGATAGCCACATTTTTGCCGTAGAAAAAGCAAACGTAATAGGCCGAAGCAAGGGCAAGATGGCTAAACTGCTGCTGGAAAGTTGGTCTTCAACTGATGCACTCAACAGAATCATAGAGCTTCATCCCCCCTACCAGGCGCTATGCGCAAGGCTCGATTCAGTGTGAAAAAGGCCAACAGGATGGCAAAGCAAACTCAAGCGTGGACTTAAACTGAAATCAGAAGAAGATAGGAGAGGATCTGGCCAGGACCCACGTAACCAGGGTGGAATACTACCTCACCGCCTCGCCCACGAGCTTAACATCAACTCACGCTGGCAACAACAAGTGATTAATTCGTTGGCCAGTAATCACGCTGGCTTGCCAACAATTACGACAGCAGCAAAGGGGGATAAGGTCACACGAGTCCACCAGCAGTCAATCTCACGGACAGTCAGTAGCAAAAAGGCAGGTCAAAGTTCTTCTGTCGGGCATGCAGCAAGGCTGAAACAGTCTCGGAAAACAGAAAAAATCACCATGTTACTCTGAAGATGGAGACAAGCGAGTATGCATGTCATTGTGCCTTCTTCTTCTTCGTCTTCTTGGGCGGATGGTGAAAACAATAAGATACCTGAATCTCAAATCTTAACGCATATTGATATATATATATATCTATATACATGCTAACGTAAGTAAAATAAAAGTCAGGTGAGGACATAAAGAAATCCCGTTAGGGACCAAACATGCGAGGTCATTGCTGATGCCTAATTAGTCTGAAGTGACCTCTCACCAACGTCATCCTACTTCCTTTTAGGCTATAAATAAGACGCTTGCGCAAGGTTTGTATCAAGATTATGATGCGGCTGCCTGATCCTGGAGCCGAGGGTTATTTTTATGCCTGGTGAATCTGTCAACAGCCCCCCCCGCGCATCTTGCGAACTGTCCTTCTTCCGGTCGGAGAGCTTTAATCCCTCATACCACGCATGAAAAACCCAACTCACCCTGCTTCGTCTCTGCCCCGAAGGCGGCTGGTCTGCACGTTTTCTCTCAACTGAACGACGATTATCGATCGGCCGAAGGGGCTTGGTAAGTCCTAGCTACCACGTATAGTACGGCTCCGAATTCGTGCAACATGTTGACATTTACGAAGGATTGATAATCACTCGCTAATCGGCATTGAGTAAGGTTGTAGTAATGATAAGCATGTAGCCAGTTCTCAGAGCATTTCAGTCCCAATAGGACGTTGGCTTTTTAACGAGCTTCTTTCGGACCGCTAACAAAAACTATGTACAGTAAAAAGAATGGCTATTTAAGTAGCATGCATTTTTATCATTGCCTTTGACTGCCTGTATAAATAAGAATATATTTTATGGGAAGCATACACAAGAAAATTGCTTCTTCTTCTCAGATGGTAGCAAATTACGCCTTCTCTAAATTTTATATTTAAAGAAGAGGTATCCTTCGTTTTTCATCAATACCCAATGATGAGATTTCTATGACTGCGGAATATTCATTCATGATGCATCGTAACTGCCAATTTACTAATGCTGTCTATAATGTATGCAGTATGATCCCATCTATAGCAACATTTTATGAGAACTTTGTAACTTCTTCCCGAAATCGTACGCAAAAAACGTACTATTCTTTAAACAGGATGGACACAACGCGCAGTTTATAAACCTTGAATTCGCTCGTAGCAGTCGGTAGGTTTCAAAATTATTCAGCAATTTAGAATCATTTTTATAACTGACTACTTACTACTTAGGTAGTCATTTTTTACAGTACATACTTTTTGTTAGCGGTCAGGAAGAAACTCGTCAAAAAGCCGGCATCTTGCCGTGACGGAAATAAAGTGAGAAAAGGCTACACGCCAATCATTATTTCAACCTTACTAAATGCCGATTCACGAGTACGTATCAATCTTTCACAAATGTCTGCATGCTGCACGAATTCGGAACCATACTGTAAACAATCAAGTCTCCTGATTGGTCCATTTGGCCTCAGTTTCCAGTTTGTAGCTCTGTGGTTATGTGTGGTTGTGCGTGCCAAACGGCCTTCGCATAATTGCGGTTTTGGAAAGCAGCAGGTCAGAGCGGCCGCGGTTGCAACAACAGCAAAGTCAACGTGCGCGCCAACACGAGCGGCCAGCATTGGCTGCATAAATCACAGTTGTGGGGGCGAGTAACTACTGCAGTTGTCACGCCCTCGCGACATCTGATTGGTCGTTGCCCGACGGCTTAAGTGAATGATGGACTGTCGAAACGAACAGGGACTGTGGGTGGGTAGCTGTGAGACAAATTGCTGTTTCCCGCGTGCGTGCGTGCGCGCGTGGGTTATCGACCCAGTCCGACGATGATTATGCAAAATCTAAGCGCGCAGCAGGTAGGTGATTTGAGGATCACTGTTGTGCAACATTACGATATGGAAACCAAACGTAGGCAAAACTGTCATGTAGGGCCACCTAAATATATACTTCCCCCTCCCCCACCCAACTGCCTTAAGGAATTGGTGGTTAACCATATCGTGCTTGGTTAAAGGGCGTGAATGAATAGTTAATTGCATTGAAATTGATAAAAAATATTAAATTAAAGCCCCGTATAGTTGTTTTAATGGGCTAAATTGAATCAACCCATCAATATAGACTACTGTCGGTGAGGCAAGTGATACCTACTGATGAAAATTCAACCTTATATTGGCGAAAATTTAACGAAAAGGGGGGTATCCGACATTATATTGGCAGAATTTAACGAACAACAGTAATGTCGAGGTACTGAAACTGAAAAAAAGTTGGTTATCATTAGGACCTCTGAAGACAGTCCAACCCAAACGTCTTCATTTTCTGAAGGTGAAACATGAGTTGCAGAACATGTTGAGTTAACTGAATGCCCAACAGAAAAAAGAGGCAATCTACCTCGTCGCATATTGTCTACAAATGTAGACGTGCAGTCCGCATACTGCATGCCTCGTGAAACCTGTTAGATGAGCCAATACTGCAGTACCTTTGAACAGATTTAACGATCGGAACTTGCATATTACAACGATAAGGTCTATCAAGTAGTCAGGATACGGAGATAAGAACGAACAGTTTACACACAAACTGTGGTTGCTAAAAATCACCACCCCGCTACTTCTACTACATGACGAAGGTTTTCTATTAACACGCGTTGGTGAACGTTCAGTGACTGCTACCACAAGTTATCTGTCCCGCTCTGCCCGGGGCCTAGACAGAAGCCCTGAAAGCCGTAACAGCTGGTAGTATAGGCAGATGGGTGACTGGAATGGCCATTTCTGGCGTTCATCAACGCGTGTCAATATCCCCCGACCTAAACCAGCGAGGTAATGAGTTCGTGGCTCAATGATTAGGGTGTTAGACTCTGATAAAAAAAACTCGCGAGTTCGGGGGGTATGCCACATGGGTCTGGCTATGACAGGCTGACGACGCCTATTAAGCCAGAAATATGCATTCCAGTCTCCCTAATCTTTGCCGACAATCATATCGGCCTATACTACCGGTTTTCTATTAGTTTGAAAACCCCAGAAAGACTGGAGCATAACGAGTTGCGGGTCCCTACCACTTGTTAACCACGCCTCCAGAAGACAGTCTTACTGCGCTATTTTTTTTCAACAAGCGTAGCTTCATATGGTGAGTTCCATTGCAGATCGAATGAAAATTTGTGGACAGGAAGCCTGAAATTGACAATTTTTTAGTTTTGCGAATAATTTAATGTTGAACTTTAAAAGTCAATTGGTAATCACATGCTTTCAGAAATGTATAATCGGGTCTACACAATTTATTTTTGGTTGATGCTTGAGTGCAATTTGCAAACGTGTTTTTTTTCTACTGCATAGGCAAATGATCATGAAAATGTGATGCATTTAGCGTGGAAGGAACCTCAGTAAACAAAATATTGGCCGGAAAGTGGAATGCCTGGTATCGTCAGCGAAAGTATGGCACAAATAACCGATGAAACAGCGAGGTCGTGACTCAATGGTGAGAGTTTTTGTTTCTGATCAAAAAGGTCGCGAGTTCGAGGCTCGGGTGAGGCAGCAATTGGGTCTGGGTAAAACCGGCTGACGACGGCTTACAAGCCAGAAATGGCCATCGAAGTTTCCCTGGTCTTTTTGCCGGCAAAACTGTCTGCCTATAAAACCAGCTACTATGGCTGTCAGGGCATCTGTCGAGGCGCAAAGGAGAGCGAGACGGATGAGGACCGTTAGCGGTCAGTTGCACATTCATAGCTTCATCAAACTTGAAGTACTGGTCTGGTTGTGTACAGAACCAGTCACGACTTGGCGTCATTCATTTCCTCCCGACAGTCTTCACACCGAAAAACGGATCTATTCTGGGTTCGTGGCAGTTTACAACAGAAGGCAAAATGTAATCAACGAGATGACCGAGTGTTTGGGTAGAAATTGCTGTTATCGACCACAAACAATAACTGAGGTGGAGCTCATGAAAAGGAGGAGAGAGAGAGAGGCAGTGAATTCTATGCATCGCAAGTGTACTTTCACTATAATCCAGCGCAGGTCACTGTTCCTGCATCATCCTGTAGTGAAGCATGCGGTGGATCTCTTCCTACTCGACGGTCGAACTGTTATGTTTTATCAGTGTGATTGATGTTTGTTTGGACATCGATTTCGATGAAGTCCACCATATGCACCAACAGGTTGGTGCACTGATGGTGACTGGCCACAGAGGATAACTTTTCAATAAAAGCAGACGTAGTTGGCGCTAACCACACTCTTCACCTTCACCATGGGTCAAGAAAACCAGACTGGATCCAGCGTTAATCGCTTTCTCCGATGCAAGCCAGAAAAACCGCATAACTTAGCATTAACTAATATTAGACTTTGCGCGGGTACTACCGCCCTATCTATCCTCACTCACTTTTAGAAGTGCCAAGGCAGGCTCAAGGAGACCGAGACCGATACGACTGCTGATATTTCTACTACTACAACTGCTACTTCTACGACTACTACTAACTAGTGTTAGTAGTACTGGTACTATTTCTGACGGTAGTAATAGTCAGAGTTGACGTGGATTAAAAATCACGCTGGAGCTCATATCCCCTTGATCTCAAAAAGATTTGGGAAGCTAAGTTCAACCTATTTCGCATAAATACATGTTTGGGGTTCTAAGCACATCAGGGCTTTCCTTGGTGTCCACCTTCGTTCATCTGTCCACTAAAAGATGTGTCACATTTTCCTAAGTTTGGGCAAGGATACTGCTGCTAGATGTAATATGTCAATGCCAAGAGTGCTAATTCTATTGATCATACTTGCTTTGACCAGCGGCTAGTATATTCTGGTACTAATAGTTCTATACTTGTATCAACAAGCATAACAGCTGGGAATAGGAACTAGCGCGCGTCCCAAACTTTATGTGGATTGATTTATAAGACACTCGGACGAATATTCACGTCCGTTAAGTAGGTAAGAATGTCACCAATACCCTTTCCAATAGAAGTGAATGTGTGAGTTCCAGGAAGCAGTTCAGAAGAAGAAGAAGAAGAAGACGCGAACACTAAAACAAGAGTTTTATTTTCCTGACCTTTCGGATTCCGTCGAGACTCCTGCGTCATAGGTAATGGTAGTATAATCGTAGCCATGCGCCCCTCCTCCCCTTTTCACCTTTCTGGTCCCCAGTTATGACTAGAATCTGACCCCTTTGACCCCTTAACACACCTCTCCCCTTTCCAACCATTTAATACTGATTGGTTGTCCAAACTGTTTTTGAACTCTACTCCTCTCCCTTATATTATTGTATTTGCCTGATTATGAATAAATCGAGAACGTTCGTTTGCCAAACTTGAATTCCTAAATACATACAAGTTAAGTAGTTATTTTTTGCAGAATAAAGCCTCTTTGCAAGCGATCGGAAGGAATTTTGTTAAAAAGCTGGCAACCTTACGTGATTTTGAAGGCTGCACGATAAGTAGTACTACAACCCTACTTAATGCCGGTTCGCGCGAGTGATTATCAGGCCTCCGCAACTTTTCGGCATTTTGCATGACGTCCCGCCCCCCCCCCCCCCCCCCCCCCCCCCTCCGGACTGTATGTTGTCAACGCAACCGACCACCATGACTGCTTTCTTAATGGGGCTGTCATCACTGTGATGACCTCTCAGGCGCTCAGTGTCTGCTTCGATTTTGATGAGAAATCGGCCCGTGCGCGCTGACAGAGTGCTGAATGTGGGTCGACCACTGCGCTCAACCCCGCATATTCACTCATCCTAATTTAATTTGGCTATCGGAGGGAGTGGGGAGGTGTGAAAGACTGCTGCTAGGCCTTCAGTCACCCCGCCTACGGTATAGCCCAGAAATAGTGCAACTTTCATGACGAAATTTGACTTTGTAATTTGACACAAATTTGGTCATGTTATTTTGATGCAATGAGCGGATTTACTCCTGAGAAATCCATTTACTTAGGAAAATCGCCTTTCTAGTTAATCTTATTTAGGGTGCTGAGCATTACTGTTGGTGAAATTGGGAGTCATCTCATACGACAGAACCAAACGTTTTAGTAATTTGCATCGTGCTCTGGAAGAATCCCAAAATAATTGGGTAAAGTTTAAAGCATCCCTCCCGGAACCGGAAAATTTAGTCCGAAGTTGCTCAAATGTAAGGGAAACCAATATTAAGTAATCGCATTTATTTCCACAAACAAGGAACAATTTCAGTTTTAAAAATCATTTTTGCCAGTCTTTCAAGTTTTTTGGCACAAATTGCAGTATAAACGTTTTTTGCGCATTTTGTTTTACCGCATCAAGTTTTAGAATATCATAAGCAGAGCTGGTGACATATTATCGCGAACATTTATGTAAAAGCCAATCTTATTAAATATAAATCATATGAAAATATACTTTTTTGTACACTATAATTTCCGTTTATGCGTAAGTTAGAAAGGAAAAAGACGGAAGAATAAAGATTATGTCAGAATTTCGCTATGTTTATATGGCCACACTTTTTTGCATTCGCAAGCCTATAACAGAGCCTGGAAGTAATCCATTATGGCAGGAAATGATCCAATTGCCAATATAGGTGAATATGCGAACTCCACGAAGCTGTTCAGAAAAAGACGCGACCACTGGAACCGACGTTTCAGATCCCGTCGGGAATCCTTAAACATAGGTAATGGTAGAATAGGCTGATACATGCGCATGTAGGGGTGAAACATGCACAGATTGCATGGTATTTATAGCTCCTAGCGGTAATCCATGTGTATACTATAATTATACACTACTGTAGCCACCAATTGGGTCTTAATTGATGCGGTGATGGCTTGACACTTCGCTTTCGACACATTAATTGCCGTGATTTTCTGGTCCACGTCGGATGCGGGTTTGGTAATTGCGTGAAAATTAGGCTCGTTGTCGTCAGAGCTGTTGTCGGGCCCGGCCTTTCCCATGTGGCTGGTTCTCTTGCTCAGGTAATGTCTCGGTTCACCGTATGGGAACGCCAAATCGTTGCGCTTGTTGATGGACTGGGGCCTGAGAACCGTGACTCTAATATAAAGAGAAAAGTAAGTTCTTTCACTTGCAGTCAAATCGAATAATTTCCCTTCAGATAAATTTATTTAAATGTAGAAAATCTCCATGTTCATTTTGGAATCACCTTGGAAATAGGTAACATCCACAGAAATTCGTCAGCTGAATATCTAAGTAAAGTACTTTTTAAAGAGGTAACCTATTATAAAAGTTTTTTTAAAAATTAATCCTAGGACTTTGGTTGTGGACGTCCTTTTTTGCTCGACACTCTGTTTTTCTCTTTGGAAGAATCTCTCAATATGGCCAACTTGCCGGTTTGCGCGAGTGATTGTCAATCTTCCGCAAATTTTGCTTGACGTTCGCCCCCCCGTGCTGTATGCCACCAACGCGACCGACCTCCATGACTGTCACCTTATAATGCGGCTGTCATCACTACGACCACTCCTCCCCCAGTCCCCCCTCAGTGTCTGCTTCGATTTGGATGAGAAATCGGCTCGCGCGCGCTGGCAGAGTGCTGACTGTGGGTCGACCACTGCGCTCAACCCCGCATATTCACTCATCCTAATTTAATTTGGCTATCGGAGGGAGTGGGGGGGTGCCTGAAAGTCTGCTGCTAGTGCTTCAGCCACCCCAGCTATAATACAATTCAGGCTGTGGTCAGCACGCACCCCAGCGCAGACAGTCAGCGAATATGTGAGACGCATAGAAAAGGCAGTAGTGTCGGAGGATAGCGAAGTACAAGTAAGAGCAATAACTTAACGAGTGACACTGTCTTGTCTCGCAGATGAACACCTTGGTGATGGTGCCAGGGGAATGATATGCAGCTGAAAGTCGAACCTGGCGACCGTGCATGAAGATGTAGGAGTATAAATAGCCAACTAAGTGCTTCAATTTACTGAATTTTGGGATATATGCCAGGCCAAGCCGATCAGAGAACGATGTGGCTTGTATATTTTGAGAAGAAGTTTTATCGAACACCGGAATCATGATTTTATTGGTCTGAGATTCCGGCCTTCTGCAGGAGTCCATTGATAGAGATTTATATTGTTAGCGCCAGAAAGGCACTAACTATACAAACTTACAGTCCTGCAAACGACTTTTATGATGAAATTTAACTTGGTAGTTTGGCATATAGTTGGACAGGTTATTTTGATCAACTGAGTGGATTTAATATATTGAAAGCCTATATTTTGGAAAACTGCCATCTTAGTTAAAGTCACTGAGGGAAATAGGCACTCAATTTGGGTAAATCATGAGTAAGTTTATATCGAACAAACTTCCTATGCTATAATATATGACAGAACCGAAGTTTTTAGTAATATGCATTGTGCTGTGTAAGAATTCCAGAACAAGTATAAAAAAGTGAAATAATGCTCCATTCCAGAACTGAAAAATTTTGTGCGAAGTTGATAAAATGGAAGTGAAGCCAACTTTAAGGAATCACATTATGTTTCAGAAATAAGGACAGATTTGAATGTTAAAAATTACTATTTGCTAATATGCGAAGTTTAACGCTAAGAAAGCCAGTTTTATAAATTGTGTGGTAAATTTGTTAAATCGTACCGATATCTATGAGCCTCAGCTTGATATAAAAGGGGAACCTGCGATTTACTTTCATTTTTCTGTATCCCGTCGTGGTATTAAGATGTCAAAGCATTTCCTGTCTGACACCGACTTCGTGCGCATACAAAAATTGGCAGCCGAAGGGCTGCCGCTTGAGTCGTAAGCTTATATGTTCGATATTAATAAGGCCATAACCTCCAGAATTATTAACTATAGGACAGTGCCCAGACGTAAAATTCAAGGACAAAAACAGTCTACAAAAAAAACATGATGATTTTATTCAACACATAGTAAAAGGTACCATTATATGTCCGTTAGCGTTATTCAATGTCCCCTCGGTACATAATGACAAAAAGAATGCACGAAAGCGGTCTTCATAAGCAGACAACAACGATGAAACCATATATAAGTAGAAAACTAATTGAGAAACGCTTCGTCTTTGCTAAGGAATATATTAGTCGTAGGCTTTCATATTGGAAGAGTATTTACTACTGCGATTAAGTCCTATTTTTAGACAAGCCGCCGAAGTCGACGTAGACGGTAATATGCGGGGAGAACTTTCCAAAAAAGTATACAGCGTCAACACCGACTTTCAAGAACTGTCGTCACCTAATGGTTTGGATGGCTATCAAGTTCGGGGAGCGGTCAACAAACGGCACCATAAAGAGCCATACCTTCGTTGGCATGGTAAAGGATGCCTTCGGATAGAACAACATTCAAAGACGTCGGATGGACACCGTTATGTTGCAAGATTATGCCCCTGTTCACCGGTCGCAGGAGGTATGATAATAATTTACCTTAAGACTAAAATCGATTTTTTTTTCAGACGACAGCCTGCCTTTCTGCCTGCGGCCTGCAGAGCATTATTATTTCTCCCAATTCTCCAGACCTTAATCTAAGTGAAAATCTATTTGCTTTAATCAAGAGGAACTGGGAGAAGCCAGCTAAATATTTTTCAGTGGAGCAGAAGTTGGAATTTGTGCTTAATAATTGTATAAGCCAAACAACCATTGACGACTTAGTTTCCTCCATACCCTCCCGACTCACGGCTGTTTTAAACGCAAAAGGACAATCCACGAAATGTAGTAATTTTCCTTATTTTGTACTTTTCTCTCTTTTATTACACTGGCGTCACCTGCACAGGGACTTGAATAATTGACCTCTCGTACATTCCTTTTTTTTCGATTTCACGGTTTTCGATAAAACTAATTATTGCTCGCTCCATAAAAGATACTTTATAAATTCAAACATGCTTTTCTTTTGAGATGCATTGTTCTTCTGACATAATATCAATTGTGCTTCCGTGGGGTAAACGCTCTGTGAGCTACAAGGGTTTTCGTACGACTTTGACGGTGTTGCTTGCAGGATTCACAGGACTGTAGTTTCGTTAAAAAAATTACGCCAAGTGATGTGTCCCCAGCAGTAATAGATAAAAGGAGGCATAGCCAGTTCTGATTGTTAGAGTCGGTATTTACGACAATACAGAGACGGCAGAATGAATCAGCGTGTCCGCTACAGCCTATTATAAGTCCTTGGTCCTTCTAGACTGTTCCTGGCCTCTCACACAAAAAAGGGAGTTCTGCCGTGGTTTCCCACGCTGCGGGACGTTCTAGAACATTTGCAGCGCACGTGGGGGCGGGCGTCACGTGTGCTCACGGCGCGCGTGGCCGGTCTGCCGGCATGGCTCCATTGGGGTGCACTACCAGCTCTGGGTTCTGCGTGCGTAACCGTTCGCGTCCCCATAACACCAAGGTGCTCAGATAAAATGCACAAATTTGTAATAATGTCAGCAGAAATTGCTTTCTTAGGGTAATATTTGGCGATGTTTTGTAATTAATTATGAACTAGAAAATAGGCGGTTAAAAAATACCTACACTGAAAATACAGGCAGAGTTCAGTGGGCCTCCACGCAAAAAAGTGTGTAGGAGAAAAAACTGCTTAAGAAAATAAGATAGACGTGTAGAGTAGGCAAATGCCAAAATGGCCGTTCAAAATGTGATAATGAAATGCGTCTTTAGTTCGTTCGTGGTCGCTTATGTGCATAACATGAAATCTAGCGAAGGAGCATCAGTTTACGTAGGCCCCAACATCTCAGGAGCCAAAATGGAATTCCGATGATGGTTAATAGCCAACGAAACGGGAGTAGTTTAGACTGAGTACATCCACATGGCTTCGATCGTTTGAATGGCTGGTGGTTTATGAAGACATCTAGGTTCCCAGAGAACACGAGGCAGAGAAAATAGTTCAAAAGAAGCTCCATAATTACCGATGGCTCTTTCTTGGAGTCATGGCGATAGCTGCTCGGGAAAGACAAAGAGAACAAAAAGTTCATAGAATAAGTGTTAAGATCAATGTGAAGGCTTCGCTTGAAAGCAGAAAAACTTGTTGACAATCTTATTTCAACTGCTTCCACGAAAACACCTGGGCTAAAATGCAACTTGGCTGAATCGAAGGACAGTCTTTAGCGTATTGCTGCTTGTTGATGCTAAAAGGGTGCTTTCGGTTATTCTTTTAACTGTCTATGACAGTCGATCACATTTATGTGAGACCTTTCTCCCAGGGTTGGTGGCGTCCTCTCACCCCTTCCTCAGATGCAACAAGTCATCATAACCAAAAGCAAGTGCAACCGACTCGATGGAAAATTGTATCGGCAGTTCGTTTAGGCTGTTTTTTGCGTGCTCAATTTGTTTAAGAATCCTTATATGGTCCTCATAGGTAGGATACAGGAATAGGAATGCACCACACTCCCGCGATAGACGTGGCCTTTTACCCATTTTGCGGAAATGACTGACATTCATACGGCCCTGGATCCAACTCAAGACGTAATTCGGAAGCGGTCAGCTATCCACTCAACCCACTTGGGATTTGAGTTGCGCACAGGCCAGAAGCGACCATCAGGCACCGGGTCATGAAATCGAAAGACCCACTGTCCTGGCAGGAAACGGCTGGAGTCGTTTACCGGATCTGGTGCAGTTATGGACAATGCAACTACGCCGGAGAAACTGGGAGATTACTCCGGACGCGAATGGCCGAGCATGCAGCAGCGGTGAGAAAGAAAAACGCCAACTCCCAGGTTGCAGCTCACTCGACGGGACCCGGCCATATTTCAGGTTTGGCGAGGCCGACATCCTCGCAAGAGGTGACAACCGCGTGAGCGGCGAGCTGCTCGAGTCATACTTCTCACTACGCCGATTCGACGTTCCCATACTGAGCTATCGCCTGAGCAAGAGAACCAGTCACGTGGGAATGGCCAAGCTTAGCAACAACCCTGACAACAGCGAACATAATTTTCGCGCGATTATCAGGCCCATATCCAACATGGACAACAAAATCCTGGCGATTAATGAGTAGAACGCAAAGTGTCAAGCCATCACCGCACCAATTAAGAATTGAGCCATGGCTACAGGAATAGATAATTACAGTGCGCACGCGGATGACCACTACGAACTATAAACATCGTGCAATCTGTGCATGTTACACCTTTGTCTGCGCATGACTCAGAATATTGTACCATTACCTATTATTAAGGATTTCCGACGGAATCCGAAACATCGGGAAAATAAAACTCTTGTTCCAGTGGTTGCATCTTCTTCTTCTGAACTGCTTCCTGGAACTCACATAGTTGCTTCTATTCCAACCCTCAACTCAACTCCAACCCCGATTTTCTTGGAATTTAAGAGAGAGACGAAGGGTGGTCTCTCCTCAATGACCAAAGTTCCGAAAACATGCGTTTTTCCGTGTCGTTCCAGCACCTAACTCGTTATATGCAAAAATTGTCATGCAAAACGTAGCAAAGCAAACTGCGTCAGTTCACTGCAGACTGTGACCGGAGACCCACCACGCCCTGGGAGCAACACTCAACAGCGGACACAGGCACACACAAGCACAGTCCCCCCGTCGATTTTGACGATGGGCAGCCGCCTGCACGAACACATCGCAGCAAACGCTGAAGCAAGCCGAAGCAGACACTGAGACAAGCTGGGCAAGTTGTACGAACGCTGCAGCAAGCTGAATCAACACAGCAAACTACCGCGATAAAAAAACAAGAGTTAAAGCAGACTCGCGGGGAATCTACCCACTCGCTCGCCACTCCCACCTCCGCTTCCGGTGTAAAGACAAAGTCAAAAAGACTGGGGATGAGGGAGTGTGTAGGTGGCTGGCACAATAGTCACTCTTCACGCACACACTTGATTCAGCCAACTCACTAGAAATGCTCCCGCGTGCGCGGGAGCGCCATAAAGGCCACAGTAAGAAGGATCCATTGCAGCCTGACTCTCAGTCCTCCTTCTCCTCACATACACACACACAAACACACGCGTACAAGAGGAGCAGCAACGTAGGTGGCCCGAGTTTCCCCGTCAGTTGGTAAACCCTCCAAGCCACGGCCTTTAGCGAACCATGATAGATTCAAGCGCATTCAGATTTAATTTAGTGGGGAGAGAAACGCGCCGAGGGTCGACTTCAATCTCTCCCCCGCCGTCTAGCGACCGCCTAGCTACTTGGGTACCTGAGGTGGGGCCTGAAACCCAGTGGGAGCGCGAATGCATGCACCGACCCGAAATCAGAACCGAGAGGAAGTGCCAGCGCCTACCAGGTCGCAGGGACCATGGTTGGCCGAGGTCTAACATTGCATATGCATATAAAAATTCGGTCTCTCTCTCACACATACTTGCACAGACAACTCCTGAAATGAGCGGTGGCTTCTCAGTCGAAACAAATTTTCTGCCAGAAGCTCACTCGTTACTCGAGATGCTCGTTACCTGAGGCGCCCCTGGGCGCTAGGCAAACTCTTACGCAAAGGCGACTAATTTGCTGGCATTTCGCCCCCCATCGGCTAAAGCCGTGTGGAATTCAAAACATTTTGCACAAGTAAAAAGACAACACACTCCTGCGCAGCTCCGTTTGCGAATATGCGCATTTCAAGTTAAAACCAAAAGTTGGTAGAATACAGACGGGCCTGCGGTGTGAGACTGCGAATAGGGTAAACTCCGTTGTTATGTGGCTGCAAAGGTGCCAAGTGACATAAGCGCATTCGGACGGCCAACACCTCACCGTGTGACACCTTTAGAATACGCGACTGCAACTGACAGGAATAAAACTGATGACTTGTCTGACAGATTGCCTGGCTTAATGAGATAACCTAGCAACAAGTCCCGCTTTCAGCTATGAACCTTCCCCACTCGGTGGTGGTAAAGGTAGAAGTAGCATCATTATAATGGCAGTGTAATAATATTGCTAATAGACGTAGTAGTAGCAGTACTTGCAGTAGTAGTGGTAGTTAAAGTATCGGTAGAAGGCATAGTAGCAGAAGAAGAAGTAGAATTAGTCGCAGTAATAGTAGTAATATCGGTAGTAGGGGCGGACATTGTACCGGCAAGAGTAACATAAACAGTAGTATTATTAGTCACACTAATAGTAGTAGTGGTCGAAGTTATGGTAGTAATATCAGAAGTAGAGGTAGTCATAGCACCGGTAGAAGTAATACTAGCAATATTAGTACAGGATGTAGCAGTTATTGCCATAGCAGCAGGGGCAATAGTGGCCATAGGAGTAACAGCAGTAATGGTAGTAATATCCATAGTGATGAGTATGGGCCGACCGTCAATTTTGATGAAGTCCACCATATGCACCAACAGGTTAGTACACAGATAGGAACTAGCTACATGTAGCCGATTAAAGTGATAGTGGACGTAATTAGCGCCAACCGCACTGTTCACCTTCACCGTGGGTCAAAAAGACCAGACCGGATGTGTCGTTGGCCATTTTCTCCAATGCAAGCCAGAAGAAGTAGCTAGGGAAGACCGAAAATTGGCAGAATACAGACTGACCTGCTGTGTGAGACTGCGAATAGGGCAATGCCCGTTGTTATGAGGCAGCAGAGATGCCAAGTGACATAAGCGCATTCGGACGGCCAACACCTCACCGTGTGACACCTTTAGAATACGCGCCTGCAACTGACAGGACAAGACCAGTGACCTGGCTGACAGATTGCTTGGCTTAACGATATAACCTAGCGAAAAGTCTTGCTCTTAGCTCTAAACCTTCCCCAACCGGTAGTGGTATAGGTAATATTGGCAATCGCAGTACTATTAGTAGCATAATAAGAAGACTAGCAGACGTAGAAGTAGCAGCAATTGCAGTTACAGTGGTAGTCATTGTACATGCAGAATTATTAGTAATAGTAGTCAAGCCAGTGGTATAAGTAGTCATAGTACCGGTAGAAGTATTAATATCGCTGGCAGAGGTAAGCAAAGTGCCGGTAGAAGTAATTTTAGCAATATTAGTAGAAGAAGTACTAACAGTAGTAGTAGTGGTTTTAATGGCAGTCGTAGTCATAGTCATAGTACCGATAGAAGTCGTTGTAAAAGTAATAGTAGTAGTATCGAAGGGGGTTAAGTTAACAGACAAAACTCTTGCCACTGCGATCTTCAGGCTCGGTTCCTTGTAGGAAAAGAATAAGTGGGAGACAAGAGTGGAAGGAATAGTTTATTCTGTACAGAAGGTGTGGAAACTAGGCTTGCCACTTGGACAGGCCTGCGTCCGGCCATGAGGCCAACATCTGAAGTGTGAGAGCGTAGGGTCACCACGACCGCTTACAAAACCGTCCTTGTGTGAGTCAGCCTCAGGAAGATGATTGGCCAGACTGGGGTAAGCTGACATCAGTATGCATGCGTGTCCGAAGTATGAAAGTGTGGGAGTCAGCACAGCGTCTACAGTGTGGTCGTTATGTGAGTCAGCATTGGAGGTGATTGGCCAGACCAGAGTTGGGTCAGCCTTGAAGGTGATTGGCCAGACCGAAATGGGGGTAAGTAGGCGTTGGCGCATGCGCACTTATTAGCAGCAACGAGCGTTCGCGCTGAATGGTGCCACTGCAGTATTAGGAGCGGTAGTAGTATTAGTAATAGTACTAGTGAAAAGGTTGAAGTATCAATCGCAGCAAGTAGAAGAGACACAGCAGCATTGCTTGTAATGGTAATATTATCAACAGTGATGTGGCCATCGATTTCGATGAAGTCTACCATGTGCTCAGGAGCAAGGGGGGACTGGAGACAGAGACGGGATTAAAGTGTAACAGACGCGCAGCTGTCTACCTCACTCTAAACCCTCTCACCGCTTGACCCGGTGACTAGACGAAAGTCTGGATGACCGAGCAGGAATCGGGTGAAGGCCGCTTTCGCCAATGGAGGACAGAACACCGCCTGCTTAGTCTTAAATGGCAGTAGGCATTTGCGCTGGTACTACGACACTATTTACCTTCACTCACCTTCAGTAAGTGTTAAGCCAGACTCAAGAAAATAAAGGTTGGTACTGCCAGTGCTATTTCTAATACAAATAACTAGGGATGTAGCTGAGTGATAGTATTGCTGGTACTATTTCTGACCGAATAATTAGCCAGAAGTGACGCTTATTAGAGTCGGCACTGGGCTCATATCCCCTCAATCTCAACAAGAAGTGTGGTAGTACTAGTACTAGCACTGACCTTACCATTTGTCAGATATGCCGCTGATTAAGCCAACGCTGGCACTCATACCCCCTTGATCTCAACAAGGAGTGTGAATGTGGGTTCAAACTATTCCGGATGAGTGCATGTTTGGGGCCCTGAGCACAGCAGACCTTTCTTCGGTTTCCACCCTCTCAACTCTATTTATCAGGCTGTATCAGTTTCTACTGCAACAGTAATAAGCAAAGAAGACAAGTTAGTAATATTAGTTTTTATTACTGTATTATTATAGCTTGCAGTTGTATTAATCATGACCTTATAGCGAATAATAATATGCATCTTTAGCGTGTTCGTACTAAAATGAAATACAGCGTCAGCAGTAGTATTTATATCTTTACATAAACACAGTCAATTCAATCAAATTCAAAAGAGTTTAATGCACACACTGCGGGATCGTAATTAGTCAGTTGAGGGAAAATACGACGTCAATCGTCAACATATTTATGCTTATTTCAGCAGCTTCTCTTAAGTATGGTCCGTTCTGTCTGGCCCAGCGAGAATCCACTGAAAAGGCCATCGTCCTCATCATTAGTATGCTCAGAAAAAAACAGTCTGATTTCCTAGAGCAGCATAGGCTCTAAATGCTAGGGTAGAGAAGTATTGTTGACAGTCTCACTTACCTACCGGAAGTGAACGTTAACCCGGGTGTCTTACAAATCAGCCCAAATGAAGTTTAGGACGCACGTAAGCTCATATTCACATCTCTTATGCTTGTTGCAAAAAAAGGATGCATGTCAGTTATTGATACAATTCAGAGAATATATTATTAGAATATACGTTCCACTGGTCTTCGTGAGTATGATAACTAGAATAAGCACTCTTAGCAGTGGCAGCTTTCCTCTGACAGCAGTGTCCTAGCCCAAACTTGGTAAAATGTGACACAGCTTTTGGTGGACAGAGGTGAGAAAGCGGAAACCAAGGAAAGCCTTGATGTGCTACGGGCCTCAGACATGTAGTTACCCGGAATAGCGTAAACCCAAATTCACACTCCTTGCTGGCACCGAGATGTTATGCGTAAACTTTCTGCAGAGTCCAAGCTACAGATAGATGCTGTAATAGGTCTATCGGTGGTCCATAGAGGGTAGAATTTACGACAAACAGACACGGTAGCACTTGTGCTATCATTTAATAACGCTTTATTTTATCCATAAGCTAAGTAATTTTCCTCATACTGGGTGCCAAATTCTTAAAAAGAACACACAGGCTGCATTATAGCATATTATATACTGGCCTTAGTAAGCATGATTACCCAAATTAGCACTTTAGCATAGGCACGTACATTTAGCAGCAGTATCGTAGTCCGAACCTAGTAGAAACGGACACAACTTGATGGATAGAGTTAAGAAGGGTGGAAACCAAGACAGGCTCTGGTGTGCTCAGGGCCCCAGATTTACACTGCTTGGTGAGATCAAGAGGGTATGAGCGCCAGCGATAGCTTTGACCAGCTTCATCCCTGACAAATGGTAGCAATAGTGTTATTGTCCGTACTACTAACGCGCAGCTACATTGCCAGCTAGTAGTAGTACTACTTGTAGAGATAGGAGTAGCCGTATCCGGCTCTGCTTCATTGAGCCTGCCTTTGACACCTACCGAAGGTGAGTGATGGTAGATAGTGCTGCAGTGCCCACGCAAAATCTACTGTCACTTTATACTAATTTAGACAGTGTTTTCTAGCTTGCATAGGAGAAAGCGGCCAACGCCGGATCCAATCTGGTCTTCTTGACCCACGGTGAAAGTGAAGAGCGTAGTTGGCGCCGACTACGTTCGATATCACTTTGATCTACCCCTTTTAGCCAGTCACCGTCACTGTACCAACCTGTTGGCCTATATGGTGGACTCAATCGAAATCGATGGTCGAAGTGTAATCATCACCCTAAGGTAGTAATCTTGGCGCAATAGCTTATGTAACAAGTTAACAAGCTTGCCACTGCGATTTTCGGACCCGATTTCATGGGGGAAGAAAAGCAGCAAGAGTTCAGATGGGAGTGATAGGTTATTTTGTTTGGAAGTAGTGCAGAATAGGTTGGAGGAAATTGAGTGCCTCCGCACCCAAGAGGGGCGGCGTCCGAAGTGTGCGAACGTCGTAGTGGGGTCCTGTGCGAGTCAGCGTCATGGAGGTGATTGGCCAAATCGGATTGGTGTAAACGCGCTTACTAGCAAGTGCAGGAGTTTGAACGTTGGTACAGTTTTGCGGCAAGTGTGATTGGCTGCCGGAAAGGCAAGCCGCAATCACATAACCTCATGCGTGGCGTGATGTGGCGTAGGAGATGGAAAACGCCACAGAGTCACTACGCTCTCCTATAGGACCTGTTAAAATTCTTCGTTCCTCATACCAGTCTCCGAGGTATTTTATTGGTCGAAGCCAGTGCTGTCATGCAACTCAGTAAAGTCTTTCAGTCGGCGTCGGGGCCTTTTGGCCAGTGGCCACGTCAAATTCACGCTGCATAGCAGTGTATGCCGTATCGAGCAGTTTTTTTCACGATTTTTAAATTGCCTGCACGTGCACTTCAAGAGAATGACTATTTCGTGGGATTTTTGGTCAGCCAGACCTGTCCCCTTGTACGGGCGGTATGTTTTAAGGGGAGGAGCTCTGCTTACGAGTCCACGAGCGGGTGTCACATTCAGGTTCTCCATTATGGCCCGTAGATATTCCCAAATTGGTGTCCGACCTACGACACTCAAGAAAAAACTGTACTTATGAGAGTAAAATTGTGGGACTTAGGGGAAACATTGAGGAAACATTAGAACTCACTTGACACGCTCTGCCTTTGGACTCATTTTCGAGCCCCGCCAGCAAACGCACAGTGAGTAAGCAGGTAGTATTACAGGCAAAGACAAGGGAGACTGGAATGGCAATTTCTGGCTCATTAGCCATCGTCAGCCAGCCATACCCAGACTCAAGTGGTGCACCACCCGAGGTTGAGGAACTCTGCCTACTAAACAATCTTAATGGCGATCTTAAACTCCGTATGACGCATCGACGAAAAGGATTGTTAAAGTGCGGCAGACTTGTGTCACGATTGGACTGCCAGCTGGATTGGTTGTTTGCGGCCATCGTATCTTTTGCGACCGCAAGCTTGTCTGCCTAAACACGTTCCGCCTGTCTAGTGCCCATTGGCTGCCAGACTAAGTGCCAACCTCCCTACTCCCCTGGGATGGATGCCATAATCCCTTAAGCATAATGAGGGATTTCCATCCATCTCGTCTGCTCCCCCTCCTCTCTGGAGGCATAAATCGGGTGGATATAACTAAATTCATTGAAGCAAACCGACACGAAAGTGGACACACACACACGACAGTCTCCCCCCGTCGATTTCGACGATGGGCAGCCACCTGCTCGAACACACCGCAGCAAACGCTGAAGCAAGCTGAGGCAGACACTGAGGCAAGCTAGGCAAGCTGCACGAAGGCTACAGCAAGCTAAAAGCAACACAGTGAACTACCGCTAATGAAAAACAAGAGTTAAAGCAGACTTGCGGAGAATCTACCCACTCGCTCGCCGCTCCCACCTCCACTGCCAGTGTAAAGACAAAGTCAATAAGACTGGGGATGAGGGAGTGTGTAGGTGGCTGGCGCGATAGTTACTCGTCATGCACACACTTTATTCAGCCAACTCGCTAGGAAAGCTTCTGCGTGCGCGGGAGCACCATAAAGGCCACATTAAGAAGGAGCCGTTGCAGCCTGACTCTCAGTCCTCCATCTCCTCACATACGCACACACAAACACACGCGTACAAGAGGAGCAGCAACGTAGGTGGCCCGAGGTTTCCCGTCAGTTGGTAAACCCTCCAAGCCATGGATTTAGCGCACTGTGATAGATTCAAGCGCATTCAGATTTAATATAGTGAAGAGAGAAACGCGCCGTGGGTCGACCTCAGTCTCTCACACACCGCATAGTGACCGCCTAGCGTTTCGGGACCCGCAGTGGACCGTGTTTGGCTGAAGACTGGCATTGCATGTGCAAACAGCCCATTAGATCTCAGAAGGATGAGAGCAGCCCTGCATAAAGCCTGGGCCAACACCCTCCTGAGGGGGGTAACCAGTCAGTCAACGACTGAAAGGTACTACCCATGCTCCGTCGTCGGTTGGCGTCTGTGGGCGGGGCTGAAAGGAGAGCAAGAGGCAACTGGTGAACTCCCCCGTCTAGCGACCGCCTAGCTACTCGGGCACCTGATGTGGGGCCTGAAACCCAGTGGAAGCGCGAACGCATGCACCGACAGGTAGGTAGAACCGAGAGAAAGTGCCGCAGGGTCCGTGGTTTGCCGAAGTCTGGCATTGGATATGCATACAGACGTTGGATCTCAGAGGGGTGAGAGCAGCCCTGCATGAAGCCTGAGCCAACACCCTTCTGAGACGGGGTAACCATTCAGTCATCGACTGATAGGCACTAGCCATACTCCATTGCTGGTTGGCGTCCGTGGGCGGGGCTAGGAGGGAGAGATAGAGAGAGACAGACAGACAGACCGTTCGACCGTCGATTTCAACGATAATCTCCACTAGCAATGCGGTGGTGGTGCTTGCGTAAACGGGATGCCCAACAAAGGCGCACCAACCCCAAAGTTTGGCGAGCAATCCCGTACATCAAAAACGTATCGGAAGCCGTCGGCCGCCTTCCCACACCACTTGGAGTTGGAGTCGCACACAGGCCGGAGGCAACCATAAGGCGTCAGATAATGAAGCCGAAAGACCCACTGCCACGGCAAGAAATATCTGGGGTTGCATACAAGATATGGTGCAGTTGCGGTAAAAGCAAATATGTCGGAGAAACTGGCAGACTTCTCAAGACGCGAATTGCTGAACACGCGGCAGCAGTGCGGCGAAACGATGCCAATTCTCAAGTTGCGGCTCATTCTACGGGACCCGGCCACACTTTCAAATTTGATGTGGCCGAAATTCTCGCAAGAGGTGGCAATTGGGTGAGCCGAGAACTACTTGAGTCATGGTTCATGGGCCCCAATCCATCAACAAGTGCAACGATTTGCCCAATCCATAGTCAATGCTGAGACTCAATTTGGCCAAAGCAAGTCGTCGCTCGGGGAACGGGCAGGCCACCACCAATATTGGAGAGCCAGACGGCCAAGCAATCATCACGCCCGAGCCCACCACCCGTGATGAAAGTGAAACAAGTCAGAGCCCACGTGCCGTCCAACATACTATCCACGCGCAAGAAGGCAATTAACGTTAATGGTCGCTTTAGGTTTGCAGTAATTACTGTGTCCTATAAATACTGCAAACTTCTGTGAATGCATTATCCATTTCTGCTACTGTTTCCTATTCATGTCTCTGTTGATAAATCCGCGATGGATATCAAACCGTCAGGCGAATAAACGTATTGTCCCAGCGATCGAGTCTTCTCCTTCTTCTCAAAAGTCAAGTAGACTGAAGATGGAGGAGGGCACAGGTAGCTGGCGCGACCAACACTCAACATGTGTACTTACAGCACACCTCGCTAGGTAGTCTCCTGAGTGCGCGAGAGCACCATTAAGGCCATATTAAGAAGGAGCCATTTCAACCTGACTCTCAGCCCGCAGTAAGCCATTCCACACAACAAGACACACACTGGGCCGACTGCGGTGTCCAAGTTATCCCATCAGTTGGTAACCCTCCAAACCACAGCTTTCAGCGCACCGCGATAGCTTCAAGCGCATCAGGTTGATCATAGTGAGGAAAGAAACATGCTGAGGGTTGAGCTCACTCCCTCCTTCCCCGTCAGCAACAGGCCACCACCCAGCTGATCAGCCACCGCCCAGCTGATCGGTTGCCTGAGGCGGGATGGGCGCAGTGCTGAAAAAGAAAACAAGTCAGAGATGGGCATTGTAGAGCAGGTTGTGAAAGTTAAGAGGAAAAGACGAAGCTAGAGAGCAGGAGAGGGCAGAGGAGCACAGCTTAGCTTTCAGCGGAGGAATACAAGCACACAGAATGTGGTTAGTTATGACTGCTAAAGGAAATGCCAGCATAAGAACGATTAGATTGATGGTTTTAGTGCTTTTATGCGCTTTTTCTACGATTTCTACCACTGTCTCTCAGCCCCTCCTTGTGGGGACCTGAGTCCGCTCAAAATAGTGCTGACGGTGTGAGACCTGTAGTGGTCGCTGCCTGCCCAACGCCTGCCCTTTCTGTCGTGACCTCAATCCATCTAGACCTCAAGGTCGTGGCGGCCGCCAGACTTACTGGCGCGCGAGACACGGACCACCTATGCTGTTCAACCAATCACAGGCCGACCCACCCAATGAACGCTCTCTCTCCGCCTACTGGCCTGACTGTTGTCAAAACAGCACTTTGGCTCGACTGGCTCTTCTTGCCGGTTGTATGCTCTCCAAGTCAAATCTCTTTCCTTCTTCGTTCCTCTGTGTACACAATATACTTGTGGGATACGATTTGGTCCGGCCAGATAATAGGCGATAGAACGTACCCCACATGTATAAGCTAGTGAATTTGATAAGGCGTGGAAGGCCAGATTATTATGAATGATTTAATAAGGTAAGAAGGAGTAGAATATGAGTAACATGTAAGTGACTCCCAGAAAAGTGCAGTCCAGCCATAAATAGGCTGAAGTCCAGAGGCGCAGTTAGGCAACTAGATCACCAGGTTTGGAGGTCTGCAACCGAACAGTAGATCGTCGGGTCCGGGAGTATCTGAGCGTAAACAACTCCCCCGCAGTTTGTGCACTGGCCTTGCCTTGAGAAGTGATTGGCTAGTAAGGCCAGACAAGTCCCGATCTTGACAGTTCCCGTGTGTACGTGCTGGCGCACACGAAAGCCAGACATATGGGACATGCAGTTGTTAGAGTACAAGGTAGCTACATACTCTTCCTACTATTCCGGCCTCTACTGACTTCTTCTCTACTAAACAACCATGGTCTGAAGATCGCAGTTGCTCGGATTTAACTTACTTGGCCTCTGCAATAGACCCACTGCCGACCAGGGAGACTAAAACTCTGGACGGCAGCAGTCTCTATGAGAACAGGAAGTAATGGCAGCCCGGGATAGCAAGGTATTTGTCCCCATGGCAACTAAATACGTCAGATTAACTCATATCTCGTGTTCAATTCTAGCCAAACAAACGTTCCGGAATAAACCCCATAAGTTTGTGTGGTATGCTGAGGTGTGCGCGGGGAAGCGGGCTATTTGGAAGGTTGTGAGCGCTAGCTGTAAGTTTCACTGGTTAAAATTGGCACGGAAAACCAAAGACTAGCTGATGACGGCTAGTGAGCCAGGACTGGCCATTCCAGTCTTCCATATCTTTTTCCATAATATACTTCCGCCTATAGTATATTCGTCGCTGTGGGGCTATTGGCGGGACTGAAGAAAGCGAGTTCCAAGGTAAGATGGGACAATCGGTGATTAATCATCGCACAGAGCACTATCGATTGGTACAAGCCGCGTGAGTAATGAGATCGATCAAGCCGCCGGCCGTGATTAGTGTTCTGCCCTATCATTCTGTTCAACCCGAAAACCACTCGGCATAAAGTGGCTACTTTACTATGCTAGTACGCATGCGGATGAACGCTACAAACTAGAAATATCGTGCAATCTATGCACGTATCACCCTTATTTGCGTATGTCTCGGACTTTTCTACGATTACCTATGAGTAAGGATTCCCGACGGAATCCGAAACGTCAGGACAATAAACACTCTTCTTCCGGTGATCGCTTCTTCCTCTTCTTCTTCTGAACTGCTTCCTGGAACTCGCATATTCAGTTCTGTTGGCAATCGTATGTAGGTCAGACAGAAAGTCACTTGAGATGGCCGTGGAGAATTTAAA
The DNA here is from genome assembly GCA_036362985.1 of Ligula intestinalis. Taxonomy (NCBI): domain Eukaryota; kingdom Metazoa; phylum Platyhelminthes; class Cestoda; order Diphyllobothriidea; family Diphyllobothriidae; genus Ligula; species Ligula intestinalis. Next base: position 22,058,808 of record JAYGXS010000009.1, on the reverse strand, counting down.
AACTGTTCTGTCGGAAATAATATGTATTTTGGAGAGTTTACAACTAATTTGATCACCAAAGTACACAGTAGACTAGTTCTGGCCATACTAAAAGACTCAGGGACGCAACACCGCCAAAACAGCGGCTAATTTTGACTGAAGCCAGGTTTTTATACATGCTAAGGCCTCAGTTACGCCTCAAAATCAGCGATTGCGGAACACATTAGCTCTCCTTTGATCTGCCCATGATTCACGGGCAGAGTCTCACTATGTTTTCTGGTATTATTGCCCTGGAGACACATTTTCTGCTTCAAACAAGTCCTGAGCGGTGATGCAGGCAGAAGTTAATGATCTCCCTCAAGCTACTGGCCTTATTAAAGTTAATAACCGGTCTGTCTGCAGTCTTTACGTATTTATGCGACCGTATATTTCGAAGCCCTAGGGGATCGCCTTGGTAAAGCAAACTAAAAATGCCTTGCATATTCAGCTGCGTCCCTTAAAAGTGGGCTTTTGTCGGCTTATTTAAGTACAGTAGACGCCAAAGATTGCGCAACATTTCGACATATGCGAATGATTGATACTCTTTCGCTAATCGGCAGTAACTCAAGTTGTGATACTGATTATCGTGTAGTCTATTCTGAAGTCAATTTTTAATCATGATAGGATGCGGGCTCTTTAATGAGCTTCGTTCTGACCACTAGCAAAACGTATCTTCTGTAAAAACTGGCTACTTAGCTAGTATGCCTTTTATCGTTTATTTTAACTGCTTTTATAAATTCAAACATATTTAAAGGAAAACATGCACGAAAAAGTACTTACTGTAATTGTTTGATAGAAAATTACGTCTTCTTCAAAATTTATACTCAAAGAATGGGTTGATTACGGTTTAAAAAAATTGCTCAATTGCCAAATACTTTTCTAACCTAGTGACTGCTACACTCGAATTAAAGGTTTAAAAAACTGTGTACTATGTACATCCTGTTTAAGGAAAAGTACTTTCTTGCCAGTTTGAGAAATAAGTCACATAGCTGTCATACAATATTAATATAGCTGTGGAACATATTTTATGCAGTAAAGGCAGCATAAATAAATTGACGGATACGATGTATTATGAATAAACACCTCACAATTGTAAAAAAGCTCATAATTAGCAACTTTTTTTATGACTGAACGCTTCCCTTTCTTTGAGAATAAAATTTAAATAAGGCGTAATTTTTTTATCAAACAGGTAAAGGAAATAACTTTTTTGTGCATGGAATATATTTGAATTTATAAAGGTTGTCAAAATGAATGATAAAAAGGCAAACAACTAAAGTAACCAGTTTTCACAATAGATACGTTTTCTTAGTGGTCGAACGAAGCTCGTTTAAAAGCCCGTATCCTATTTTGACTGAAATGACTTCAGAGAAGACCACGATAATCAGTATCACAACTTAAGTCAATGCCGATTAGCGAAAGAGTATCAATCTTTTGCATATTTCGAAATGTTGCGTGATCTTTGGCGTCTTCTCTACGTAGGTGAATAAACCCAGAAATACCTAAGAGCACATGCCTATCCGTTCAGTCATACACAGGATGTCGAAACTGGCTGTTTGCAGCAAATTTTACGTTGTTTGGGAAATACTGTCAGACGATGGCTAAAAAGACAGAAATAGCTATTCTAGCGTTCCTCTTCTTGTCGGTTATACCTAAAATAAAATAAAACACTACGGAAGCTTTTTGGGTAATACTACTATTCGCCTTAAAACATACGCTTGGACGGTGTCCAAGCCTGCAACGGTATCAACTAGGATGGGTATGTCCTAAAACAGATCAGCGTACGCTTACCTACTACTATATTCCCGCTCAAAAACCGGCAAAACAGCGAACTCGTGGCTCAATGGTTAGGGAGTTCGACTCTGAGCGGGGAGATCGTGGGTTTGAAACTCGCGTGTGGCGGCAATTTTAGCGGCTTCACTGGAGTTGGGTATCGCTAGCGGACGAAGACTTTTGACGGTTCAGAAATCACCCCCTGCGTTGACACATTGTCCTTGTTGTTAAAGTTTGCGCCGCCGTCCACGCCTTGGTTAACTAAATGCAGGTTGCACAGGACTCACTCCATGCATAGGACCTCGCGCGAAGACCTACCGCTGGAGAATCTGCTAAGAACTCGGATTTCAAGTCGGGAGTTTCTACAGTTTTTATTATTCCGGCAAGATAGGCACCACAGTAAAGCTATTTCGGGCTGTTGCCCTCATCAGCTGTGGGCAGCCAACTCTAGTATAGCCGCTGAAATTGTCGTCACACCCGTTTCGAATTCGCGCCTCGATGGTCAGAGGCAGACGTCCTAAATATTGAGCCATCGAATTTGATGTCTAGCCGGTTGTTGATCAGGAGTATATAGTATTTGTTTGTACACCGATCTATCTCTTAGGATGTGCCCATCCTAAATTGATGCTTTTGCGAATCGGGCCAACCGATTGTGTTTTCGCAAAGCTACTTATAATTGATATTTTACTAGCTTAGTGTCAGAAACACATTTTTAATGCTTTTAGTATTCTGGCGAGATAGGCACCACAGCATAGCTATTTCGGGCTGTTGGCCCTCATCAGCAGTATTATCTAGGCAAAATATGACAGTGCAAAATTGGGCCACGTCAATTGACTAGTGTAGGTCGCACATTTGCTTGCAGTTAACCTCTGCTGGGATGCTCTTATGAGCAAATAGAAAGCTGTAATGGGCAACACCAATAGCAGTCCAGCACACAGTCAGCATACTCTTCTTCTGATGTAAATTCGGTTTCGTGAAATGTTCGAGTGCTTCCTCATAATCAAGTCATTGTCCTGATCGCTTGCAGGGCTCATAAACGACCCACTTTTCGTCCCACGCCAGTATTCGATCAAGAAATGTATCAGCGAAAGAATGAGAGATGGCACTCAGTTTTCTTGTCCAACTCAGGAGCGAGCGAGAGCCTCGGAAACACTTGAGTTCTATGAAATATGATTTAAATTAAGCTCATGTGAGACTAACTTCAGTATCATTTTATTGAGAGAAAGATAGGCGAATGCTTTTGAACTCCCTATTACTAACAAGGTGGGGAAAATACGAATTAGGGGAACTATAAATAAATAATAAAATATGACTACTCGTTTAACACGAGTAGCGTATTGTATATCAATCTTTTTACCTTTCCGATATGCAACACAGTTGGACATCGTAAATGCCTCAGACATCTCGCCGCCACTTTGACGTGGGTTCACTTCAAAAACTTTTTTTCCAAGCCGAGAATGCATAGACCTCCTGTGCCTTCGTCCACTGCATGGCTCTCATTGTCACCACAAAATTTCCGGAATCGCATTCGTAATGTCCGATCACTTCATGGCCTTTTCTCCTCATGCTCCGTTGCTATCAGTGGCTGTTTGGGAGGTATTTTGACCGAGTTCGAAATCATGCAGTAAAAATAAACGTACTTCTTATTTTTTCGTTTGAATTATTAAGGGTTTCAAAATCATGCTCTGACAGAAAATATAGAAGAATATGTAAATAATTCACACATATTAGTAAGTGTGCGAAAATTTGTGTAAAACACTAGGCACTCACGATTACTTTCAATCATTCAAAAGCGAACCAAAAAATCTGCCAGTATTTTCCAATCAACCTTAAGTAGGGCATCAACACATCTATTCATAGAGCACTGGTTAGACTACGGGCACAAATCCGACGCTGATATTCCACACCCGTCCCTATTACAGACAGACCGCAGCAACGCGACTAGACTGTGCATTTTTCTGTGCAATAAAAGCAGCATTTGCCGGTGCAGAGGACTGACGCTAAGGGTGCTTCTAATTTACGACTTTCATCTAAGGAGGTCATCCAATTGACCTGCTGAAGAACATCGGTTCAACCTCTTCGTATTTCCCCCTCACCGCTGTCATAAATAGAACTTCACAAGCTTATTGCGAATGCTGAGTATCCTAATGAAGAACTGAACCCAACGCAGCTGTGCCATGAAGCGGTAGGATGTGAACGAAACACGGGTCTGGGCTAGTGCCTGTTTTGCCAGTGTGGTGTATCGTGCAGTCCCATATTTCTCAAAATTACAATATTTCCAGCTTGACTGATATATGCTACTTCGAATACCGTGGCCGGCAGTTGGATCGTAGCAAGCGACGATGTTCGCTGTGTGCTGCCAGGAGCGGGCGCATAATCCATGACTTTTGCGACATCTAACGCACTCGGGCCTGTCTCGATCACCTAGGCCTAGTGGCGACTCAAGGTCAGGATGAACGGAGGCGGGCACAGTATTTGACAGGATCTCTACGTGCGCCACACATGACCCAATTCCCATGTGGGGTTTGGCAGGCCATACAGGCAAGCATGGTAGTAGTTAGGGCGGTCCAGGTGGCCTCGGCACGGCCTCACAACTACGTGCGGTGTGCCAGTCGAACGCCATGGTTAATATACACAATGACCTACTTATTTCGCTTTAGTAGGCATGGTTTTGTTTGCTATTTCCGTGGCCGTAAAAAGTAGTTTACTGAGCCGTTATGCTATCTGCCTAACCTATTAGCCGCTGGGCAGTGGATGGCGGGGCTCGTGAATGAGCCTTAAGGCAGAGCGAGACGAGTGAGTTCCTTTAGTGGTCTGTGAACGTTCCTCAAGGGGTGTCAATATCTTCTGATTTAAGATCGACAAGGACAACGAGCCCGTGGCTCAAAGGTAAGAGCGTTAGACTTCTGCTCAACAGGTCGCACATTCAAAGTGTGGATGCTGCACCACTTGGGGTTGGGTATGACTGGCTGCTGATGGCAAATGGGCCAGAAATAGCCACTCCGGTCTCCCTTGTCTTTGCTATGTACATAGAGTAAGATTTGGTTTAATGCCTTAACAGTCGACCATCGTTCGATCCCTCGCACTGGCCAGCTCCTGTGATGGCCTTTTCCCAGTAAATATGAATTTAGAAAAGGACTTTGGAACATGCTTGTTAAAAAAATTTTCCTCCTAATAGTTTCTGCCTTTTAATGCCAACTTACAGTGTGGCAAGTACAGCCGAGACCTGCTGCTGTCGAGATGAGACCGACGACAGAAGACACGCTGCTGACGGACGTAGGACGAGCTGCAGACAAGACCGAGCTGCACAGGAGTACAAGCCGCCGGACACACAGAAGACATAGTTCATGTACAAGCAGAAACTGTTATAGTAAACTATCCTCTACTATCCTGTCTGCCTTCATTTCCTAACATACAACAAGCGGATAAAACCAGTGTTGATGCAGGCACACACAAGGTTATAACACTGTGGTATTTTTTATAAAGAATCGCTGCCCGGATTATTTACAAAATTTGCCAGTTTCATACCCCTCTAACGCAAAGGCAGTCTAGTCCGCTACTAAGCATAAGGGACCAGAAAAATTTGTTCGGCAGCCATTATTGAGGAGGGACGTTAGAAAATCCAGTACCTGCTTCCTGAGAAGGGGAAGCCTGAGAAATTCATCGCGAAGAATATGGTGACGAGACAGCTTAAACCCACCACCCCCATTCCCTCTCAATCGGGGATGCGACAAGTGATATCCTTAGCAGATGCCCTGACCAAACGTGTCATGAACCTGCCCAGCAGTGAGAGTTGGGGCATTATTCTTAACCAACTGGGTCATGCATGGAGAAGACAGAGCAAAATTGACAACTCAGGCCACCTTTGTGTGCATCTACTCGTTTTTCCGCTCCTTTGGAGCAGGTTCTGTCGGTTGCACGCTTTGGTGCCTCTCCAAAGGACTATGAGAACATCTTCTGGCATAGCTGACAGACGCTGAGGTCAGAAGCATAAATAGCGCTATTTTCAAGTAGTTTTTTGGATTCTGGACGTCGTGTGGCCCGCAACGAAGCTTTCTGGATGATTTATGAGTTCCCACTAAACTATCTGAATCCCTTAGTTCAGCACATGCTAGCAACAACAGAAGCGGGCAGGAGCTTTCTTGGTGGTGGCGGATCAAAACTCCAGGTTTCCAGGTTTGTCGACAGCGATTCGAGCTCGATTCGAGCTCGATTCGAGCTCGATCCGAGTCCGATTTGAGCACGATTAGGGTTAGGGTAAGGGTTTGGGGTTAGGATTAGGGTTATGGTTAGGGTCAGAGGTTAGGGTTAGGGTAAGGTTTAGGGTTAGGGTTAGGGTAAGGGTGAATGTTAGGGTTTAGGGTTAAGGTAAGGATAAGGGTTAAGCTGAGGGTAAGAGTAAGTGTTAGGTTCAGTGTGGGATTGTGATGTCGTATTTGAAAAGCCCAAACTTTCTGCTTTAAATAACAAAAGTCTTCAAAAAACTTATTACTGGGTTTTGGGCAAAGGAAATTTTTCGGAATAAAACTTCCCATTTCCAAGTTTGTCGACAGCGATTAGTGGTCGATTCGAGCTCATTTCGAACTCGATGTGATTTTGCACCTTTTTTCGATTTACGCGCCCAATGCCATCGGCCTATAGTTACCGTATTAAATTATTTCAACAATGTATATAACGAATTTTTTTCCTTTTTTCACAAAATCCTTTTTTGGCAAATCAGTTTTAACAATTTAAAAAACCTTCTCATGGTTACCGTATTAAAAAAA
>JAYGXS010000009.1:21874640-22032046 GCA_036362985.1 Ligula intestinalis | reverse complement strand
GGCTGCGCGAAAGAGACTTTGACGACCACATTCAAAGCGCTGGCCAAGCCGCACCTCACTTATGCGGCACCAATCTGGTCTCCTACGATCAGCTCTTCCAGCCTCCGCCGCCTTCAGTCGGTACAGAACGCTGTCCTCCGCACGATCACTGGCTGCTATAAAATGTTGCCTATCGATCATCTTTATGCACAGGCTTCTGTCGTGCCGGTCGCATCTCACAACGCACTCTTAGGTCAGCCGTTCTGGTGGACTTATTCGCAACTCGGCCATTTTAATCACCACCTTTGCCACGCCCCTGAATCCAGCCGCAACGTTCGGCCGTCTATTCGGGTGCTCCAGTTTCAGTTTCAGTTTATTTGGTGAGGATAATAGGCAATGCCTTTGAAAACCCTATTTAACATGTGTAAATTTACCACTACTAACATAGTATTGGCAAACAGTGAGTAGCATTGTTTTTTACAATATATGTCTGGTTTTTAGAGTTCAGACTTGGAGAGAGGAGAGGGGACGCATGTAATTATCCAAGCGTTGTTTGTACATTTGAAGGGAAGTTGCCTCCACGACTGACTGTGGAAGGTTATTCCACTGTTGTATGACACGTTGCGTGAAGAATTCAGAGCGGAGGTTTAGCTTGGACATTTTCGTGCGCAGCTTCATTGTGTGCCCACGGAGATGAGGCGAGAGGTGCCACTGAAACATGTCTTCGAAGCGTAATCCTTTCTCAAGACCGTTTATTATCTTGTAAACTAGGATAAGATCCCCTCTTTGTTGCCTGTAATGCAGAGGGAATAAATTTAGGCATGCCATTCTATCTATGTAAGTGTAGTTTTTTAGACCTCTTACTAGCTTTGTTGCCCGACGCTGCACTTTCTCCAGACATGCTGTGTCCTTTGCTAGCCATGGCCGCCACGCCTGTATGCCATACTCTAGGTGTGGCCGAATAAATGTGCCGTACACTCTGCCAAAGAGATCTTCATCGAAGGCTAGAAACGCCCTTTTGATAGCGTGCAGCACTCCCGTGGCTTTATTTGCAGCTTTGACAGACTGTAATGAGGGCTTCAGATTACTCTGTATCCAAATGCCGAGGTCTTTTTGCGTAGATGCTACGGGAATTTGGATATTTTTCAAGTGATATGTCCTGCTGCTCTGGGGGATAGGGTAGTTTGTTGGACGCAGGTGGAGGACGGCACACTTTTGCACATTGAAATCCAGCAGCCATCTCTCAGACCACGTCTGCAGTTTGCAAAGATTATTTTGCAGAGCATCTCGGTCGCTTGGGCGCTTAATGACCTGCCAGAGTTTAACGTCATCGGCGAACATGATTTTACCGCAGTCCAGTTCTTGAAGGCTGTCATTTACATAGAGAATGAAGAGTAGAGGACCGAGAACGGAGCCTTGAGGAACCCCACTAACTACGTCAACCCAGTCCGATTTATCCTCCCCGATGCAAACGCGTTGTTTTCGACCGACTAAAAATGACCTGATCCAGTCCAAAATGTTTCCCTTGATGCCAAGAACGCTCAGTTTGTGCAAAAGGCGTTGATGGGGCACGCTGTCAAAGGCTTTGCGGAAATCGATGTACACTACGTCCACTTCGAAGCCCTCTTCTAAAGCACTTGTCCAGGCCTCAATTGAAGTCAGTAAATTTGAAAGGCAGGAGCGCCCTTGCCGAAAGCCATGTTGAAAATTTTGTATGATGTCACTTTCATCGCAAAATCTTAGTATGGCCTGCTTCACAAGGACCTCCATCATTTTGCAGGAAAGGCAAGTCAAGCTTATGGGCCGAAAGCTGTTTGTAGACGTCTTGCTACCTCCCTTATATAACGGTACGATGTTGGCCGTCTTCCATTGCAAAGGCAAGTCCCCTGTTCGCATGGAAAGCTCGAACAGAATTGAAAGAGGCACCGCTAGCTCGGTCGACAGTTCTTTAAGTATCAGTCCAGGGATCCCATCCGGTCCAGGAGACTTGTCTGGTTTGATGTGACTGAGGACATGTCTTACGTCTGCGACAGAAAAGGTAACAGTTTCAATAACGGCTGTACCTTCGCCCACTTCTACTCCCGAATTATCGTCGGGGGATTCCATCGTAAACGCCGATCTGAAAAACTCTGACAGTAACTCTACTTTCCGCGGTCCTTCCGTTACTACGTTCCCGAGGTTATCCCTTAGAGTTGCAATGTCGTCCCGGTGCTTCCTTTGACTGCGGATGTATCCATAAAACTTCTTTGGACATATTGTGGCTTGTGTTGTAAGTTGACGCTCAAAGGCAGTTCTAGAATTTCGTATTTCCTTACGGCATATATTTCGTTGCGCTTTATATTCGGCAAGTGATGTTGAATCTTGAAGATGCTCGTACTTTTTCCACAACCTTTGTTTCTTCTTCATGGCCCTTTTTATCGGCTGGTTGACATATGGAGGTCTGGCACGTGGTCTTATTACTTTCATTGGGCAATGGACTTCAATTAAGCGCTCTACAGTCCCCTGGATATGCTGCCATAATTCATTTGTATCGTTCGTACTGGGTAACCAGTTTTCTGCGGAAGCGGTACGTCTCATTTCTTCAAAATCGGCTTTCCAAATATTTCTGCGCCTCTTAATTTGCAATTTTGGAGACAATAGGTAACACACGCAGGTAAAAGCAACGTGGTCGCTTAGCCCAAGTGGCGGTTGTGAGTTCACTTCCCTTATGATCCCCTCTTCTTTACTAAAAACGAGATCTAGACAATTTGATCTTTGGCCTTCTCGCAGTCGGGTTGTGAAGTCTATGTGTTGAATTAGATATTCGTCCAAAGAAAACTGAAGTAGTTGATAATTGAAAGGTGCTGCTGCGGCCTTTACTCCAGGCCTCATCCAATCGATGCCAGGAGCGTTGAAATCACCCAGGAGTAATAGATTTTCCTGCTTACAGATAACCGTCAGTGAACTTAGCAGTTCTACGTCGTCACTTTCGCTGGAGCCGGGAGGCCGATAAACAACGCATATATTGAGTGCCGGATGTTGCCTTATCTTAATTTTGCATGAAATTATTTCATATCGTCGTAGGGCTATGTCTGCGATTTCCCTCTGACAACAGGAAATTTCATTGGCTACATAAAGTGCCACTCCTCCGCCCCTACGTTGAGATCTGTCGCAGCGGAACAGTTGATAGCCTTCAATGCTGACTTCGCTGATCCCTATTGCTTCGGTCAGCCAAGTCTCTGCTAATGCAATTATATGTGGTTTCTGCTCAGATACTATTGTTTTGAGTTCGTCAAGTTTATTGAAGAGACTCTGACAATTGGTATAATAGATTTCGAGGCATCGGCCACTATTGCTTGTGGTATCTTCTAGAACCGGCCGGTTGACCTTGGTTAAGTTTTCCGCCTGACTACTTCCGGCCAAAGAAAATTTCGTTCAATGTGGACTATTTTTCCTCCTTTTATTTTTAGGCCGGTTTCGCCTTTGTTCTTTCGGTCGTTTAGATCGTTTCTCAAAAGTCGCATTTTCCTGCGTTCCTTTGGTTCATAATCCGGCTGAAAGAAAACTCCAGCATACATGGTCCGCAGAGACGATTTTCTTTCCAGCATAAGCTGTGCCTGCGCTTCGGTGTCCCAAATGACCTTTAATGGTCGTGGCCGAGAGCTTGAACCATTCGGCGGCTGATCCTTGCCTATTCTAAATGTTTTGAGAATTTTTACAGATTCAGTGCCCCTTAGCAGTGATTTAGCGTACTGCCGAACGAGACCTCGATCGTGCTCCACCTTATCCCCAGCAACTGTAGCCGTTGATTCTGGTGCACCCTGTATCACTATATGTTGCTTACGGTTTGCTCGAGCTTGGGCCGTGGTCACATCGCACTGAAGCAGAGTAGCAGCAGGGGTTTCGAAGTCTAGATCTGTGAAAGATTCTATGGAAATTTTGCTGGTAGCATTTACTTCTAAGTTACCGTTTGCCCTTTGGTCCGATTGAACTTCCTTTTCTTCAGAAGTCTCCTCTTGGAATGGTTGTCTTCCTTTTTGTTCACATGGCGTGCTCCAAGTTCTGCCTCGCGATAAAACTGAGGGCTTTGGTTGGTCTTTTGCAGGCCGTTCTGCATCCGCCTTCTGCTGGCGTATACACCTGCGTTTGGCCCTGCTGGACTCGTGGTTTCCTGGTTGAGCAACCACTGACCTGTCCTCTGCATGCGCCGCATCCACAGGAAAGCTTTCACCTCGTGTCTCTCGTATCTACCCGTTGATGGCTCAGCCATCAAGACAGACTTCCAGCGTCTTCACCAGAGAGCCGTTGTCGAAGAAAAACGAAGCTGCCATCCCACGGTCCTTTTGGGCGCCAATCAACCTCTAATTGCGGCCTCAGAACAACAACTCCTGAGGGTCACTCGCTGTACCTTGGCTGCTCAATGCTCCCTTGCCAGTACCAATACCGGCTCAAGCCGTCCACACCCGACAGCTGTCCCGACTGCGGCGTCTCTCCGCAGTACTGTCAGTATCTTTTAGCCTGCAGCTCCTGGCCAGGCACCCAACTCACCCCGTGGACCTTTGGCCTAAAGCGGTCGAGGGCTCGGCTTTTCTCCGCATTCCAACTACAATCAGTTTAGACTCCAGCGGGGACTTCTGAACCAACAAGGGCTAAGACGCGCACACACACATACACACATGCACCAATGTCCTGTAGGTGTGGTATGTTATAGGTGCGTATCCCCATGCCATGCTCTGGTCTGGTCTCTGTAGCGAAGCTACAACGTGACCCGTTGTATGGATGAGTTCATCTAGATTGATAGGTACAACTCATGAACTTCATCCAGGAAGAAAGCAGATTCTGGGTACGCGCTGGCTTGGATCAGACCTCCTGTCTCAAAAAGTCGCTAACTAATTATGGAAAAAGGATGAAGCCACTTCCAATAGATCGCTGACATCGAATAGCACTTCCAAGTGGCATAGATAAGTTCCCTCACAGAGCACGTCTTGAACAAAGAGTTTCACGTAAGATCCACAGGAAACAACCTAATCCGTAGAAGGTATGGAAGTTAACCAGATGATAAACCAACCACGTGCATGGTAATCAGGGAAGTCACGTAGTGGTACTATTTTCTTCCAGAGTCAGTGGATAATCAAGACGTGTCCTAGACGTAGGTAGCCAAAGATAGACGGCTCAGAGAAGTCTTCTGTCCTTAGGGGACAATTTGCTGATCCGTACTTCGTTATTGACCAAATAAAGACACGGTTTAATATAATCCTCACTGCGAACTGGATACTAAGTCTGCACCAAATACGGTCAATACTGACATGGGCTATATAGGTCTTCCTTATCTGAGCCGCAATGAAATCATTCGAGGATGAGATCATTAAGGTAGTTGGTCCTGGGTAAACAGCATGTTCAACAACTCCTAAAATCATCCCTAAATTGGGATCGGAATCTTGACCCATAAAAATTTGACTCTTACGGCGAAGAACTGTTGTTACGAATGCATTTAGGGATGGGATGTAGCTTTTTCGTATCTGTTAGTCATCTCGCCAGAAAGATGTTACTCTTTTATGTTATGTATCCTGACAAGACATGAGACTCAAGAATGGCCATTTCTGGCTCATTGGCCGTCGTCAGCTAGAGAAACCCAACTGCAGTGTTGCAGCTGAAATTGTCGCCACACTCGAGTTTCGAACTCGCGTCTCTCCGGTCAGAGGAAAAAGTCCTAACCATTGAGCCACGAGTTCGCCGTCTTGTCGGTCTTAGATCGGGAGTATATAGTAGTACTTAATTGTACACCGATCTGTTTTTCAGGATGTATCCATCCTGGTTGATACTTTGCGAGTTCGGATGCATCCGAGTGTGTTTGCAAGGCAAGTAATTGCTTTGCTACTAATTAAATTTCAGTAACAGTATTTTTATGTTATGTATTCTGATAAGACATGGGACTCTAGAATGGCCAATTCTCTGTAAAGCGTTCGATAAGCAAGGCACCACCTCAGCCAAGATTCAGCTGTTTTCTCTCGGGAAGACTAAACGCGGAAGTTTGAGGTGGCCAAGTGCTGGCACGCCAAAATGACGGCTACGTCTGCTCGCACTACTAAGCATAATGGGATGTGTTATGGAGGCGGGATACCCCCCCCCACGCACTCACAGCAGTCGACGGGCAGAACAGGCCAGCTGGGCCACGCTCGCAGTCAAGCCGACCATATGCAAGCCGCATACGCCGTGCGTCGAGCAAACGAGACGACCGCCTACACAGCGTGGGCAGTGGCCGCAGTCGAGAAGGTACCAGAATGCCTAGGCGCACACCATACGCCAGGAATAGTCTAGAAAGACTGGAACCATATAAATACGCAGGAGTGGACAAGCTAAAGAACCCCGCTGTCTTTGTGTGTTGTTAAATAAGGCCGTCGCCAACAGAACCACTCTCTTGTTTTCTTCTGCCTACAATTCGGTTCAGAACAGACTGGGCTATAACAGAATGGAATTGATTATAAGGTTGGGATAGGGGTAATTCACCGAGAGAGCCAGCCAGATACCATCACAGACCTAGCGTTAGATCGAAACATTGAGAAAGAACAACTACAGTCTGAATATCAGTTCGCCAGTCAGGCACTCCTCAAAACACACACTGGGCTGACCGCGCGGTCCGAGTTATCCCGTCATTTGGCAACCTTCCAAGCCAAGACTTTTGGTGTGCGTGATAGCTTCAAACGCATAAAATCGTGTATAGAGAGGAAAGTACGCTAAACCGTTGGCCTCTCCCCCCTTCCTACTTCCAGTGTCAGGCCACCATCCAAACCGGTCAGTTGTCTGATTGAGGGTTGGCGCAGTGGCTGAAAGGGCCGAAGAACCCGTCTGCGCGCGCCACAGCACGACCTGCCCCCCCTGACACACACAAACACACACACACCAGGATTTTCACAATTGGGGGATAAGAAAGAGCCGTCGCAGTCCAACTCAGCTAGGATCCGAACCGTCCCCAACTTTGCCATAGTTTTCCTGTTGTGGCGGCCCACAGTGTGTGGGTCTGCGCGCTCTCCCATCTCCGGTCTTCTTGGCTTTGTCTTCACACCAGGCCCAGGTTAGGGAGTGGAGAGAGAGTGAGGTAGATGCATCGAAAGTCACCGTCCCTGCATCATCCTACTGTGGAGCACGGGATAGGCGTCGTGGAAATCGACGGTCGAACTGCCGTTACACCGACACCAGTAGCTGCCCTGTACAAGTCCCCTTTCCCTCCCCCGCCCCAGTTCCCAGATTGCTTAAACTCAACGCGTAGAGGGTGACAAGATGAGTGATAACTGTTCGCTGTTATTTACTGCAGTGTGTATTGTACTCAATGTGGACCTACGTGATGTATTTGACGTCATTAGCTTTGCTTTTGCGTGCCTTGCCCTTAGGTGGATCCAGGTAGCGTTTCAGGACCTCTTCCTTTGAGAGGGAACTCATTGCGAGATATTCGGCTTACTGAAAATAAAAAGCAGAGATTATATAAGAGACATGCTCAGGTCCGCCCTCTCCCCAGAGAGTACACATCCACAAACAAAACCTACTCAGACAGGTAAAACAGCGGTTGGAAGCAAGATCCGGTTGGCATACACACGAGCATTACCACTTGGTAGAATTTGAGACGAACCCAGACGTACCGTTCTGATTGGCCGTCCCGAATGCTTTAGAAACGTATGTCCGGGACCAGTAAGCCCGGAGGCTCCCAACTTTTTAAAAAATATTTCTGCCATCAAAACCTTTCCAGCACAGCAGTTGAACGTTATAGAAGTAAATAAGAGAAATCAAGAAGCTGTGTAGTGAAGACAACCGTACACTTGGTGGCTGACGGAGAGACGAGTTGATTAGCACCTCTTCCTTCGCCTAACCTCTAAACACCACCGCTGCAACCAACAGTCGAACTCCTTTTGTTTTTGAGGGGATATTTACACCAGTTTTTAACTCCGTCTATCAGAATTTTTGGCTCTCAAACATGCTGCATGAAAGCACGGGGATTACTCTGTTTAATTCGGGATTATGATAACGCAAGGTTGGTTGAATGGCGAACATGACCTTCTTGACACCCTTTCTTTTTTAGGACCCAGTAGGTTAACATTTTTCCGTGCATTGGCAAACTACCTTTACGTGCGTTAAGTGCTTTAATTTTCATAGTGGAGCCTCAGGTGACGAGCAGGTCCATCTACGAGCATTTCGGGTAATTTGCGAGCTAATTGCAGAACTTTTGATACGATTGACGCACGTAGTTATCAAACTGTCAGTGTGTGTTTCTGTGTCTTTTAGCGCCAACACAGGCCTCTCCATCGAAAGCCTTAACACTCCCTGAAGATCCTCCACTGAAATATGAGCAGTGTTCTCGTTCTTTCGTTGTCCTTCTTGTTTCTTCTTCGTTTTTTGTCTTTTTTCCTTTCCTAGTTCTCGTTTTTCGCTTTCCTTCTTGTTCTCTCTCTCTCTCTCTCTTAGTATTCCCTTGCAGAACCTGCTCATCTCCGACTTCTTTTTCGTTTTAGCACTGCGCCCATCCCACTTAAGGCGACCGATCAGCTAGGTGGTGGCCTGTTACTGGCGGTGGGGCAGAGTGAGGTCAACCCTCAGCGCATTTACTTCCTCACTATAAACAATCTGACGCGCTTGAATCTATCGCAGTGCGCCAAAAGCCGTGGCTTGGAGGGTTGTCAACTAATGGGATAACTTGGACACCACAGTCAGCCCAGTTTGTGTCTTGTTGTGTGGAGTGGCTGCCTGCGGGCTGACAGTCAGACTCAATGGCTCCTTCTTAATGTGGCCTGTATAGCGTTCCCAGTCAGGAGCCTACCTAGCGAGACGTGCTGTTCGGTACGCGTGATGAGTGTTGGTCACATCAGCCGTCGGCGCCCTCCCCCACCTCCGGTATTGACAACCGGGTTCTGGTGTGGGAGTGGAGAGAGTGTGGATTCTCCACTCGTGTCTTTTTGCTGTATATTTTGCAAGAGTCACTGCGTTGCTTCAACTCGTTGAAGCGCGCAGCGGACATCATCGAAATTGGCGGTCAAACTGTCGTGTGTGCCTGTATTTGCCGTTAAGCCTTGCTCCCAGGGCGTGGGTCCTCGGTTGCCTGCAGTCAATCGGTAAACTTATGCAGTTTGATTGGCCAGGTTCCGCAAGACGAACGTTTCAGGTGAATAGCTTGGTTTTGGAAACGATTAAACTCGTTAACCGAGGTTCCACTGTATGTAGATTGCGTATGTGGACTACGCTAGTGCGGTTGCAGTGTACGCGAGCTCTCTTGGGAAACCGTGCCATGTTCCAGGGAATTGTGGTAGCAGCGTAAGTAGGCTTGAGAATTAGTGCACACATAATCTTTTCAGGTGTTGCCATAGACAGATTTTCACGCTTTTTATCAAAACTTCGGCCGGCCGGCTGGCCGAACGGGCAAGGCATGGATGAAATCAATCATAGGATAACTCTGGAGTTAGCCCTTCTACATCACTGAAACCTGTGAGATCGATTGGCACCTTGCGCTTCATGTGGCTGTGATTATGTCTGAATAATCCGGCCTTAATAATGTAACGGATGGTACTTCTCCACATGTGATGAGTAGGCGCAGCGGATCTGGATAGCTCCTCTCATTCTCTTCTCCAACAACGGGGATCGAAAACCGAAGGCCTAAGAACCGCTTCCATGTCTTCACGAACTGTGTCGAGCAAGGTCCTTAGATGCCCTTCTCTTTGACGCGTCAAGGTGGGCTGCGGCGCCGGACAGAGAGCAGCAGCAAAAAGCTCGTGATGCGTACAATTGAGAACGTGTCCAAACCACCTCAGTCGTTTTTCTTCGGTGGCGTGAAATATCCTCGCGATACTGTTGCAGCGAGTTCGGACTGCCTTGATTGAGACAGCATACTTCCTTCAAAGGATGATCCTTGGGTAGCGGTGGTCAAATACCTCCAGTCTTTCGTTAGCTTCAACGCAAAAAGCTCAGCGGCTCAAACAGATGCTGTCAGTGCTTCTCTGTGGATGTGAATGCTGAAATCGGCGGGAATCTTTAAAGACGTGATAAATAGCCTATGTGCCCTGAATACAACCATTGTCTGGATGAATTCGATCAACTAGGCTTACACTACATTCGTTAATTTTGCCTATGCAATCGCGTCTTCAGTGAAGGGCTACACAGTCGAGTACAAATAAAAGCTATCAACTGCGTCCCTTTGCATGCCGATTAAGACGTTCCAGCCAACAGGCAAAGATTTCTGTATGAGGCTAATGGCAAAGACGTGATTTCTAATGACTGCAAACCTTAGCTCCTACGCGATCATGACCTGTTAGAGACAAAGTTTTTTGACAATTGAGAAAAATGAGACTTTGAGCTCAGACTACGCGATAAAGACGAAGGGCGGAGAAATCTAAGTTAAAGCTTATGTACAATTTTTTCTTTCCGAGTTACCACGTTTATATGCCAAAAATGTAGGGATAAATTAAAAAGTAGACGCCTCTGTGAGGAGGCCCGAACTCAAGATGATGTTAGCGTTGACAGCTTGGGTATTCGGGACATAAAGCACAATAGAATGTACATTTTAATGACAGGCTCACTAATTCGAGGCGCAGCAGAATCTAAAGTCAGTTAAGCATGCACTACTGATAATGGACACAAGTGCAGACAGGTGATTTGACTGCTATCGACAACAAAAATCATTCAAAATACCAGCAGTTGGATATTGTGTAGTCGGCAAAAAATCTGCTGAATTATTAAATAGGTAAAAAGAAATCAGATCAAGGAAACAATCATAGGCGGTGCTAGGAGGTCATAGGTGTTTAAATCAATTATTTCTCATCACTTCACCGAAGTTCCAAATGAAAACAGCAAAAACGTTAGTCATTTAACGCTGCCGACGCTTTTAGATAGCCTACCAAGACCTCTTAGATTAAAATGAACACAAGCTGCAGCACAAATGTGCACAGAGACTTTAAATTACGAATCCTAACTTGGTGTTCAAAAATGAGCAAAACGATTATTGCTGGCTATCAAACTGATACGAAGTGTGTGCGGCGGACCGAGAGAAATGGAAACCATTTGGACTTGGATGACAATAGGCCCAAAATGAGGAATATGCACATGTCGAATACTTCAAGTAAGGAATTGAGTGAGGCGTATGATAAACGGCGATATACATTCACAAAGGAAATTTTTGGCAGTCCTATTATGTCGTAATGTAGCTGTTTTTAACGTTCAATTTTTCCATGTACAGATTTCTCTCACTCTTTTCCTTAGATAATAGAGAAAAACAAACCCCAGCAGCTAGCCGAAAAGGAAATTAAACTTTCACATGAACAGAAAAGTTTGTTCATATATGTACGACGAGGGCGGGTGGACTTCATTTGACCTAGAAATGTTGGCAATTTTGCAAGTTTGTCAGATCTCATTCGGGACAGTTAACGTGGAATTTTTTCAGGTTCTTTTGTTAAATCGGCAGAAAACGTTTCGACAGAGTCCTGCGCGGAATGATACACTATATGCTGACGGAAGATTTGATGATTCAATTCAAGTTTGCGAAAAAAAGGAATATACAGGTTGGGAAACATGCACGCACAATCAAAATTACATTGGGAACACCGCAAAAAACGGCGGAGTTCGATGGTGCGATGCGGACTGCCTCCAAACGTGACAGCAACGCCCTCGAAAGCTGATGCAGATATTATGGAAGGTTCTTCGAATACCCGATTTAACTTATCAATAAAGAGAACGTTCGGCAAACTGACCTTCCCCTTAAAATAAGAAACACGAAAAATCGTGCCGCAGGTTTATGCAATATCCTGGGTGCGTTCCAGTGCCCTGTCAAGCGAGCACTAACATGGCAGCTTGATGTAGTCAACAATATTTCAACGTAGGTATAGCATTGATACATCAGAATGAAACTAGCATAAACATGCTGATATTATGTCGGCATATGAGTGGCTAATTTAACTCAGATTTATGTAAGCATGCTGACATGTGCGTAGCGGAATTATGATAGCATTTTGCCGTTGAGCATACCTGACAACCAGTGCCATTATGTAGTTTTAGAGAAATCTCGATGGGAAACGTAGTTCTAGACTTCGCACAAATATAAATTACAGAACTGGCACTGGGAAAGAAGATAAAACCTCGAAAAGTGAAAGTTTACACACTATGACGCAATGAGGAAAAGGTACCAGGGGATAAGAGGGACAATAAATCATTATTTTATGTGCGCGCGTTTCGGTTTGCACGTTTGTCTGAACGCAATGTAGGCATAGGAAGCAGCGTGAAAGTGACCTTAAAATCTAGACGAATCGATATTTTTGCTATGGGTGACCTTTACGAAAGTCCTATTCAGGGCAAAAACCGCAAATCCATTTGCGATTCAGTATACTAAATCACGGTCTATCAACTGCGGTATGTGGCCGTTATCGAAAGACCGGTAAGCACAACTTCTCAGTCGCGCCATATAATTGTGAAAACTATTCCAAAAATAGGCCCGTATGGGTCTAAGTCTGTAAGACATTGTAGATCTGGAAGATTGTACGCACTTGAAATAGCTTACGTGCCAGAATTTTAAAAAGTTTTTTCAAAATTACTAAATAAATCATGCCGTGGATAGAGAGGGATTACCAGTAGGCGAAATAAGGCAAACTACCTGCAGCTCCCTCATAAAAACTACTACGACGACTCACCAGCAAACCAATGAGCCTTTGGCACAACCAAAACACAGTCACGTGTGGTGTGAATCAGTGTAAGTCAATGAAAAGATAAGGGGCAATGTGTAACGTCCTACAAGAATATGGTCATTAGGCACCACATATGCATACCATCGTAAGACAGGATAGTAGAAGGAAAAACTCCGGATAAAATGAATGATTAATTATGTAGAAGTTATAATAGGGTTAGAAATAATATAGAGAGTAAAGATAGGAGTGATTATATAATGCAAGGAGTTAATAAGGAGGGAGCAGCCGGCTGTTAATAATGGGGATGGTCATCTAAAAGGAATTGGGGTTAAAGTTGAAGTTGCTGGCCGACGGGTACGTTGGACGTGTTGGATATTCTGAAAGGGGACACCGTGGGAATGCTTAGTCAAGGTTACCTGGGAGGGTTTGGTCTCGTGACAGCCCCCTTCAGAAGCTTTTGTACTGTCCTCAGCGCGGGATGAGTACAGCGTGAGGATGTAGGGTGGTATGAAAGTGACTGCGTGAGATGTTGAGGGAATCGAATTTTGAGCAGATGGAGAGTCAGAGCTGCATGGTTTTAGGCGATTGAATTGTACTTGCAGGATTCTACCGAAAGGGTTGTATTCGAGACGGATACTGGTGACAGAATTTGATACTGGCCGTATAATAATATAATGTCCGAACCACTGGCGATGAAATTTCCTTGAAGCACCTACTGGGGGTTGTCACTGCGCAACCAAACACGATCACCATGTTCGTATTGTACTCCATGCGTCAAACGGTCGTAATAGTCTTTCTAATGTGAGTGTGCCGTGGCGTTGATGTTTTGATGAAAGCCTATGAGTTGATTAAGAGACTAGTGTGGTTCTTCTGTTACCAAAATGGCGTGTGGTTTAGTTACTTCAGAAAGTAACTGAAGATCACGCCCAAAAATCATAGTGTGGGGAGTAAATGAAGTAGAAGAGTGGATCGTGGCGTGGTAGGCCAAGAGACTTCAGGGAAGAAAGTCGTCCCACGAGTCTGCACGAAATTGATCGGTCATACTGCGAAGGCACGATATAAGTGTCTTGTTTGTGCGTTCTTTGTCCATTTCCGGTGGGAAGGCATGGGAAGGAACGTGTGTTTGCTATACCTAGCAAATGACAAAGAGCCCGAAACAGGTGGCTTTCGAAAGCAAATCCTTGATTTGTGTGGACGATGTGGGGTGCTCCATACCAGGTGATCCAGTAACCGATTAGTGCTGCTGCTGCTGCTGTGGTAGGGCTTTCTTGATAGGAGAGTGGGATGGCTTCGCATCATTTCTTGAAATCGTTAACGATGACTAGGTTGAAGCAGTTTTTCTTCGTTGTCTCGAATAGAGGTCCAATAATGTTTAAACCGATGCGGTGGTTAGGGAAGCCTGATAACATTAGTTCGAGCGGTGACCGTGGATATGTTTCGAGGTCTTTGATTTTAGCACAGGTCTGGCACCTTTGACAGACGAAGACTGCATCGGCTCGCTGAGCGGGCCACCAACATCGGTGATGGATTGCGGCGAGGGTTTTCGCCTGTCCACAATGCCCTACTTCTTCATGGGTATTGTGGATGAGTTGATGTCTAAGAATGCAAAGCACCACTAGACGTTGGGGAAGAGAGGGACGATGCTGATACAATAGGATATTGTCCACATGGCAGAGAAAAGGCCACATCGACCGAAGACAATGGGCTTCCCAGCTGAAACTCTCAATCTCCTGGGCGGTGGGTTTGGGGGAACCGTGTTGCTGTTTGTCGTATATAAGGGACATATTGGGGTCGGTTGCCTGCATTTTTGCACATTGTTCTTGGGCAGCGTGAGAAATATGTATGGCTGATATCGAGAAGCTGGTGTCCGGTGCCATGGTCGGAAGAATTGGTGGGTGGGACAGCGCATCGGCGTTCAAGTGTTGTTTGTCGGGACGAAACTCTACTTCATACTCAAATTCTTCAAGCAGTTCTCTCCTTTTGGCAACTTGTTCTTTGGCGTCTTTGAAATTCTGGAGCTATTTGAGTGTTTGATGGTCGGTGAGTACGATGAAATGTTAAGCGAGCAAAAAGTGTCAGAGTTTCTTGAGAAGCGCGACAAGGGCTAGCCTTTCGCGTTTTGTTGTGCTATCCTTGACCAGTGACTTCTCCGACTACTGTTCATAAGTCTGGTCGTAGTTTCCGATAGGACCAATGCACACGCTAATCCTCCATCCCGGATATCTGATTATACACCCGCTTACGTCAATACACCCATTATCCCTGCCCTCGGATGTGTAGTCATACTCCCGTAACCATCAGTACACCTGCTATCCCTGCCTCCCGAATGTCTTGTCATAGGCACATAAACATCAGTGCAGCAGGTAGCCCATCCGTCTCGATGTTGGGACCTGCAAGCCCCGCCGCTCCACCATCTTCTGCGATTACAACTAGTCTGAATACATTCTCTGTCCAACGATCGATAGATTCCGTTGCCTCTAACTGCAAAAAGCTCATCAATAATGTCGTCAACACTGTCAAAAGCGCTTAGGCCGACCGCTTCCCCACCACAACCTAGCTCCTCCCTTGACCGTGCGAGTCATGTTATTCCCCCGAATAATGCGTTATTGAATATATAGAGCCTGAACCACTAAAAATTTAATTTGCACGGCAGTAACCCAAACTGGTATATTTTTAAATCTAATCGGAGTTGCCATGCCGGAGATTCACTGATTAGGACCACCTGTCCTTACGCAAATGGCCTTACACTAATTGAATGTCACCGTTTCCCCTATCAGTTCCTTTACCCACCCTCATCGACCCAAACCCGCAAACTGCTACGTGCCTTCTAACCTCCCCCCATTCCTCCGAAATGGCCCAGAAGGTTACTTTGGTCTATCCTCTCCTCATTTGCCCATGCCAGAAAGTGAGATCCCTAGATATATCAGACCTTATCAGCCATCCATTATTGGCTACCCACATACAAATATCTCCATACCCGTCAGTACTTATTCCCCAAATAACAATGGCCTACAGTTTGCTTACCCACCTCAAAATTATTTTTTATGAATAACGATAGCCATAGTCTCGCCACTCGAAACACACTTGATGTCATAATGCTTAATGCCAGGTCCATTATCAATAAAATGGCTCAACTTCGAGCTATTGCTTCCGAGATGATGCCCGATGTTATATGCATTGCAGAATCTTGGACCCATCCAATCATTTCTGACTCCTCCCTTATCATAGACGAGTATGATTTCTATCGTCACGATCGCATATATAAGCGTGGTGGTTGTCTTCTCTATATAAGAACGTCATTTAGGCACTTTCCGTTTTATCTAAATAGCACGTCCTTCTCTGGAAATTACTTTTTCGCTTCTTTTATCCTATCGCCCTGCCAAAAGGCGATTATCGGATGTGTATATAATCCTCCTAACTCTTCATCTGAAGAAGATGCAAATTTGTGTAAAATATTCAATTTTTTTGGAATCCACTTTTGAAGTTAATATTATTGCTGGAGATTTTAATTTTCCTGAAATCGACTGGCCTTCAAACTATTGTCCACCTAGATTTCAGCCTTTCCTAGATACCATTAATTTTTTTACTGGTCTCAACTAGTTAGTTCCCCAACAAGACAGAATCATATCCTCGATCTGATTTTCACAAATGGTATTGCCCCTCTCTTCGTTGATTTAAAACATTAATTCACTGTTGTCTTCCACCTCCTTCTACGGAAAAGGCTAGTGCTAGTCAGTCAGTCAGTCAGTATATTTGAGGGAAAAATAGGCTTGCGCCTTTGAACTCCCTATTTGTCACATCAAAATCTCAAGAATTATAAACAATGTTAACAAGTTTTCAGTCAGGAAAATATAGACAGTCATATGGCGCAGTGGTGTTTCAAGGTTAATTTGTCACATAGTTCACGTTGTGTCGTAGCATGTGTATATCAAGTCGGTGTTTGAATATCTCCACAGATTGGGACATAACAATGGCCTCGGGAAGGTTATTCCACGGGTCCACGACACGATTAGAGAAAAAATTCTTCCGTACATCCAATCGTCCTTGGGGCACATAGAGTTTGAAGGGATGCCCCCGGAGATTAGTTGTAGTGGCGAGTTGGAAGAAGTCGTCACACATGAGAGCGCAGTCAAAGCCACGCACGATACGGAAGGTTTGTATCAAATCTCCGCGTAACTGCCTATAACTCAAAGGATAGAGATTAAGGTTATTTAGGCGGATCTCATATGGTAGTGAACCTTGGCCTCTTACTAATTTTGTTGCTCGTCGCTGCACCCTCTCAAGTACGTTATAATCCTGCCGCATCCACGGTCTCCAGGCTTGAATCGCGTATTCAAGATGTGGCCTTATGAAGGTACCGAAGATTTTCGAGAAACAGTCTTCATCAAAAACCGTGAATGCCCGCTTGATGGCGTACAACATTGAAGTTGCAGTTTTAGCCGCCTTACAACATTGTGTAGAAGGTTTGAGATTGTCTGTCATCAAGATGCCGAGATCCTTCTGTATTTCTGTTTCTTGCAGAGGGATTCCGTTCAGATGGTAGGGTCGCGCATAAGGCACCGCATTTTGATTTCCCAGGCGCAGCAGAGTGCATTTGTTAGAATTGAAGGACAGCAGCCATCTATGCGACCACTCGTTTAATCGACAAAGATTTTCCTGGAAATTATCTTCATCGGCAGCACACCTGATGACCCTCCATATTTTTACATCATCTGCAAACATGGCGCACTCGCAGTCCAATTCCTGTACACAATCATTAACGAACAAGAGAAAGAGGGTGGGTCCGAGTACTGAACCTTGAGGTACTCCACTCTCGATGACTGTCGGCCTTGATCGTTGTCGTCCTACACACACCGTTTGGGAACGACCAGATAGGAAATTCTCAATCCACGTAAGAAGTCTGCCTCCGATACCCATCAGTCTCAACTTATGCAGGAGACGTTGGTGTGGAACACTGTCAAAGGCCTTCCGGAAATCAATGTAGGCTGCATGTACAGTTTCTTTTGCATCAATTGCCCCTGTCCAGCTTTGCATCGTATAAAGCAAGTTTGTTACACATGACCTTCCCCTACGGAATCCAAATTGCGCATTCGACAATATATTGTGAGTTTCACAATATATCATCAATTGCTTCTTGATGATCTTCTCCATTACTTTGCAGCATACGGAGGTCAGACTCAAGGGTCTGTAGTTATTCGCAGATGCACGACCACCGCTTTTGTAAAGCGGTGTAATATGCGCTAATTTCCAGTCCGGAGGAAGTATTCCAGTATCAAACGATTTCTGGCACACTAGTGAAAGGGGTTTAGCTAGCTCTCTAGCAAGTTCCTTGAGCAATTTGGCAGGAATTTCATCAGGACCCGGAGATTTACATTCCTTCAAGCTTTTTAGTTCTTGAAAAATCGCCTCTTCTTCAAACAAAATATCCCCAATATTTGGTGCTTCCACGACCTCGTCAACAGTTGCGACGAAGGGAGGTTCTATGGTGAAGACAGACTGAAAGAACTCAGCAAAATGTTCTGCTTTTGTTTTTACAGTCGGAGATTTCGTGACCATCATCAGTTTGCATAACAGGAATCGGGTTCCTGTTACGTGTGCTTTTCCGTAAATAACTGTATAGCAACTTTGGATTATTGACAGCTCGACGCAGTAGATCGCTCTCAAAGTCCCGTCGTGCTTTGAAAACCATTTTTTTACCTTGTTCCGCTGGATTTTGTACTGTTCAAAATCTTCGTTGCAGCTTGTGTTGCAAAACTTCTTCCAAAGCTTTCTTTTTTTATTGATCTCTCTTTTGATAGCTCTGTTCAGCCATAGAGGTCGGCTAGATACCTTGGGCACTGAAAGTGGACAATGACTGCGCATTAGCTGCAACAACCACTCCTTAAATGTATTCCAGTCTTCAGTGACATCCCCAGAGAAAAAAAGACCCCAGTCTATTTGTGATGCCTCTACTCTCATTTGTGAGAAGTCACCTCGCCATATATTCGATCTTGGTTCGTCTGCTGTAGGGGGTAACGAGTAAAGACCATAATCCCATAAAAGTACGGCATGATCACTTCGACCTAGTGGAGGTAGGCAGCATACCTCGTCTAAAGTGTCGGGATGCTTCGTGAAGACTAGATCTAAACAACTTGCTTGTTGCCCTCCACGTGCTCTAGTTGAAACTAGGACGTGTTGTGTGAAAAGGGCCTCAAGTGTTGTTTTTAGCAGATGGTGACCAAAGGTGTTTTTAGAACAATTGGCCCGCAAATTGTTCCAACATATGCTGGGCGCATTGAAGTCACCCATGAGTACAACATCAGGTCGACTTCCTATCTCCTTTATGCACACCAGTAAACGCGCATCTGCATCACTGTTTGTCCGCGGTGGTCGGTAGACAGTCACGGCTTCCAGGGGCTGCGAAACCCGTGCCTTAATTGTCAGCCAAATAGCCTCTTTACCATGAGTAATCCTTTCAGGCTTCTCGCACACACTTAATTCGTTCTTTACATACATAGCAACTCCTCCACCCTGGCGTTCCACTCGGTCTCGTCTAAATAGTTGGTATCCGCATAGCGCCACTTCTGAATCACTGATGCTTTGTGACAGCCAGGTTTCTGTAATTGCTATAACATCAGGGGACCCATCGGCTACCTGTATTTGAAGTTCATCAAACTTCGAGAATAAACTCTGGGCGTTAGTATATAGAAATTTCAGCCGGCGAGACTCTGCAGTGTCCAATGCGTTTTTGCGCGAGTTTGCCAGTACTACTGGACCGCAGCCGTCATCAGGATTGACTGCTTCCACAGCACTATGGTAGTTTTCTGTATTATTTGGTCCCTGAAAATGGCCAGATTGCTCTCTCCAGCTCTCTCTCTCCCCCGTGGTTCCGCAACCGATACTCGGCGTTTCAGACGTTCTGCTGGAGAGTAGTTCGGCTGAAAAAACACTGTCCTATGTGAGTGGCGGAGAGCTGTCTTCCGGGACAGAACCAAGTTCACCTGTTCTTTCTTATCCAAGACTATCCTGAGAGGTCGAGGTCGGACAGTTTCCGACTGTTCAGTAACCTGTTTGCCTATCCTGAAAGCTCCACAAACTCCTACTGTCTCTCGCTGTCTGAGAATGTCTTTTAGCAGGTCCCGAAACTTTTCGACGTCCGCATCCGTCCTTTCCTTCGGAGTAGTTCCGTCTGATTCAGGTAGGCCTTGAATGACTATGCAGTTTCGGCGGTCAAGGGAGACCCTTGATATATTTCCAGCCCTAGTGCCATCGGAAGACCCCGAGGTATCGATAGGAATGACTTGTGACTTTAGTTTTTCCTTACCATCACCAGAGATAGGCTTCTTTTGGAAGCCGGGGTGGCTTTGTTCAGAGCTGTCTTCGTGCTGCCCCCCTTCCGCATTTGTGGTTTTTTTTCAGTGATCTGTATGCAGCCTTAGCCTACCCACTTTCTTTTTTATGCTGGCTTTCTGTGCCTGAACAGACTTCACAAGAAAGTGGAGTTGTAAAATCTCCTTCTCCGATTGAAGCGTGTTGTTTGGTGGGTGTTTTGTTTCGCGCAGTATCGAGAGGATTTGAGGTGGAAGCTACCAATTTCGCCGCTTGGTTTGCCGGTGTCTGTTCATCTTTCTCAGTGGATGCTCTGCCCCGAGATTCTGCAAATACTCTTCTCTGCTGGCTATTCTCAACTTCAGGTACGATAATGTTGTCCTTTTTAAGGAGGAAGCGAAGAGATTTCTTCAATTCCTCCATCTCCATTTTCAGATCATGGAGCTCCTTATCGTGGTCTGCAAATTTGTGCAGAAGCGTAAGACAGGATGTGCAAGCCTCATCTTTATAAGTTGCACCTCTTAAACTTCTGAGACTTTTCGTCCGTTTGCCGGGAGGACTTTTCAGTTAACTTCGAGACCGCTCTTTTGTAGTTGATAATCTAATTTGATCCTCACTACTGTACTCTTCTATAGCCCCATCGTCTAGCCGTTCTACTTCCACCCGAGGCGTCCGCGGTTGGATTCCTGGCCCCGTTGACAGTTTAGTAGAATTATCGAAGGTAATATTTGCTACTTACAGTTGCAAACGAAACGACTAAATTCAAAATGCGACTATGACATAGTGTGTTGACTGGTATTCAAAATAACGAAAATCTTCTGACGGTGTGTAAAGTATTGCAAATATTTCTAGCAGACTGAGTAAACAATACGCTTAATTACTTAGAAGCACTTTCAAATGTGTATAAACAATATGCAGGATATTCAGGAACGACTCAGCCGTTTGTAGATCTTCGAGGTCCTGAATAACTGCTGATCTTGTCACTGGTGGTTTTTTCAGGCTGTTTTCACTTGCTTTGGTTGTAGGCTGCAAATCCAGTTCAATGACGTGAAGAACAAATTCCAATTTTATTCCGTTTTCTGCTGAAGTACGACACAATAACAAATTTCACGAGTTGCAGAAAGTACTTTTGCACATACAATTGAAGCGATAATATCCAAAACAGTACTGGCGAAATGGTATCAGAATCCAAATATTCTACGTTTGAGAGCAGAAATTAAGGTTGTGTCCAGTCGGGCTCAAGGTCGTACCTATCATGCGTATGACCTCGCAGATATTGGCTCAATCAACAATATTCTTGACTCATAAGTTTGGCAGAGCCTCTCCTCCATTAATGACGCTGCATATCTTTCTGAACTCATGTCAGTCGTTTCTAATAAAATGCTGGAAGTTGTGCCCACTAAAATTGCGAAACCATAGACACCAGAATCGACCATCCCTCATTTTCTTTTGCCCAGACTAAAGAAATTGAGGAGGCAGCTGAAAGGTAGATCTACTAGGTCGCTATCTATGCATCTAAGGATCGCAGAGATCTTCGAATTAGCGTCAAAGATTCGTCTTTCACGTGACCAGCACAGGGAATCTTGCGCCCTGAGTGAGTCAAACTCTGCAAAATCGGTTGCACAACTGTTTCGTCGTAAGTCCTTCGCAAAGCGAGGAATTTAACTGCCCCTATTGCTCAATGAAAATAAAACCTTTGTACTCGATGAGTCTAACAAGGCTGAATTGTTGAATGCTTTCTTCGCAAAACATTTTACGACAGAATGCCAACCGGTCCCGTCATTTCAACCATACTCAGACAATACTCTCCAGAACATTGATTTCTCCATAGAATTAATTCGTAAGCATATACTTTGTCTAAAAAACTCACACTCTTCGGGAACTGACGGAATTCCCAACTCAATCATCAAAAGAGTGGCAACCTTTCCCAAATTACTCAGCCATATGTTTTCAGTCTATCTCTCAAATGGTTTCTTTCCTGACACTTGGAAGACATCCATTATTCTTCCAGTCTTTCAATCAGGATCTCGTTCAGGCATAAATAACTACCGCGGTGTCCATAAATCATGGCACTAGCCAAACTTCTGAAAAATATAATTTTTTATCAAATCCTCGAATTTTGCCTAAAAAACAAGCTTTTAAGAGACTCGCAGCATGGTTTTCTACCGGGGAGATAATGCGAGACGTGTCACTTAGCTTTTCTTTACCACGTTACTTTCCTCCGTAACGAGCGGCAATCCGTAGTTGTTGGCTACTTTGACCTGAGCAAAGCCTTTGACAAGGTACCGCACAGATGGCTTCTGGTAAAATTGGACGCCATTGTCATCCGTCCCCCTATCCTTGACTTCATCGGCTCCTTCTTGTCTAACCGCAGCCAGAAGGTCTTAGTAGGTAATAGTTACTCCACTGCTTAGCTGATCACGAGTGGCGTTCTTCAAGGCACCATCTTGGGTCCTTTACTCTTCATTCTGTATATAAATAAAATTTCAACTGTTCTGAAAAATTCAAAAAATCTCATTTATGCAGACGACCTCAAATGCATATACTCATTTTCAAAGGACACAGCCAATATATGCGTTCATAAAAAAAACGCGGACCTGCTAACACTCTCACGTTGGAGTGCTACCTGGCAGATGGAATTCTCTCCATCCAAGTGTAGTTTCATGTGTTTCGGTCCCACCAACCTCCCTCGCCCAATAGTCTTTCAAAATACTCCACTTTATGAACGATCCACCATAAAATAATATTCCCCTCGAAATTAGGCTGTCGTCTAACTTAGCAGTTTTTAAAGCCAAATTACGTAAACACTTAACTTCGGAAGATATCAAGTCCTTGTTATCCGTCTCCTTCCCAAACACACAAATTTGGACTTTGAAAAGGGTCCCCCTGGTATCTGAGGTGGTTATGTTTAGATCAATTTTTTCCATCCATGTCTATTTCGTCCTCCTTTGAGTGATATTTGCAACGATGTTTCTTCCTCTTCTCTGCCCAGTCATCATTGCCGTTTTCTCCATTCTCCGTTTTACAACCCTGACGATAGGCTTCATGGTCTTTGGTCATGCTCGTGGCGGTTCTGCTATTTTTGCCAGCTCGTCGCTAAACTCCGCAGTCTACAAGGTCACATCTCCGGCGTTTCGTTGATGATTAGGTGACCTCTGCCATTCACTCTCTTGTCGACCCTGTTGTCTGCGATGGCCTCCTCCGGTCTCACCTCCCTGATGGTCGATCATGAAGCCAGTCGGGCGGTGTAACAATGGTGAACGACAGCCTCTGCTGTTATATGATTTCTCCAATTACAAGAAGCGTTTCCAGCTCTCATTCGCTCTCATTAACAGTCCTGTCTCATTTGCACTACAATCAATCCTCTCAACCAACCCCCATAATTTTGTTGAAGCAGTTTTTTCTCCTACGTTTTGTTTTTTAAGCGGGGGTTGACTGAACTCCACCCCAGCTTAAATGGTAGGAGTTTTTTCACTGCTTCCTCCTTAGTTCACCATGCGTTGACTACTATTTTAAAACAATGATATGTTGGTGCATGTGAATTAATCTACCAACACTACTAAAACGCTCCCACTGTCTATGTGGTTGTTTCACGGAGAGCAGTATTCATCAACTTTGTATTTATTTTCCACAGCACTAAGTTTGCAAGGACGAGGCCCTCCGGGCCTAAAATAAAAAAATATATTTATTTATTTATAAAAGACTTGGGTCTAAGCTCGCAAATAAACTAGCATTGTCACCTCATGCGGATCGAATGTTTGCGAAGGCTGCACAGATATGTGGTTTTATATCACATAATTTCTACCTGCTGGAAATAAAGTTAAAACTTTATTGCATGAACTGATGTTCTACCCATCCTAGAATACAGCTGTCTCCTCTTTGATCTAATGAATGCTTCTGACCGGGGACAGGTTGAAAATGTACAGGGGTTGTTTACTCGCAAAATATTCGCTCATCCTCAATCCACTATTTCTTATACAGAGAGATGTCAATTAGCAAACATGATATTTTTTAGGGTCAGAAGACTGGAAGTGGGCCCCTGCTTCCTGTTTCGCGTTAAATCTATCCCTCACCGCCCACAAATTGACGCTCTTATTCCCACAGATAGACCTTATGCCACTCGTAATTCCTCCAGCATAATTGCAACCCCCTTTAGCTCTACATCGAACCATTCTTACCTTTTTGCCTCCAAATATGCCTTCCTCTGGAATAATATTCTCCTCGAAATTAGACTGTCGTCTAACTAAAGCAGTTTTAAAAGTTAAATTAAACAAACACTTTACTCGGAAGATATAAAGTCCTTGTTTTCCGTCTCCTTCCCAAACACACAACTTTTGGACTTTGAAAAGGGTCCCCCTAGTAACTCAGGTGGTAATGTTCACAGCAAATTTTTTCCATATATGTCTATTTCTTCCTCTATAGAGTCATATTTTCAGCAGTGTTTCCTCCCCTTCTCTGTCTATCAATATTGCCGTTTTCCATTCCCCGTTTTACAACCTTGACGATGGACTTTGTGGTCTCTAGTTATGCTCGTGGCGGTTCTGCTTCTTTCGGCAGCTCGTCGCTGGTCTCCGCAGTCCACAAGGTCACCTCTTCGGCGTTTCGGTGATGATCACATGACCTCTGCCGTTCCCTCATCTTGTCGACCCTGTTGTA
This sequence comes from Ligula intestinalis, assembly GCA_036362985.1. Lineage (NCBI taxonomy): Eukaryota > Metazoa > Platyhelminthes > Cestoda > Diphyllobothriidea > Diphyllobothriidae > Ligula > Ligula intestinalis. Next base: position 22,007,474 of record JAYGXS010000009.1, on the reverse strand, counting down.
CGCGATGGCCTCCTCCGGTCTCACCTCCCTGATGGTGGCTCATGAAGCCAGTCGGGCGGTATATCAATGGTGAACGACAGCCTCTGCTGCTATATGGTCATTCCAATTGACAAGAAGCGTTTCCAACCCTCAAACGTTCTCATCAACAGTCCTGTCTAAGTGCACTACAATCAATCCTATCAACCAACCTTCTTAATTTTGTAGAAGCAGTTTTTTCCTACGTTTTGTTTTCTTTTTAAGTGGGAATCCACTAAACTCTGCCCCCGTTTTAATGGTAGGATTTTTTTCACTGCTTCCTCCTTAGTTTTCATGGAGTGTTGACTACTATTTACAAATGACGATATGTTAGTAAGTATGAATTTTATCTGCCAACACTACTAAACGCTCCCGCTGCTTATGTGGTTGTTCACGGATCCTAACATTTATCAACTTTGTATTTATTTTTCGACAGCACTAAGTTTGAAATGACGAGGCCCTTCCGGCCTCAAATATTAAATTTATTTATTTATCCTGACGTTGGAGTTTGTCCAAGCATTGACTGGCGTAAGCTATTATGCGTTTGCAACCGCCCGTGTCGGTATGGCTTATGACGACACCAATGACGAATCCACTGGCGTCAGTGTCATGATAAGTGGTGGACTGTGAATACTGCAATTTGGGAAAACAAGAATGGGTGTAGACGTTAGAGCGTCTTGGAGAGTTGAAAACGCTTGACCGCATTCTACCATCCACGCAAAAGTACGATCTTTCTCCGTCAATCGGTTGAAAGGGAAAGCTATGTTCGCAAAGCCGTATATAAAGCGACGGTAGTAGGAAGCCAAACATTAAAACAACCGCACGTCTGTTTGCGATTGTGCTATCGTCCATTCACTTATCTGCCGGATTTTCTCGGGGTCGGGAGTGATGCCCACTCCGGATACCACGTGTCCAAGTTATGTTACTTGGCGTTGAAGTGGCATTTTATGGGTTTATGGTGAGACCAAAAGCCTGCAACTTACTGAGCACTTGATGCAGGTTGTCGAGTAAGTGGCCTACGGACTTACCGGCTACAATTATCTCGTCTAGATAAAGGAGAGGCGACTGGGGTGATAAATCTCGAAGTATCAGTTGCATCACATCTTCACATCGAAGTGCTATCTTCCAATAGCTATGGAAAAGGTCGAGACTGTCAAACCAGAAAGCACTGGCTAGAGCATCAATAGTGTCGTCAATACGCGGAATCGGGAAATAAAATCGCACAGGGTGACCATTTCAGTTGCCCGTAGTCGACGCACAGCCTCAGGTTGCCGTCCTTCTTCTTGACTAGAGTTATGGGAGCGGCCCATGGAGAGTTTGAGGGTTCTATGGTTACCTGGGAAAGAAGGTCGGAAATAATAATAAGGTTTATTTGTAAAGCACATCTTTGGCGCCGTCAAAAAACCCCGGAAGGCAGGAAAAAACCTAACCCAAACCCCTTCTTTCGCAGTGAACATTGTATTCGTTTTGGTCTTTTGCTAGGTCAATAGTGTGCGAAATAAGGAGTTTGCTTTAAGTGAAAAAAACCTGACTTCTAGGGAACAAATCGAGAGAAACATGAAATAAAATAGCTATACATTGTGGGTGTTACGGTTTTATAGTAAGAATACTTGGGGTCTGGAAAAACTGTAATGTCCTTTAACTGAGGTATACTTAGCCGCGGTCAGTTTGAAGGTGAAATAATCAGCTGATGATATGGCATCTACCGTATGCATGGGTCTGCTCTATACGGAGATTACAATCGTTGTCCAGTGGCACAAGTTTGCTAATTAGATGGGACGTTGCAGATGTCTGAGGTGGGTCGAGGCAGCTGCGAAGCACCATCGTCATTCAAGTGCATCGGCAGAAGACATTTGGCCTTTCGTTTGTCGAATATCTAAGTGAGATTGAGATTGACATCATTAGTATTTACATTTCTGATACATTATAAGAGGAAGCAATATATATTTTAGTATAATTGAAGAGCAAATTATTTTCTTTCATAATAATTTTTTATAAACATTTAGATATTAGTAGAGGAATATTGGAATAGATAAATTGTTCTGAGTTTTTGTTTTTTATTTTTATTTTTAAGGATTGGAAAAGGAGGCAAGGCACAATTTTGCTTAACCTTTGATTTTATCAGCTGGAAAGCTTCCAGCATTTGCCAGTTTTCTCCAAAATTTTCGGGAAACTCTCCTGGACCGTTAGATCCCTTTTGGTCCGAATTGGACGTCAAAGAACTGGTTAGCAAAGTGTCCTATTTTATTCAGAAATATATGCGTCATGTCATTTGAGAAGAACTGCTTGGTCTTTCTTCTAAATTCGGCTAAACTGTGGCTTTTGCGAATATCGTTGGGTAGGGCATTCCATATGATCGCATATCTTATGGTGTAGAAATTTGATCGCTGGGCCGTCCTAGCTTTAGCGTTATGAATTGTATGCTGGTTTTTTCTAGTGGAACAAGAACCGTTTTGATTTGTTACCATATTATTGCTAAGTATGTTCTGATTATGTGTTACTTCAAATAGTAAAGTTAAACCATTTTGGAGTCGCCTTTGCCAGAGGGGTTTAAGACCATATCTATTGTACATTATTGAATAGGAGTCTCGGGCGTCATCGTGTTTACACAGACCTCTGGTTAACCTTCGCTGGATTTTTTCTAGTTTCTGTCTGTCATCTGATGACATGGTACCGAAAAATATTGAGCAGTAATCTAGAATAGGTAAAACGTACATTTTTTAAAGTTAAGTCTTAAGTGTAATTAATGTGAAATTTTTACTTATGAAGCCACATAGTCGATTGGCTTTTGGTGCGATTTGTTTAACATGTGGGGATAAGTCAAGAGTATTAGAATAGCTAAGACCTAAATCTTTTAAAGATGTTAGCTCTTTTATTTCTTGACCACTAAACATTATGGGGGGAAGTTTTAGTGGTCCAAAAATCATGAGATGACATTTTGTTGGTGAAAACGGCATTTGCCACTGAACACTCCAGTCGTTTAGTTTTTGAAGGTCTAATTCAATTGTTCTTTGCACACTACTTATCGAATTTTTGTTATAGGCATATGCGAGTTTTAAGTCATCTGCATATAAAAATGTTTTAGCAGATGTTGATATCGTGGATAACTCATGAATGTAAATGAGAAATAAGAGGGGACCTAGGATAGTGCCTTGAAAAACACCACTGCTTATATGAGCTGGTTCTGATACTATATTTCGAAGTTGTACTACTTGAAATCGGTTTTGAAGATAGGATTTGAGGAAATCAAGGAGGGGGGGGGGGGCCGAATCCCGTGACTCACTAGCTTCACGATCAGTCTTTTATGGGGAACTTTGTCAAAGGCTTTTTTTAGATCAAAGTAAATTGTAGCTACCGTGTTCCCATCATCTCGATTTCTGGCGACGAATTCCAAGAAAGTGAGATGGCATGACTGACATGACTTTTTAGGTAAAAAGGCATGTTGAGAGGGGGGTATGAGATTTACATTCGTCAGATGGTCTAACATTTGGTTATAAATTATTTTTTCTAAGATTTTTGCTAAAACCGATGTTCGGTGAACACCACGATAATTTTGGGCATTGGACCGATTTCCGTTTTTGTTAATTGGGGTGATACATGATTTTTTCCAGATTTCTGGATAAGTACCATTTGACTGCAGTAACGAGAAAAGGTTAAAAAGAAGTATTGGGGCATATGTCATATGCCTCAGTATGCAAGGAGGGATTCTATCCGTTCCATATGATGTGGAATTGGACAGTTGGCGGATAGCTTTCTCTATAGTTTCTTCGTTAAACAATATCTCTTTTAATACTAGTGCCGTCATTTCTGTTGGTTGGGGGATTGGTTCTTCCTCGAATGAATAGTTGGTTGAGAAATACTCGTTGAAAAGATTTGCTATTTGGTTGTCATTTGTTATTACTTTTCCTTGGTCATCAAGCATGATTTGGGGGCCTTGTTTTTGATGATTATTTATTTGTTTCCGAAAGATTTGGGCTGTCCCTTCTGGGGACTCGATTGCCCGATGTTCTGCTGCTATCGTCTTATTTGTTTCAGTGTTCTGGGCTAACTCGTGAATCTCTGTAATGCGTCTGAGCGTAGATATATAACTAATACATGGGTCGTGGAGTTGTTTTTTAAGTTTTTTTAGCCGTTTGGAAAGGAAGTTTGGGATAAGTGATTTCTTACATGGGGATCTCTCGTCAATTAGGGTATCTCGAATTAAATTAAGGGTGGCATATAATATGTTTACAGCTTCTAGAGGGGATGCTGTTAGGAGGAAAGAGCTCCAATCCAATGACCTAATGTAGTTATTCATAGATTCAATGTCAAGATTTTTGGGGTTTATAGAAGTGTAACTAGGATCAGGTCTTATTTTAATGTTAAGAGGGAGCACTGCTATTATTGTCTTATGATCACTATCAAAGGTTAAGCTGTCGTAGTGCGTATATAAGGGCCAGATATCATTGGTGAGAATAACATCGAGTTTATTGTTTCCCCTGGTTGGTTTGCTTATTATTTGCGTCCAGTTATGAAACAAAATTGATGATAATAATTCATCATGTCTGGATGGGGCTGATAGTTCTGTCCAGTTTATTTCTGGACGGTTTAAGTCTCCTGCAATTATCTTATAGTCGGTTTGGATATTCGATAGAATATCTAGTAGATTTGTAAGACCAGTGTCATCATTACTATATTCCGGAGGGGTGTACAAACATCCAATTAGAATGCTTTTAAGGGTCTTGGGTGTTATTATAGCGAAGCATGCTTCGCCATTGAAAGTCTCCTGTGGAACCTCAAAGCCACTCTGTTCTATGGTAGATCTAATGAAGATCATACAACCTCCTCCTCGTTTAATAACACGGTTCTGTCTATCGAAGGTGTAGTTTGCTATAAAAAGTGAAGCATTGGAGGTTGATTCGTTTACCCATATTTCTGTTAAAAAGACTATATCGGGATTGTGTGTGTCAATAAAAGTCCTAAGTCGTGGAACTTTGTTTACTATCGGTCTAGCATTAATAAGAGCAACACTTATGGTGTCGGATACAAAAGCTGGAATCTGTTGTAAAAAAATGGATTCCTATTACTTGGTTGATTGTGTTGAGGGCTCATGTGCGGAAATTGTGTGATTGGTGGATAATATGGTGGTGTTGGACTATTTGTGGCGAATTGTGCATTATTGGGAAAAATTGGTGATGAGAGTGGTGGAATTCGATGGCATTGTGTAACTATCGGAGGGTATGGTGTTGTGCGAGGTGGGATTTGATTGTGTGTGTTGTATTGAAAGGGTTGGGTGTGCGGTGGTCGTCTTGTGTATGGGCTAGGATACATGGGTTGAGAGAAGGGGTTAGGTGTCATTTTAGGGTGTGCATTTAAATACGGATATTCGTTTTGATATGAAATTCTGTTTGGGACTGGTGGTTTATTCTGGGTTGTTCGGGGGAGATAATCTAACACTGGTTTACTACTTTGGTTCGTTGAGTTAGGACTGGTATTGCTATTTACGGACATGTTTAGACGTGTGTTGTTATTTATCAGTGTATCCTGATTAGATTCAGGATAAGTGTTGGTCATGTCTAATTGGGTTGTACTATTTCGGGGTCTTTTTGTTTGGACCTTATTCTTTCCCTTAATTGCTTCGGCAGGTTTATTATTTGCTTTCGGTTTGTCATTATTATAATATGAAGAAGTCGCTCTCAAGTCATCTAAGCTGATGCTACGTTGATAGTTTTCGTTTTCCTTCCCAGATGAGGAGGAACTCGTTAATTGTTCCTCTGAAGTAGCATTTTGTGGAGTGTTTCCGTCCTCTACGACTATATGCGGCTGACTTTGTTTACGCCCTTTGTCTTTGTGAAAAACTTGTCTGCGCTGCATTGGGATCAAGTCAGGGCCTATATATGCTTTAAAACTCCGGAAACTCTTATTTATTTCAGAGTTTTGTAGTAGCATTTGATGCCATTTATTTCCGTTTGATAGGTGAAGGATATTCAAAGGGATGATTGACGCTGTGGTCGCGCGGTATCCGTAATAGTTTTGTGCTGAACCATTCCGATGCGTCTGGTGAGTCGTTCCGCCCAGGTAAAAAAACGTTCGAAAATGTGAGAAGAGCGTGTTTTAATGAGTCACTTTAAGTCACTTTACTAAGGGAAGAAGGCTTTCGCCCTTGAGCTCCCTATTCATAACCAAAAATTGCATACTAGATCCATCGTAACAATAGTACATAATACAAATGTAGGCTTAACATCAGCGATAAATGTGAGCCAGTTGCAAGGTGCTGCTACTGACACTTTGTTCATTATATCTGCCACAGTTTCTCAGCAAATGAGAATCGAGTTTGTGTTTAAAAATTTCAAGAGCATCTGAGAGGACCACATCATCCGGGAATCCGTTTTACGCTCCAATGACCCTCTGAGAGAAGGTGTTTCGTCGAATGTCGATACGGACCGGTTACCTCTGTAGTTTAAAGGGGTGACCTCACAAATGGTCAGTCTTAGCCTATTTGAAGAAATCCGCAAATTCTAGGGCGCAGTCTTGGCCTCTTACACTACGGTAGGTTTGTATGAGGTCCCCGCAGAGTTGCCAATAATTGAGAGGGAATCGATAAAGTTCGGTCAGTCTGTCTTCATAAGGCAGATGACCAAGATTCTTGACCATCATCGTAGCCCTCACCTGCACTCGTTCCAAGTGCAGGTAATCCTTCTTGAACCACGGATGCCAGGTCTTGACAGCATACTCCAAGTGGGACCGAACAAACTCTCCGTAGGTTTTTCTGTAGAGCTCCTTGGCAATGTTGACGAATCCCCACCTAATCGGAAACAGCACCTATGTCGCGCGTTTAGCTGCCTTTACACACTGAGAAGATGGTTTAAGTGAGGAATTTATTAAAACACCGAGGTCGTTTTGTTTGTTCACATTTTAAAGTGGGTGCTTATCGAGGAGGTATTGTAAGGAATCGTTCTCCTCATCAGTCCTTCTACTACGGAGTCTTAAAACCACACACTTACTAATGTTTAATTTTAAGAGCCAACGAGCAGACCAGCAGCTAAGTCGACTGAGATTCTCTTGAAGCGCTTTCCTATCGGCGTCAGACCTGATGGCTCTCCAGAGTTTGACATCGTCGGCAAACATGATGGTGCTGCAACCCAGGTCGTTGACACAGTCGTTGATATAGATAAGGAAGAGCAGTGGACCTAAGACAGAGCCTCGGTGGACGCCAGTCAGAACAGATGTAGGGGTTGAGTTCGGGCCACCGATGCACACAGTTTGCGATTGCCCTGTGAGAAAATCTGTGATCCATGCCGGCAAGTTTCCTATTATTCCAATTTTCGACAATTTTTACATAAGACGTTAATTTGGGACGCTCTCAAATGCCTTCTTAAAGTCCGTATAGATGACGTCAACCTTACCATCTTCATCCAGTGCGCGAGTCCACTGCTCAGTGGAGAGTAGAAGGCTGGAAAGGCAAGAATGGTTCTTTCTGAAGCCGTGTTGGAGCCCTGACAGTAGGTTGTTCTCCTCCAAGAACTTCATTGTCATCTTCTTAATAATCGTTTCCATCAACTTACAGCAAATGCAAATTGTTGACCTTCATGCGGGCTCCTCTCTTGTATATCGGGTGAATATTTGCCGTTTTCCATTCGGATGGCAGTTTTCCTAATTCAAATGAAGAACGAAAGGTATGTGCTAGGGGCTCTGGGAGTTCGCTTGCCAATTCTTTCAAGAACTTGGCTGGTATATTGTCTGGACCGGATGACTTTGCTTCTTTGAGGCCCTACAGCTCTCTCTCAACTACAGGTGCTGGAAATAGTAGAGAATAAAGTGCCGGACCGGCATTTACAACAGCACTGTTGGCATTATCAAATTGAAGCTTGGTTTCCATAGTGAAAACCGAGGCAAAGAACTGGCTACAGTACTTTGCTTTCTCATCATTCTCAACGACTTCTCCACCATCATCATTCTTAAGTACTGCGACAGGATCCTTGTTTTTTAATCTACTTTTAATATAGCGGAACAGAATTGTGGGCTTTTCTTCGACCTGTTGGAGGATTCTTGATTCATATTTTTCCTGGCCTGGCTAATTGATTTTTTTCCTGCATTTCTTTGGCGTTGGAATTCCTCGAGGTGTACTGGTGACCCAGTTTTCCTGAATTACTTCCATTTCGTATTCCTCTTCTTCAGTTGCCTGTTAAGGTCTCTCGTCAACCAGACAGGACGACTAGTCGTCTTGTGTACATTTACCGGACAAAAGCGCTTAATCAGATCTAATGCAACCCTCTTGAGTGATCTCCAATCCTCCTCCGGAGCCCCCCTTGAGCAGGCAGTCCCAATTCACGGACGATAGTGCATTCTTCATTGAATTGAGATCTGCCTTCCATATGTTTGGCTGGTCCTCCGTTTTCCTTAGCCGTTGATTATGGAGTGAGTAATCCCACATTCACGTCGTATGGTCACTCTTACCTAGCGGAGCACTTTAATGCACTTCATCTATTTAGGATGAATCCTTCGTGAAAATGAGATCCAAACAAGTGGCCCGCTGGTTTCTCGAAATCTGGTTATACCCTTAACGGTCTGAACTAGAGATAGGTCAAGCGTGAGATCCATTAATTTGGAACAAAGGGAAGTTGACGCCGCATCCTCTTTTAGGCTGTTCCATTCAAATGCAGGGGTGTTGACGTCACCAACAATGCATAGTAATGAGCCATGGGGTTTTGTTTACGAGTCAGGAGGTCATGAATAGATGTCGGTTCCGTCGACGGAGTGATATCGAGTGTGTTGAGCTCAACGGTGGTTAGACGTAATATCAATCTGGCAAGTAGACCAGCTGTAGGGTTGTGGGGGTCCACGATAACTTAGTGAGAGTGGGGGAAGTCTAACCCAATTATTGCATTTAAAGGTGTTAAGGCTGAGACAGTTAACCCTTACTCCTACAAACTTCCAAGTCCTGTTCCTTAGGAGATGGGAGAAGTCTTTGGAAGGCCAAAGTAGGAGGAAGAGTTTATTGTGTACAAAATGGAAAGGAGAATAGGTGGAAAGAGTGTTGACTCGCGGGGTAGTGCGTCCGTTCCTTATTCGGGTCGGCTTCGGAGTGATGAGGTTATCCGGCGTCGCCGGCGCATGCTTTGTTCCGGCAGCCAATGAGGTGGATGATGTCTAGACTAGCGTGGGCGCGTGACCTTCAGATGGAATGGGATTGGCTAGCGTGGGCGCGCAGTCACGCTAAGGCGTACGTGCGCGTCATTCAAGGAAAGTAAGTGCCTAGCCCCAGGAGGTGGTGGGTGCGCAGGTAGGCTAAATGCTTCATGCGTCAGCGGCTGATCTTGGGTTTCAAGTGGCTGAAAAAGGTCATTACACATCCACCTGCGACACCAACAAGGGATGTGTGACAGTGCAGTTCGGAAGGACAATGGAGATGTTGTGAGTAGCAGTGCAACGCAGGGGAGAACCATCAGTGGTTATTTCTTGGATTTGTGGTGAGACAAGATTGCGAGAAAAATTTATGGGATCTAAATACGGAGCAGATGGCAGCTGTTTCGATGAGTATGGTTGCGGAGGTTCCATTCAGCGTGTCGATGACTGTAAGTGGGGAGTCTGTGAGTTTTTGGGTAAAAACAGCAGGCACTAAACCAAAATTTTTTTACCCTGGGTGTTATTATGACCGCACTTCCAAATCTGATGCTTGAACGTCTGGCAGTATCAGCAGTCATTTGAGCCGTTCGATAGGCGAGGAAGTGCAGGTGTGCGGTTGAGTTTTGGACGTTGCATGTGGAAGTTGGCAACAACAGCGTGGGGAGCGGGGTATGTTTAGGTGCCCTCGAATGCCCTTACAGTCTGGAGGGCGGCAAGAAGTGTCTTTGGAGGCCGGATATTGAATTCCTGCTTCGCCTCTTGGGAACGGAGGCCATCCTCAAACCGAAGGAAGGCCTGCTGCGAAATAATAATAATAATAATTTGTATATTTAAGGCCCAAGGGGCCCTGTCGTTACAAACTTAGTGCTATCGTGAAAATAAAAAAAATAATGATAAGCAGTGAACTCTTATAAAATAATGGTCATCGGCAGTAAAAAAAACTCCTAGATCGGTGGATGAGTTCAGCGGGCCACCGAGTTCAAAAAAAGTTTAGGAGAAAAAACTGCCTTAATAGGTAAAAGGGTTTGATGTGGTTAGTTTGGGACCTGATGTTGAGGGTTCGGGACGTTTATGGTCATGGGAAAAAAATAATATATCGTTGAGTTAGGAAGGGGTCATCCGGAAGGCAGGAGAAGGCAGTAGAAGTCAAGGCAACATCATCGAGTTGCGACCCACCAGATTCCAGAGCCAATCGCGAAGACCACAGCGAAGGTTGCAAAAACGGAGAAGAATTAGCAGCCCTTGGAAGTGATGCTTGACTCTGCAGAGGGAAATGCTAACATATTTAGAAACCATTTTAGTATCCTGGGAAGAGCTTCAAATGCCAGGAGGACCCTTTTCAAAATCTACAACTTGCGTGTTTGGAAAGGAAACAGACAGTAACGACTTTATTTCCTCTAAATTTCAATGCTTATATAATTTTTCTTTAAAAATCGACAGTGTAGAAGACAGTCTAATATCGAGAGGAAGGTTGTTCCAAATAAAAGCATATTTGGAGGTAAAAAAGCGAGAACGATTAGATGTGGAACTACGAGGTGGTAAAATTATCATGGAAGAGTTACGAGTGGCGTAAGGTCGGTCTACTGGAAGGAGAGCGTTAATTTGTGGGAGATTAGGACTATTGTTAACGCGAAACAGAAAGCATAGACCAGCTTCGAGTCTTCTTATCCAAAGAAATTTAATGTTTGCTAATTGACATCTATCTGTATAACACATACCAGACCCAGAAACAGAAAATATTTTACGAGTGAAAACTCGCTGAACCTTTTCAATCTTACTACGGTCATGCTGGGTCATGAGGCCAAAAAGCGGGCAGCAGTATTCTAGTATAGGAAGAACAAACATGCGGTATAGTTTTAACTTCATTTCTGGAAGGAAAAAGTTATGCGATATAAATTCACATATCTGTGCGGCCTTGGCAGAAATTCGATCTGCGTGAGGTGATAATGTAAGTTTATTCGTGTAAGTAAGACCCAAATCCTTTATCGTAGATCTTTCTAACAGTGGACTATTTTGGAAGATAATGGGTCCAGGAAGCCTTGCGGGACCAAAACTCAAGAAACTACATTTTGATGGAGAAAACTCCATCTGCCATGTTGCGCTCCAACTTGAGAGAGTACGCAAGTCTGCGTTAACTTTATCAACACAACTACTGGCCGTGTCCTTAGAAAATGAGTAAATACACTTAAGGTCATCAGCATAAATGAAATTTTCCGAATTATTTAGCACTGTTGAAATTTCATTTATGTAAAGAATGAAAAGGAGGGGACCTAAAACCGTGCCTTGTAATACACCACTCGTGATCGGCTGAGGCATCGAGTAGCTATTGCCTACTAAGACCTTCTGGCTGCGGTTAGACAGGAAGGAGGCAATGAAATCGAGGAGGGGAGGCCTGATGCCTAGAGCTTCCAGTTTCACTAAAAGGCGCCTATGAGGCACCTTGTCAAAAGCTTTACTAAGGTCAAAGTAAATCACGATGACTGATTGCTGTTCATTACGAAGTGAAGTAACCAGGTTAAGGAATGCTAAGTGGCAGGTTTCGCATGATCTTCCAGGTAGAAATCCATGCTGTGAGTCACTTAATAGTTTATTTTCTACACAAAAATCGAGAATTTGATTAAAAATGATCTTTTCCAGAAATTTGGCTAGGGCCGGGGTTTTATGAACACCTCGGTAGTTATTTACGTCCGAACGAGATCCTGACTTGAAGACTGGAAGAATAATAGATATCTCCCATGAGTCAGGAAAGAAACCGTTTAGAAGATAAGCTGAGAATAGATAACTTAGCAATCGGGGGAAGCTGAATACTCTCTTGATAAGTGAATTTGGAAGGCCGTCAGTTCCCGAGGAGTGCGAGTTTTTTAGACGGATAATGTGCTTACGAATTACTTCTATGGAGAAATCTATGGTACTGATAGTATTGACTGAGCATGGCTGAAAAGACGGGACCGGTTCAGATTCCGTCGTAAGGTGTTTTGCAAAGAACGCATTGAACAGTTCAGCCTTCTCAGACTCATCTTGCACAAAGTTTTTATTTTCATTCAGTAAGGGGGGGATTTCGTGACCTCGTTTAGCGGAGGACCGACGGCGGAACAGTTAGGCAATCGATTTTGCAGAGTTTAACTCGCTGAGTGCGCAAGATTCCCTATGTTTGTCACGTGTAAGACGAATCTTAGACGCTAATTCGAAAATCTCTGCGATTCTAAGGTGCACCGATAATGAACTAGTAGACTGGTCTTTCAACTGTCTTTGCAATTTCTTCAGTCTAGACATAAGAAAATGAGGAACGGTGGGGTCCGAAGTATAAGGCTTAACAATTTTGATCGGCACAAATTCCAAAATGCTATTTGAAATTGCCGTCATTAAGTCACCGAGAATTGTTAAACTGTTCGTGGAGTAAAGCTCCTGCCAGTCTAGTGAGTCCATAAAGTTGTTAATTAAATTAATATCAGCAAGGTCAAACGCACGGTAGGTGCGAATGGTGCTAGCCTTTTTCGTAGAAGCAAGCGGAAGGCCACAATGGATCAAAGTATGGTCAGTTGGGAATAGGTTCTGATTGTAGTCAACAAAAAGGGGGGACTTTGTAAAGATGCAGCTACCCAGAGTGAACGGAGCATCAAGGTAAACATCAACCGATTCACCGGGTGGTTGTGTGAGGAGACAGAACTGGTTGTGGATATACACCAGTGGTTCCTGGGGACTGAAAAGCTGCCCTAAGAGTGTCCATGTGTCATTACGGCTAGCGGGAGGTTCTGTGGGGAGGTAGACCAACCGGCGTTTGGCCGTTTGCACAAGCAGTCCCAATAGATAGGACACTTGGCGTTCTGTGGGGAAATGTTCAAGATACCGTCCCGCCAGTAGGCGCCAGTCGGGGGAATTCTCGACGACTTCGTATGATTGGGGTCGGGTGGGCTCTGGACCAGGATAGAACGTCTGTGCTAGCATTTTGCTCAACGCAGCCCTGAGCATGTCAATGCTAGTGGAGCGATGGCGTGAGTTCGAGCGACTGGATGTCATCGCTGAGAGGAGCAAGGTGAAAGGGGTGTGTGTGGAACCGAGAAAATGCATTGAACGGTTGGAGAAAAAAAGGGCAAGCATTATTATAGAGGCCACAACTCCCGTCGAATTATAATAAAAATCTACTTTCAAATGCTCGGTAGCTTAATTTTACATTTTTTCGTTACATTCCACCTATAGGAGGAATAATTTCTATTTTATTTTCAATTCTGCCAGCGTAAGATCAAATATCCCTCGATTAAATTTCGTATTCTATGCAATAGAGGTTAATGTTGGTTGTATTTAATTCTCTTAGTTTACATAAGCAAGCATAATCTTATTTAATTGAAATTTTTTTGAGAAATTCCACCACAAATACGCATTAATTTACGTTCCCTAGCCAAGAAGTAAATGTTTAACCACTTAATACTTTAAGAAGTTGGGCGGGGGAATAGATATAGCCTTGGCCTCACTAATCATTCTCGCCAAAAAAAAGAAAAGAAAAAATATGTATCAGGCAAAAAATGGGGTGATAGAACGAAAATCTGCCACCAAATATGAAACGACCTACCAGAATATAGTCAGTAGGCGCCACATATACATACCATCATCAGACAGGATAGTAGAAGAAAAAACTCGGGATAAAATGAATGTATGATGATGTAGAAGTCATAATAGGGTTAGAAATAATATAGCGAGTAAAGATAGGAGTGATTATATAATGTGGTTACAAGGAGTTAATAAGGAGGGAGCAGCCGGCTGCTGATAATGGGGATGGTCATCTAAAAGGACTTGGATAGGGGTTGAAGTTGAAGTTACTGGCCGGCGGGTTCGTTGGCCGTGTTGGATATTCTGAAAAGGGAAATAGTGGAATGTTTTGTCAAGGTTACCTAGGAAAGTTGGGGCTCGTGACAAATTTATCAAGCAAAATACGCGGAAAAATAAAAATTAATCAAGCAAAAACGAGAACACTGACTGCACCATCAATTGAGCTATCCGTGACTTCGCTAGTCGAGAATTGGACAAAAAATCCCGTACATCACTAACTCTTATTTTCACCACAACCATAACCATAAACCTAGCCTTTATCTAAATTTCAGTGGCACTCGTACCCCATAGCCTAGCCACCACCCTTACTTATACCCAAATTTGCACTTATTTTTATAAAATTCAATCACAGGAACGTCACTGCCTAAGAACTCACACTCCGAAATGTGTGTGAAGTAATCGTTTCAAAATAATTACCCTTTTCATATCGTTGACCAATGCAGAAAGTAAACATATTTTTAACGAAAGTGACTTTTACTTTTTTCTTCGTCTTTTTCTTCGTCTACGAAATATACAAAGTGGTTTCCATCGACCAATTTTTCGAATATTTTAGATACGCGTATCGGCAACATTATGCCCACTACTGAGTTCGAGGAAACAACTCCTGCCTGACCAATATGCTTCATTCAATGGAGCAGTAGTTGTTGGGATTATTCCTTACAAGTGGTCCGAGTTAACTTTCAGGTCACGTTATCGCCTCCCTGCCCACAGATAAAGAACAAAGGATAATGGTCACACGAGGTCAAGGGCGAAAGCCTTCTACCCTTAATAAAGTGACTTAAAGCTGGATAGGATAAAAGCGTGCGCCACCGGGCGCGCGCTTAATGGCCAACCAAGCCTCTAGGCGCACGAAGACTCAACCTGATTGGCCCCATGTATACCTTTGCTTAACATATAGCCCCTGTTCAGGTGGTAATAAGAGACTGGCGGCACAAATCTAGCCTGGGAACCCATTAAAACAGTGGTGCAGGTCATTACATGGGAATACCAAATTCGATGTCGTTTGTATCGTCTTCGAAAAGCCTTCGATAGTGTCCCACACCAATGGCTACTCTACAAAGTTGGTGAATCCGAATAAAGACAGTCCATATATTCCACGCTCCTCCTAGGACAGTTTTACATCGATATCCTCCATCAATTACAGTCTATGACATTGTGGCTGAAACCGTAAGTATATAATTTTTTCTGCGTCACTGGAATTATTTTTCTCGCGTGGAAGATCTTTTGAAGTTGGAATTTAAGAAGATTTTGTTTTCCAACAAATTATACCGAAACGCAACCTCTTCAAACCAAAAATTTGCAAAATATTTACTTCCTCGATCCACTTTTTCTTATACAGAGAGAATTCAGTTAGCGAACATGAGTGGAAGCGGGCTTCTGCTTCCTGTTTCGCGTTAAATCTATCCCTAACCTCCCTTGAATCGACGCTCTTATATCCAATATTATTCCAAAGATAGTCCTTATGCCACTCGTAATTCCTCCAGGATAATTGCAACCCCCTTTAGCTCTACATCGAACCATTCTTACCTTTTCGCCTCCAAATATGCCTTCCTCTGGAATAATATTCTCCTCGAAATTAGACTGTCGTCGAACTAAAGCAGTTTTAAAAGTTAAATTAAACAAACACTTTACTCGGAAGATATAAAGTCCTTGTTTTCCGTCTCCTTCCCAAACACAAATCTTTTGGACTTTGAAAAGGGTCCCCTGGTATCTGAGGTGGTTATGTTTAGATCAAATTTTTTTCCAAACATGTCTATTTCTTCCTCCTTTGAGTGATATTTGCAACGATGTTTCATCCACTTCTCTGTCCAGTCATCATTGCCGTTTTCTCCATTCTCCGTTTTACAACCCTGACGATAGGCTTCATGGTCTTTAGTCATGCTCGTGGCGGTTCTGCTATTTTCGCCAGCTCGTCGCTAAACTCCGCAGTCTACAAGGTCACATCTCGGACGTTTCGTTGATGATCAGGTGACCTCTGCCGTTCCCTCATCTTGTCGACCCTGTTGTACGCGATGGCCTCCTCCAGTCTCACCTCCCTGATGGTTGCTCATGAAGCCAGTCGGGCGGTATATCAATGGTGAACGACAGCCTCTGCTGCTATATGGTCATTCCAATTGACAAGAAGCGTTTCCAACCCTCATACGTTCTCATCAACAGTCCTGTCTAAGTGCATTACAATCAATCCTATCAACCAACCTTCTTAATTTTGTAGAAGCAGTTTTTTTCCTACGTTCTGTTTACTTTTTAAGTGGGAATCCGCTAAACTCTGCCCCCGTTTAATGGTAGGAGTTTTTTTCACGGCTTCCTCCTTAGTTGACCATGCGTTTCAGAGAGTGTTGACTATTATTTAAAAATGACGATATGTTGGTGAATATGAATTTTTCTGCCTACATTACTAAACGCTCCCGCTGCCTATGTGGGTGCCCACGGAGCGCAGCATTTATCAACTTTGTATTTATTTTTCCACAGCACTAATTTTGCAATGACGAGGCTCTCTGGGCTTTAAATATAAATTTATTTATTGATGTAAGAGGGAAATTACTAGATTGGAAAGGAGAGTTTCTATAAGGCCGATTGCATTGGCAGCGTGAAATCCAATTTCGTGGCGGTTGCCAATGTGTCGCCTCAGTGCTCTACTCTTGGACCATTTCTTTTCTTTATCTACGTCAACGACAGTATATGTTGACCAAACAGCAATGGAGTCCTATTTGCAAATTATATGATGATATGGCTACCTGCCAGGGACAGCAATGACGGACAAATCTCGCAAGACGGGCTTGGCCATCTAGGTAAAGGGTCCAGTAAATGGTGAATACGGTTAACTTTGAGAAGTCTGTCACACTGCGGCCAAAAACGAAGAAGGCGAATGCGATGGACGACTCTCATGACTACTTGCTTGATGTCAGGTGCAGGTTAACGAACAAAAGGACCTAGGAATCAAAACTGAGTCACCTCTGAAGCCCTCTTTGCAATGTGTTAGGGCTGCAAAGTGGGTGAGCAGTGTTCTCTTTGCGATTAAACGAACTTTTTTCGATATCGATAAAGAATTATTTTTGAAAATATACGGGGCTTTTATTCGTTCACATCTAAAATGTACAGCTCAGGCGTGGCGCCCGTGGTTGCGAAAAGGTTGTCAGCTAAAAAAGGGTCCATAGGATAGCAACACAAATTGTGAAGGCCTCAATTCTTTATCTTACAAATGTAGGCTTGAGGCAGTTAGCCTCCTTCCTCTTGAGTACAGGCATATCCGAGGTGAGCTTATATAGGTTGATAGCATTGAAGTGGTTCTATAGCCCACAAAGCTTTAGACACTGATTGGTTGCACTGCGCCAGATTGAGCCATGTGTGTCAGTAGATCACTCTGGCTTTGAGCGAGAGGCGGACTGGTGACTGCAGCACTGGCGTCATGACTAGGCGATTACGGGTTTCAACGCCCACTATAAGTGCATATCCGCATTCACAACATCAGCTAACTTGTTTGGGAATTCACTCAAACTCCGGAGAACCTTACCTTACTGGATGTCCGCAGCCGTTAATTTTCACGGCGAGTCATGGGGGCCTGGAACGGACTGCCCGAGAGGGTCGAGTCAAGTCAAGTCAATTTATTAAGGGAAATATAGGTAAACGCCTTTTAACGCCCTATCGGTACACAGTAGTTAAGAAATGCATCGACAATGCCGGACACTTCAAAGAAGGTCTTTTACGTACTTGTGGATGGCTACTAGCTTTTTCCAAGTAATAGAATCATATGGGATGATGTAGTCCTGGTGACCTCGACAGACGCACTTAAAGGCCATTTTGATGTATATTGACTCAACGAATACTGTTAATATTCACAGAAAAGCGCTGTTAGAACATATCAACGCTTTGCTCACATTTATAGATGAAATTCGTATAGATTATTTGACAATTTTGTTGATGATCATCAGGATGACTGTGTGTAAATTTACCTCTTAAACATGTGTGCATGTTGATATGTTACCCAATATTTTGTAGCAAAACATTTATTTGATATAGTTTCAGTTGACTATATTCGCATCGAGTTTCCAACAGGGTCTTCAAAGGCATTGCCTACTGCCTTAACTGTACTCGACTGTAGCCAGCTATCCGGCGCCTTCGTCTTCGAACTGTCTGTGAAGTAAATTGCATTCAGAACTGACTGTTAAACACCTGCCACGTCTGGTGGCCGTAGAAACTTTTGTTGCGTGATCTGCTTGCATATTTATAATCGATAAACGTCGTACTCTCTCTGTTCTCCACACATTTAACGTCTGCCCTCCCCCCTTCATTCCTCCCACCAGTTGCCCAGAACGATCCACGCCCCGAAGGTAGCCAAATCAGTACGATCGTATCCTGCCCCAAAAACATATGTGCCTTAAACTATGTATATGATTAAAGGTAAAGTTCGCATTATACCCGATATAGACGAGATGAACCAGACCTTAATTATTTCTGTATAGAGAGCAGATTAGCATATCTGTTTGAGAATGAAGGCCAGAAGGTTTAACAGCGTACTCAAAGACTCCGGCTTAATTTCCATCAATAAACTGAAATCAGACTTGAAATACAGCAGCGACTGTCGAGGAAAGAAATATTAAAACACAAAAGCTATGCGCAACTAAACTATTGTTAGTTATATGATAGGATTTTAAATAAAGCAATAAATGGGAGAGTAAACAATTTATATCGCTTTTATTTTTGAACAAATTACAACAGATGTTAACTTATTTATTCCCAGGTTGCAAATTATGCACTGGCAGCAGGCATGAAAAATTCCGCGAGTCCCCCATGTTTAGTCGATTCACGGACAAATTTGAGTTCCTTTTTGAAAAGCACAATTAAAACAAGCCGATAATATCGAGTTTGACACACCGAGTGTCGTCAGACACTGTGGATAAATCCGGACCAAGGCAGAGCTGAAAAGAGCTGTATGCCATCAACGCACATTCATAAGATAAAGGAGGATAAGACTCTGACGAGACATAAGGATATATAATAATGATGGATAGAAATGGAATGAATAGTAATGAAATGATCTACAAAAGGATAGGTTTCAATATTGGATGACCTGTCTGGACGGTGAGTGATGCTGATGTGTTCGTTACCTAACCGGTGGGGAGTGTGTGTCTGAGCATAAGTTTTGATGAGGTCAACCAAGTGCGCCAACAGGTTGATACAGAAGGTGACGGTCTCAGGGTTTAGTTTAAAGTGATTAAGGACACAGTTAGCGGCTTTGCACTCTTCACCTTCTGCCGGAGTCTTGAAGACTAAACGGGGTCCGGCGTGGGCTGCTGCATCAAATGCAAGCCAATGCACCGCCTAATTTAGTCTTAAAGTGAAACTTGACTTTGCACGGGTGCTACCGTGCTATCTATCCTCACTCACCTATAGACGGTGTCTGGCCAGACTTAGGTAAACCAGGACCGGAACTACCTACTTCTAATACTACGTACTAGGGTGTTACTTAGTGATGGTACTTGTTGGTAATGGTACTGACTGTTTTGTACGTCAGAAGTGACGCTGATTAATTCAGCACTGGGCTCATATCCTCTAAATCACGGCAGGAAGTCTAGTAGTACTGGTGCTGGCACTGACGCCACCATTTATCACAGGTGACGCTGATTTAGCCAACGCTAGCGCTCATATCCCCTTGGTCTCAACAGGAAGTATGAATTTGGGTTTGACTATTTCGGTAAGTTAATGCTTAGGGTCATGAAAAAGGCTGCGTTTGTCATGGTTTCCACACTCTCATCTCTATCCATGGAGCTATTCGCACTAAGATGATACCGATATAGCTACATGCCTATGCTAGAAGTGGTCATTCAATTAATCGTGCTTACTAAGGCTAGTACTTTGTATGCTATAAGTACTGCCTGTGTATGCTTTTTAAGGAGTCAAACCCATTATGCACTCTCAATCTGTGGGATGTAATAGTGATTAGCATTTGGACAGTAATAAAGCGTTTGTAGTGTAGTGATTAAAGTCAACTCTGGGCTCATATCTCCACATGTCAGTTATAAGTGTAGTAGGACTTGTGCTAGCTCTGACGCTACCATTTGTCAGAGATCAGTATGGCAGACCCTTAATGTACGCTGATGATTTAAAAGTCGCTTATCGATATAAACTGGCAGATCACAACATCGTGCTCGAGCTGATAAAAAAGGATCTTCAGGCCTTCACCCAGTGGTGTTGCACATTGCACCTCACCTTTTCATGGCACAAATGTTCCATTATGGTTGTTGGCGACGATCATCAACCGGAATTAAGCATTGACGGCTACGAACTAAATGTCCCAGGAGTTATCAAGGATTTGGGCATATCCTACTCTAATAGTCTCAATTTGTCAGAGCACTGTGCCCTGATAGTCTCGAAAGCACGCCGAACCACCGGATTTATCCTTGGAAATTTTAAGACTATCAAGGTTAGAACTAGCCTTTATAATATGTACGTGAGACCTAGTCTTGAATACTGCTCGCCCCTATTCAGTCTTATGCGCACTAGTGAACGGAAGAAAATAGAGTCAGTGCAGCACTTCTTCACTAGAAGAGTTTTCACTACAGAACACCGTAACTTAACCTACCAACAAAGGTGCAAATTTATAAAGCTGGATCCCCGGTGGCTTCGTCGATTGCAGAAGGGTCTATTTTTACTGTTTAAACTTTTGAATGGTCAAACCTTTAATCCTCTTAGTACAATAAGGCACCTTGCACACTCTCGACGCCCCAGTCATCGAGACGTATTTCTATTTCTTCCTATGGCACGTACAGTTAAGTACCGGCAATTCTTTTCAGTAAACGCCATATCAATCTGGAATAAGCTGCCCAAAAGTATTAAAACCTAGCAAAGCTAACCTATGTTTAAGAGAGCTATAACTAGTTGTCTACATTCAGGACAACTGTCACGAATTTTGGGTGCTGACTCGGTGGAATCTCTCTTTCACTCTGATGGCGTTCGTGGACTTTGAACCCCGCCAGGCTTCATGCTGAAGATAATGCTGCTGAAGCAGCAACCCGCAGTCTGCTAACCCTTCAGCCGATAGCGCGAAAAATTTGCCGACAACCATTGAAGGAAGTCTGTAAACACTGTGTTCTTGTGCCAACCCTCTCCGTCTCGAACTAATGTCCTTAAACGATATGCAACATTTCTCCTACTGATGTGTCAACTCAGCTGACAACTGTACATAGATTCCGTTTGTATCATACCTTTGAAGTCAGGTTTTTTAACTTGAAACAAACTTTTTATCGCGCTCAGTATTGACAAAACAAAAAACCTGAAACAAAACCAATACTGGCTGCAACATAGGCAGTTTGTTTTAGGTTTTTTCCGGTCTTCGAGGTGTTGGAAGGCACCCAAGAGGTGCATCACCAACTCTTTACAATTGCCTGTAAACTGGCATAATAAACATATTATTATTATCATTATCATTATTATCAGAGCATCATCTTTCTAAATAGGTGGGTTACAAGTACCGGTAATAGAAGACAACAGTGTTGCTGAGACTGCAATAGGCTAAAAAGCTTGGACTAAGCTTTGAGGGCTCGACTGCTCAATGAAAGCCAAGCAAGTCTAAACTAATAGACTCGACTGCATGAATTAAGGGGTACATTAGTGTATAAACTGGGTAATGAAGTAACAGCCAAGTAGAGTTTAAGGTAAGGCAAATTGGAATTATGCGTGGCTAATAAAGCAATTTTACTGCTAATGTTAGGGGAACTAGGCTTTAACCAAAGAATTAAAAATAAATGAGCTTACACGCGTCCCAAGCTTTCATCCGGGCTGATTTGTATGCATCCGGTGAGAATGCACGTCCGCGAGGCAGATACGACTGTCATCAATCAACCGGCGAGGAGTACAGGGTTGTGCGCAAATGTAGGGAAGGGTTGTGGTGTGCCGACATATTGCGGAGAGTTGAGTTGGGTTGAATAGAAAGGGCACCGGCTACTTTCACCAACACGAGAGTAACACCGTCCTCGTCCCAGATCCACGTGCGCAAAGTGTCACCACGTTCAAACAGCCCAATTCAGTTTCCTGGTTTGTCACACAATGATGAAAGATTTGAATACTCGCCTAGGCAGAAACCATCACGGAATGAGCAAATATTATTGTAATATTTGAAGTGCCACTAGATAATTTAACAGTGTATTATAAATTAAAAAGAGGCTCTAAAGTCACTGTAGAAAAAACACAAAAATATGATTGCCAGATTTGTATGTACCAGATACAGAACATTCTGCGTCAATTCGATACACTCGAGGCCCACATTTGTATTTTCTCCCACGATTTCATATCTTGCAGATAAACTTGGTCGTCTGAAAACCTATAAACTGACGCCACCAGAATCGGACTTGGTTGGCAGATATGACAAGACACCATATGGCAGGAGAGCTTTCTTATTTAAAACGTCGACTGCTTCTGTCAGAAAAAAAGGAGCACTTAAGATGCTATAGCGAAGTTTTTGGCCCACTTTATATACTACTTCGAGTACTTCGTGCAGATGCCTAATCAGCAAGTAAGTAGCCGTCTTCAAATGAGGCTTTGAAGTGAATCTACAGCAATGTGGCAAGTTCTTAAGTAAGATCGTCCAGTAATTTAAGCGGTTTTTCATAATGCGATTTTAAATCAGTCAGCCTAAAAGTGTCTTTGTACTTATACTTGTTACTGCTGTGATTATGCCTGATCTAGCCTGATTCAAGGAAAACTGCCGGCCGCGGATCTGGGAAACTCCATCCAGTCTCTTCTCCAACAACGGAGACCGAAGATAGAAGGTCTAAGTGCTCCTTCCATGCCTTAACGGACGGTGTCGAGCCAAATCTTCCCAAGAGCTTTATGGTTCCCCTAGCATAGTAATACCAACATTTGGCTAAAATCTAGTGGGTTGAAATATCAGTCATTTTATTTGGAGTAAACGAGAGATGCCCTTAACTGCGCAATTGAAACGGTACAGAAATGGATAAAATGTGGTGAAATATGTCAAAATTGTTACAGATCACATTTGTTATGAATAAGTGCATGAAAATATTTCGGAAACATAAATGGTAGACAGGGTGAGGCTATTGCAGAATAGCAGCGTACAAAATGTTCGCTGTATATACTCAATGAAATATTCGTCTGGCCCATTTTTAGTGTAAATAAAATCTTTATTGAAATCAAGCGAATAGTACGTTTGTAGTCACTTCTGCTGGGTAAATGTTGGTAAGTTTGCATGGATCTTTTAAAGGGTGATTATCCAGGCATCTCTTGGACACGTTCACAGTGGGTGAATGCACAACAGACTCTGGCAAGGAGTTCCACTGTCGAACGACTATTTGAGAGAAAAAGTCCGAACTTTGGTTTGTGTGGCTCACAGCTTGCTTCAACTGACAATCATGTCGTGTGAAGTCCCTTTTTGGGGCCGTTTTAAAGAGATCCTCCCACTTGGCATCCAGACCAATTCAAATTTGTGACTGAAATATTGCTATAGAGTCAGCTCTGTCTTGTCTATAATGGAGGGGAAAGAAATTTAAAGTATTCACACTCTTTTCGTATGGACAGTTAAACGTTGTTCATATTTTCATTTTAAAGCTGCATATCAATTTTTCTGTACTTTATCGGACAAAACAGTATGCACTTTATGTAAGTTGATTGCTCCTCCTACCCAGCATCCTCCCACCTCCTTCCGAGATGGGTGAAATCCTAATGATGCAAATTTTCAGCCATTCAATGTTCAGACAATCAGGATTCTGTCAACTAGATGACGCCTTTCCGTTTATCGAAATTAGATGGAATAATCTGCACGTTGGTGCACAAAATCTGGCTATAATGTTTTATGGAGTGCTTTACTACGTTGCACTTTGAACCACGCTTAATGGATCAAATATTTTCTCATTCGAACTGGTTCAATAAAGGAAATATGGGAGGAGTCTGCAGTATTTGGTAAGTGCATAGGACCAGCAACTTTCCCTCCTTTCATATTCTCGGCTCCAGAACGAATGTCCAGCTTTTCATATTCTTACCAATATTTGATGATTTCTCATAAAAATCAATGTTTAATAGCCCATGTAGCATACATGCGCCACATATATCAACATGATTTGACCCCGCAATCCTGTCTAAAAACAGGCATGTACAATCAAGCGCTCACGGAGTCATCGTTTTTCGTGCATCTTGCGCTGTATGGAATAAAATAACCTGAAATTTACAACACCATATAAAGTACTGCTCAAAATTGTCAGAATATTTCCTCCTCATTCCAAATTGTTTGCATTCCGTTATGAAGTCTGACACCCTGGATTAAACATCAATAATCCAAATGAGAATGGAAACCAAAGGAAGGAAGAAACACGAAGAATTTTGACCTTTCACGGTGCTGAAATATATGCGTACAAGAATTAAAATTTTGGCGTCTTTACAGTTAGAACATTCGCAAGAAGCACTAAAGCTTTATAGGAAAATCGCATAAACCAATAACTTGTCGAAATATACAAATATCGATAGAATTGGGTGGTAGTAGAGTGTGTGGATATTTGGTATTATTATGAATTATTAAATAAAATAATGACGGGTTTCAAATCAAAAAGTGAAATTTTATACAAAAAGCCTTATATTTAAGATATAGCCTTTTAGAAAATCCAAAGAAAAAACCTTACTAAGGTGTAATATACGCAGCGAATGTGTGTGAAATGGGCAACAGTCCAGCTAGGAAAACAGTGTTAAACTATTCAAACCGTCACCTTAAAACCACCCTGATAATGTAGCCCGGAAAAAGTTAGATACATGAGCATTTAGATGAGGACCATATTACGCAAATACGGCGTGGTTAACCATTTGCTGCGTATCCGCTGAGGATACTTCATTGCATAGCTATGGTTTCAACTCCTACAATCTTGTGACTTTTATTTTTGAAATCTCGTGTTCTGTTGTCGTTATTGGCTTTGCATAGTTTAAGCAGGGATGCATGCGAATATTGGGGCATTCGATTAACCTTAACGTCCTTCAACCTTAGACAAAATAACAAACTTGAGAAACCTTGGAAGTAATTAACTATAGACCGCCACTTTTAATATTCTTTGCACGATTTGCCCAGGATGTCGGCAACAAAGTCTAAGAAACGCGGTCGCGCGAGGACCCAAAGATATACAAGCAATGTATTTTCAATGTTTACCGAGGCCCAAATTAATGAATTTAAGGTATGCCATTTTTCAACCGAATTACTGTTTAATATATGGATGGATGTCGTTAGGCGGTAGTCGGCGTATTTTTGTAACACAGGCTCTTTCATATTTTTAAACTCTCCTGCTAAAACAGCGGGACGCTAAGCAGTTATTTACAAACAAATATCTAAGCTTGTAAGTCTGTCAGTCGCACAAAACGCAGCGACAAAAATACGTCGAGACAGAAGTATAAGTACCAAAAGAGTTGAAGTCGCACGAGTTACAACTAAAAATGGGCAACGAGGAAGGCGGATATAAGATTGCACATGAATGGAAACGCATATGCGCTTAGGGCATTGAAGGGTGGTATTGAAGCGGGAGGCACTGTTCGAAAAGGTTTTCCGGAAACGTTGTGTTCTGGAGACTAAAGCGGCTTTGTGGGTGCTCATAAAGTCTGCTCGCATGATTAGGTGGTTAAAGTTTGTCATGCTTAAAAAAATATATTGTACTAATCACTTGCCAGGTTTCTTTTGACTTATATATTTTCGTATATACCATATTATGCGAGGTTTAACTCTTCAGCTTCCGTGGACTCAGATTAAGTAATAACGAATAAGCTTCGTTGAGTGGTTTTGGTATTTTTCCAAAATTGTCACGTCATATATTTAGTGTAGAGAACACGTAGGTGAAAGATGTTTGCTGCACTATAACCAAGATTACGGCCAGATTTTAGTAATTTTTTTTCCTGATTGAAAACGCATTCCAGAATAGTAGTGCCAGCGAAGACAATGGAGCCTGAAATGGCCATTTCTGGTTTATCGGCTGCCACCTGAGCCTCGAACTCGCGACCTTTTGATCGGAGTCTTACACCCTGACTATTGAGCTACGAGCTCTTTGTCTTATCGGTTTAGGTCGGAAGATATTGGCTAGGAGGATTAGAAATAGGTACGATCGCGGGGTTCTTTTCGCCCGCCTAAAAAACACTCTCATTAAAAAGAACTGCTTATGTAATATGTAATGAGTAATATGACAGTCGATGTTCATATAAATTCAAATACATTTAATAGAAAACATACTCACATGGTAACAAATCACTTCTATCTTCTCTTGTTCTCTTTATTTCCTATAAAAATTTCATATTTTTAGAAGCAGGTTATATTTAAATTTTCTTGAAAATCTATTGAATTCGCAAACAGTCGTGATCCCGGTCCGCTGTTGCATTTGCGTTTGGGTTTTTCCTTTTACAATCTGTATATTCTCCGTGCAAAAAATAACACATTAAGACGAAATTGTGTAGGAATCCTAAGATTTTGCAATGGATGGGTCCCATGTGTGATTAATGGAAGCAGATACGGTGCTATTTGAATGGGCATTGCATTGTCCTATAAAAATTTTTTAAAACCGTTAGGCACCCTTTCTCCCAGTACGAATTTCGAAGAGGACTTTATTTGCCACTAAATAAGTATAAAAGAGCATTGTTGTACATACATTCCAAAAACTATATTTGAGTTTGTAAGGACGTCGACAATAAGTAAGCATTAACATGATTTAAATAGTCACTTTTTACCGAGTATGTTTTTCGTAAGCGGCTGAGAAGTGCATTAAAAAGTCGATATCCTGACGCGTTTGAAATGTTTAGGTACTTTGCTGCGCAGTAACCAACAAAATCCCACTTAAGTGGATTTTTTCGTACCTAAGGCGCTCTTCAAAATTGCCTTTAGGATTTGAGATGGATCGAAGGCACGTCAATTTCTGTCAAAGACTACGCATTGGGACGGAATGTTTTTAGGTTTCAATCAACTGCTGCTGTCACCGAGCAACACTTTATACCGATCTGGTACTTTTAGACTTAACACACATAGTCGACAGGTGAGGTCAAACCACGGCTCTAATAGTATCTCGGAAGTAGTCAGATCTTTTGTAGAGTATATTGGACATTTATAACGGTAGAATAAGCTTGCCGCGATATAATGAAACCTAAAACCTCATGAGTTTCGACCTTTTATTCTGCCAGACCAAAGAAACATTTAGCACAGTAGTAAATAATTTGATCACTGCACTTCAGCTTATGCTTTCTTATTTCTCCTCAAATTAGGAAGCTTTCTCAATAATTGATGGATCTAAGGACGGAATAATTGACCAAAGTGATTTAGAAGAAGTTTTCCGTTCGATGGGGAAAAATCCATCTGAGGCGTATCTGGATGAGATGTTGAAACAAGCCCCCGGTTGCATCAACTTCACCATGTTCCTGACGCTGTTTGGCGAGAAGATGATGGGTTGTGATCCGGAGGACTCTATTTTAAACGCATTTGCATGCTTCGATCCGAACAACACCGGTTAGTCTTTTCGTAAAATTTTAATTCTTCCATTGTTTTTTTCTACTTATCTTTGAACCCACAGTCCACACGACACTATATGAGGGGGAATGTCACAGTCCTTACTACGTATACTTGTATCGACCCGGGCTGGGGCTAGTTTGGACGACGGAGCAAAGCTGAGACCTCAACCGGCTTGAACCAAAAGTCCACGGGGGGTGAGTTGGGTGCCTGGCCTGGAACTGCCGACAGTCATGCGGAGAGACGCCACAGTCGGGACAGCTGTCCCATGTGGACGGGTCGAGCCAGTGTTGGTACTGGCGCAGGAGCATTGAGTAGCCACTGCGTAGTTGAGTCAAGGTACAGCGAGTGATCCTCAGAAATTGTTGTTCCGGAACCACAATTAGAGGTGGATAGCCACCCAAAAGTACCATGGGATCGTAGCTTATTTTTGCTTCGTTAACGGCTCTCTGGTGAATGTCACAGCCCTTACTACTTATGTTTGCATCAACCCGGACTGGGGGCTAGTTTACACGGCTAAAGAGGTCGTGGTGTCATGAACCAGTGTGGCCTATTCTCAGCAATAAAACCCTAGGCCCCGAGAAATTGCTCTCAAGTTTCAGCCTCATTCCTGAATTGGCCTATATATGGAAGAGGCTAAAAATCAACCTTGGATTCCGAAGTCACGAGTCCGACTGTGAACTGTAGATACCTTATCCTGGCTGGACTAAGTGAGTGCATGGAAAAACTCTTATCGACGTCATGGTGCAGATTGATTAAAACGCATGCATCCCATCACTCTCTGCGAGAAAAATATATACCTTTAAATATTGAAATGTAGGCTAGCCAGAACATTTGTTGGAATATTTTCGGTTTCTTAGAGGAAGGCGCTTGTTTGTCAAGGAAAAGGGTGAGCGACTATTCCGTACTATGTATGCATCTGCGCAGTTGCCTGTTCCAGCTGACGTGGTTGGCAAGAGTTTACAGGAAGTACTGATCCTGTAGATTGCGTACTTCTTCTTTAAGGCCTAACAGATAAGTAGTTGTGGTTCGTGCGGCTGTAGTACCCCCAGGAATGAACTTTTACTTGTACTTGTTACGGCTATGATCATGCCTGATCTAGCCGGCCTCAATGATGTCGCGAACGGTACCTCTCAATGCGTGGCGATTGGCGGCAGCGGATCTCGAAAGCTCCACCCAGTCCCTTCTCCAGCGCCGGAGACCGAAGATAGAAGGTCCAAGAACTGCTTCCATGTCTTGACGGACGGTGTCGAGCCAAGTCTTCAGTTGCCCTCCTATTCGACGTTTCCAGGTAGGCTGCGGTGCCGGGTCGAGGGCAGCATAGGTAAACCCGTGGGGCGGACGACGGAGAACGTGTCCAAACCATCCAGTCGCTTTTCATGAATGGCCTGAGATATCCTCGTGATACAATCGCAGCGGATGCGGACTGTTTCATTTGAGATGAAGTCGCTATACTTGACTCGCAGGATCGTCCTCAGGCACCGGTGGTCAAAGGCCTCCAGTCTTCGCTCATATTTAGCGCGCACAGCCCAGCATTCACATCCGTAGAGCAGAACTGACCGGATGGATGCACGGCATACATGAATCTTCGTGGCGATGGAGATGTCACGTCGGATCCATAAGCGCTTTCGAAGGATTGAGAAAACCCAGCGAGCAGCCTCTATAGGATACAATGTCATCCTTGTCTGCCCATTCAGTAGCAGCCTCACCCCGAGGTATTTAAAGCTGTTTACTTCAAGTTGATGGCCATTAATCCCCAGGGGTGCCTTCTCCTGGTCAGGGATGCAGCTCGAGAACAACTTCGTCTTTCCGGAATTTATGGACATGCCTACCGACATAGCGATCTCATTTAACCGCGACACTGCCGACTGTAGACCACCAAACCTTGAGGCTTACAGCGCAATATCACCGGGACTGAACACCGACCTCACAATTCAGTCACTTATAATTATCGCTTAAACCAAGTCAGTAATATGACATGGCGACTACTGCTCAGTACGGCTTCGTCCGGTACGGTCCTGTAGCCTTTCAATTGTTTGCCAGAAAGGTGAGCACCCACACAACCACAGGCACCATTTCGCCGTCTTATGCAACGGGCTTAGTCGGGTTTACGAACGACGGGAAGGCTGTGGTGCAGCGTCACAAACTTACAGGACTGCAGTTTTCTCACTCCCATTGAGGGGGGGGGGAGGTTTAATCACTGGTCCCTGCCTTTTTCGTATTCTCCCAGTTAAGTTGCTCAATCTGATTAAAGCCTACTATAGCACACCATCATCCCAAGTGAGAGCCCTTGGTGAAGAGTCGGATTCCTTCCCACTGATTTGCGGAGTTCGCTGAGGGTGCCTTCTCTCCCTAGTTCTATTCAACTTCTTGATCGACTGGGTGATGTACAGTTGATGTGAAATGAACCCTGGACTCAGAGTATCTGACCTGAGGTATGCTGATGACATTGTCGTACTTGGTAATACCCCTCAGTCACTACAGCCAACGCCAGACCGAATCACCAGGTTTGCTGCAACTGTTGGTCTGCCGATTAATATACGCAAGACAAAGTTCCTACCTGCGCGTCTTGGCACAGCACAACCACTGCTTATCAGCGATCAACCCATCGAAGAAGTTAGCTGCTTCCACTACTTGGACTCGAATATGTTAGCCGACGGACAGGCCAAAAAGAAATCAGGAACTGAATCGCACAGGTTCGAAATGCATTTAGGCTGCTAGCCAGACCACTCTGGTCTCGTTCAGACATCAACTTACGCACTAAGCTGCTGATATACAGATTATCAATCAGACCGGAGTTAGTATATGCTTGCAAAACATGGCCTGTCAGAAAGGCAGAAATCCTATCGTTTGAAGTCTTTGATCGTTGGTGTCGTCGACTTCTCTTAAGAGCATTCTGGCAGTATCGAATTTCCAATGTTAAGCTATATCGCAGGTGTTTCAAACTACGAAGTCTAGTATCGTACATCCAGTATCGCCGATTCCAATGGTTTGGTCACGTCCTGCGCAAACCGTCGATGGACCTCTACAGCTTGGCCGTGAATCCCTCGCGTGGTGCAAACTAGAGATAGCGGTCACCTGAAGATATGGCTCAGCACCGTTAAGTCGGACGTTGAACGGATGGGCCTCGTAACCGTTTACGGCTTGCGACATTGGAACAAACAATGGCTTAGCATCTGCGAGGAGCTCGCTTCCGATCGCCGTGAATGCACCGCCGCCATCCGTGAAGCCGATTCATCCAAAAACATGAGCTAATCGGATCAACTGCAAGTAAGTGTTCTTGTAGGGAACCTCCGAGCGTAGTCTGCGTGCGTCATGCCTCGTGAACCAAGGCGAGCAGCAGGTGTTCACCCCGAGAGGTGTAGTCTGAACGCATGGAGTTACTGGTAGGTTTTTTGCACAACTCATTCATTATTCTCGCGGCTCTCGCTTGCTACATGACGCATCATCTTCAACCTGGGATCCGAAAAGTCTTCCAGGCAGTTGAGTTAGGCCTACTTACCTTGCCCGACTTCAGAAGGAAAACACTGTCGCTAAGGCTGCGTTGGAGCAAGTTTTTGACTCTCTGCCGGGTAGGGCTCGTTCATGTGACCGCACCGACAGGACCAAGGAATAGGAAGTGCACCAAAATCCAGAGAAATTAGGGCTACGGTTAGGGTTAGGAAGCGGAAATGCATATCCTTAGCGAGATTTAGTGCCATAACACCTGCATTTGTTGGGCGGGGGTCACTCTTATTCTCGGATAGGAGGAGAAGGAGGCACAGCAGTGATTCCGCTCTTGGTCGTACGATTGGAACGGACGGACTAACTAAACAATTTCAAATATGTCAAAACCATTAATCAGGGGGGGGGGAGCTTATTCGTCCTGTGCTGGACTCGAAACCGAGTACTTGGGAAAGTCTGCTTAGATAGTCACCTTACTGTATCAAAAATTGGTGGATTTTAGCAGTTGTAGTAGTAGACTGTGATCAAATTTACGGTGCCCGGTCAGGACCTTGTAGCTCAGTTGGCTGGAGCGTTGGCTGTATTCAAGCCTTGCCCTCGTTGTCATGGGTTCGAAACCCACCGAGGCCACCGACATTTTTCTATAATTGAGTCAACTTGCCCGTAAAAGTTTTCCTTGACGGCACACACAGTCCGTCACGATCTCGTCGCCAACACTGTGGGAACCGATCGCGTCGTCGGGTATGACTAAGGCCCCGCCCCCTCCCCCGGCTAACCAACAACGCAAAACCACGTTGTTTTGGCCTCAAAGTCCCACAAAGATTATGCGAGATTCTCATTTTCTGTTTTGCATACGCGCGCTCCTCTGGCGAACGCGCAGAGAAGACACCGCGGAGGCTAGAAGTGCACGGTCTCTGTGCGCTGCACTGCACCCTAAACACTGATCCGTATTCACCTCCGTTGTTGCTCACACGCTATGCAAATTTTCTGCACGTTTACGTATGTTAGCGGCGGCGGCGGCTGCAGCCTGAACTTGCCTACTGCAGGCGAAAACTTTTGTGCCTGCCTGCGTGCGTGCACATACCCACCCACACACACGCAAAGGCCTTCGCGTCTGATTGGCGGAGGCGGGGAGCAGGCAGGAGTGCGCGATTCTGATTGGTGGGTGTCAGCGTCGTCTCGTCGCCGCTTTCTTCTGGCTCTGAAAAAAGGCCCGTTAGCGGCGAACGCCTTACCGCCTGCAATATGCCGATGAGTCATCAATTCTGCTCGCTGTCTCTCTCTCCCCACCCTGCATACACCTGATTCGGCCACTGTAGGTCTGCCGTGGGTGTTTCGAGTCGACGCTGTGTCGCGCGCGTGGGCGCGCGATCCGATTAGTTTTCGGGTTGTCACTTGCTGTGCCGTTTAGTCGGCGCTGTTGGTTTACCTATCTTGGGTTCGTGGAAGTCGAAACCGACTGTCTGTTTTCAAGGCACGTTTGTGTCTATGTCGTAGTCTTTGTTTGATCAAGAGCCCCCGCCGAAGTCAACTGCCTTAAGCCAAAGGTCCACGGGAGGGGAGAGGGGTTGGGTGCCTGACCGGGAACTGCAGGCGAAAATATGCTGAGAGGTCATTGCAGACAACTTACCACGTACCTGTGGAGGTGGTGGAGGCTGAACATATGAAAAAATCAAACAGTGATATTAGAGTGGGTAGTTAAGGGCTCGTTGTAGTGTCATGGACTCTTAAGGTTCAACCAGAGAGGATGACTTTTACTCGCGTACGATAGGTAAGGATTACACACAAACAAGAAAGGGGTACCTTCGGTCTCAACTGAGTGCAGGGTACTTTAGAGACCACAGGCGCCATTGCAGCCGAACTCTCTGTTCTGAGGTTATCAACCCAACGACACTATCCATTCTTGCTGGACCTATTCATGTACTCACGCCCGCGAATGACTAGTGGCGTAAGCGGTGTTTCTACTCTGAACGAGACAATCATCATGCCCAATTTCGTATAGGAAGAAGAGAGGAAAGATTCGATGCACGACAAACTCGGGGCCTCCGCGCGCGTATGTCCACTAGTGTGAATGCGTAAACTTCCTGTGAGAGTGAGTCACTGGCCGTTTGATGAGTTGATTGGTCGATAGTCCTTAATGCACACCTGTGATTGGATGTCCCAAGGGTGGCCAAGAATTCTCGTGCGGCGTGACGCCGGAAGTGGAAGACGCTACAAACGTACGACAACGACTGTCTCCTTCCTGGCGTGATACCTTGATAGTTAATTTCCAGTTGCTATACCAGGTGAACGCTGCTCGTGGGTTATTTGGAGTGCTTGGGATGACACCTGACAGAGTATAATCCTGTGACTGAAGTAATCCTGTGTCTCAAGCTCAGTATCAGCCCGGATTCGGGTTAAACTATCCGGCTATTCCAGCTTCCAATTAATGGGTTGGGGGAAGTTGACTGTTGAACGAGCCTGCGTCTGCACCCGAGAAGAGACGCGTCCGCAGTGTATGTGTGTGAGTCTGGCAGTCATCAAGTTTAGGTCCTTTGCGAACCAGCCTTGAAGGCGATTGACCCGACCGGATTGGGGTAGGCAGTCATTTGCGTTTGCGCACTAGTTGGCAACCGCGAGGGCATTTGGAGTTACCCAGGCTGCTGACCTGCTCCTTCCAGGCTTCATTTTTCTACTCTCCCTCCCCCCGCGTACACAAATCTTTGGTCCGGCTGATGGTTGCCTGATCACATGATCAAGTGAAGTACTTTCACACTGTGCAGATTTGTTGAAGTTGACATTTTTATGCTCCCCAGGTTATATCAATGAGGAACGTCTGCGGGAGCTGATGACAACCATGGGAGATCGTTGGACTGACGACAAGGTGGATGAACTCTTCCACGGCGCACCCATCAAGGACGGTGAATTCAACTATAGAGAATTCACCAAGATGATTATGCACGGCCAGGATGACGAGGAACAGCCCAACGCATAGCCCGTCGATTTCTCGCACTTATTTTTTTCTCTTCGACTTTGTACCCCCCTCCCCCCAACTACTTCGCTCATACTTGCCGGCCGCACTGTGGCCAGTGAGGCGGAATTGACAGTTTTATCTATCTCTTTCTCTCTCTGTTGAGATTACTTTGTTTCACGGACGTATACATCTATGCGCTCCGTGCTTCCAACACACGTCTCCTTCCTCCTTTTCTCATAATTTTCACCTTTTTACTAATGAATAATGTCCGGATCACATTCAGCTGGGCATGTCGTGGTTCAGTGTACTTATTGTCTTGATCTCTACTACTCCTGTCCTGTATAAACCACCTGAAAAGTAACTTGCTGGCGCTTCAAAACGGGGCCGGGTTGATCGTTGTATATAAAAACTCTGCACCTAATTGAGCTTCTACAGGAGACAGTTCGACCGTCAATTTGTACGAAGCCCATCGTGTGCACCACAATGGCCTGGTGCTCCACGGACGTGACTTACGCGCGGTGGATTAGTTTTACGTGATAGAAGGTTCGCGTTAGATCTATCGCGTACCCCCCTTACCTACACTGCTAGTAAGCAGCAGTACAAATAGTAGTAGTAGTAGCAATATCAGGCTCGGTCTACTTGAGTCTTTCTGGACACTTGCTGAAGATGAGCGAGCATAGGTAGTGCAGTAGTCCCAGCGCAAAATGCTACTGTCATTTAAGACTAAGGTAGGCGGTGTTTCTGGCCTGCATTAGAGAAAACGGCTTACGCCTAATTTCTGCTCGGTCATCTCGACTCTGTCTCGTCACCGGTTCAAGCGGAGGGGGAGGTTTAGACTGGTAGACTGTGGCTGCTCGTCTAGTTTCAATAGACCTGACTACAGTAACCATCCCTGCTCTGGAGCATATGGTGGTCGAAGTCGATGACCGAACTGTCATCATCAACGCACCCTCCCTGCCCCCCCCCCCCCATCTGTGCCCTCTGTTATGACAGAGTCAAGGAGACCAGAGGCGGGGCCGGCTGCAAGCGGCCAGCACTGCCATAAAGGCCATGGGTGGTTGGTGCGGCGTGAGTGTGCACCTACGTGTGCCGCCAACGCTACACCAACCCCCTCCCCCTACGGTGGATCTGTCTCCCCTCTTCTACATCATTGTTTTTGACGACGGAGCAGCCCCTCCCGACCACGCTGCTCTGACTTCCCGTCCTCCACACCTTTAGGATTGAGGCCCACCCGGCGGGGCTACTGGCCAGCCAGCCGACGTGCAATGGAAGCGACGGCACGAATCCCTGTCTGGGCCACTCTGTCACAGACAGCTCGTCATACACCACTTAATCACAGCCTATACTTGAACAGGATCTTAGCACAACAAGAGCATAGAAGCGAGAAACATTCGTTAGCACTATTGCGCCTGTAAAACGCGGGATTCTACTTTTCCCTCTACTGTACAGTCCGTGGCAAATGTCGATCCGCGTGGCCAGTAGATGAAATAGCGGCGTACAAGACTCAGGAACCTGAACCGGCCAAAGGTATGTGTTAGCCACACAGGCGGCTTAGGGCGTGAAAATGTCCACATTACGACCAATTCCGCACCTCCGCCTCCTCCTCCTCCTGATTGAACTGCTTTGTCTACGCGGCCGGGGGCGTGCCGAAAGGGGTCGGCAGTAAATAAGCAGTAGTGGAGGTACGTGCTCTAAATGAAATTGATGGTAATCAAGTCAGCAGAAAAATTGGTTAGCGCGGCTGTGGCCCAAAACGAAAGAACCGCAAGACCTAATAATATGCGCGGTGTCTTTGAAACCCCCCATCCCGCGCTAAACCGCTAATTAAAAAGGGGGGGGTAATCATATGGCATATTTACTCTACTTACAGTAGGGTGGATTGGGTAGGTTCGTGCTTAGAAAAAAAACATTTTCGAGATTGGGGTTTAGGAGGAGCTGTGGCGAGAGCTTGCTTATCTTAATTGCTACGTCAGACTTCTAGATCAGTAGTCCAAACAGAAACCGTGTACCTTAAGGAACTGCAGTTCAAGCTAACACACTGTCCGACGAAGTCGCCTGTGCTCGGTGACAAGACAGAGTCGAGGAGACTAGAGGCAGGGCCGGGCGCAGGCGGCCGCAACTAGCAAGTCTGACTCAAATCCCGTGGAGTGAGAGTTCCGTAAAGGCCACAGGCAACTGTGGTCCGAGCCGGCGCCTACGCGTGCCACGAACGCTTACCGTCCCCCTGCTTGGCATTTATTATGGGTGCGTAACGTCTGCTCCGTGCCCTGATCTGGTCCCCGAGTCGGCGCAGCGCATCTACCATGCGGTCCGTTAAGGGGCGTAGTTTTCCGTATACGGTGATTGCGACACAATCTGATAAAGTGTTTAAATTACACTTCTGCAGTATCGGGAAGGGAGGGGGGGGGGGGGGTTAGGAGGTCTACAAGGTTGACTGATCTTATGAAATTATTTAATGCGTCCACTGTCTGTTTCGAGTGTCGATGATGTCCACCATATGCCCAAGAGCAGGGATGGTGACTGTAGTCAGGTATAGTTAGGGTAAAAGAGCAACCATCTACCACAGTCTAAAACGTCCCCCCCTTGAACCGGTGACAAGACAGAGTCGAGATAACCGAGCAGGAATCAGGCCTAAGCCGCTTTCTTCAATACAGACCAGAAACATAGCCTAACTTATTATTGAGTGATAGTGGCCTCTTGTGCTGGTACTACTGCAATATTTGTCCTGACTCACCTAAAGTAGGTGCCCAGAAAGAAGGTGATGTGCTTTGGTATATACATATATATATATAGAACACTTTCTAGTTTCCTGCCCAGGAGATTCTAAACATTGTTACTCCTAATAGATCTGCCTCAACACCTAGATGACAAATAATTCCCGCAATGGTCCACCCGTTCCAGGTTGGTAAGAAACTGCCAAGACCGACACAGGCTATCTAAAAAGTTATACGTTCGGCCTTTTTGCAAGTACCTAGCCTGTTAGTATGGTAAGTTATAACGTCAAGTTGTACGCCTCTCTGGCTAAAGTGCTCCGATAGTTGGAGGCGGATTGGTGGTACAGCCACCTTTCAAGCAGATTATATTGTAATAGACGAGAGCTGTCGAAGTGTCGAATTCGATAGCTTTTCCTATTTCCCTTGGGATCTAAGGACGGGGGGGGTTTGACCTACTATGAATTCGGCCTCAACGCATCTATTAAGCTGGCATATCTCTCCGAAAACCGGATTTGACCGCCGGGTGGGGAGGCATTCTGGGCGCCCTTGCCTGACTTAGATCGCCAGCCTAGGCAGTTACTG
Organism: Ligula intestinalis; assembly: GCA_036362985.1. Classification (NCBI taxonomy): domain Eukaryota; kingdom Metazoa; phylum Platyhelminthes; class Cestoda; order Diphyllobothriidea; family Diphyllobothriidae; genus Ligula; species Ligula intestinalis. Next base: position 21,970,372 of record JAYGXS010000009.1, on the reverse strand, counting down.
GAGTGTGGACGTTACTCTGAGTGCAAGTGCTTTAAGCTCCAGATGAAAGGTGAGTGAACTATTCGTGCGTCCGCCAATCAGGTTGTTCATCACCCTGGACTCACCGAATGCTCTGATGGGGACGTGCACTATACGAGTGGAAGTGCCACTGATATGGTTTCAGTAGCGATAATATATAAAATAAGCACCACCGGGCATCCAACAGACTATCTGACAGTAAGGTGTAATGCCCGAGTAAGAGCAGCCGTAACTGTTATTTTTTCATTGTGATTAAAGCTCCAAATGGGTGTTTATAAGGACTCGTGGGATTGAGTTGACCTCAATACCGCTTCCCAAACCGAATCAAGTCTTAGATTTATAAATAAATGTGTGTGGAATCAGAATTCAATTTCACCAGACCTTCGGAAGTTTTCACTAAGTGTGTACTTGAGTGTAACGGCAACTGGCCCACGTAATTCGATCCACTCTGCATGCAGCTATCTTTCGTGCCGACGCTGCGGCAGCCCTCGCCCACATCCGCAGGTAATTTAACGCTAACTACTTGTTCACAAGTCCTCAGTGTTACGATCCAGCCTTGTACTTAAAATTCATACGAAGCCTATGCTGGCCCGGCAGTTGTCACAAAAATCAACATGGGCGAGAGTGCGAACCCAATTGGCCATCAGAAAATGTATTTAAAGCAGCAAGTCATTATCACTGCAAAAGCTGTAGGCAGTCATAGCAGCCCTTTCAGATTGGCTATATTCTGGCCAATCCGCTGCAAGAGGGAGTCCTAGAAGCGCCGAACAACTTCTCGCAGACATGGACCAATCAGAGTGGACGATAGCCCAGCGGCTACAGCCGATGCACGACGCTGACGAGTGCGCGTTCATGCGCACGTGTGCCTTTCTATGAGATTGACTCATCGTGGGAATAAGGGCACGACCAACAGTTGGCCGCAGTGAACCATCATTCTGGATTCCCCAAATTTGCGAACCATTCATTCCCAGCGATCTAGTTACCCTTGGGTTACAGGCCGCACTGCGAAATACTCACCGCGTCTGCTGCTTTCTACTTAAATATAAGCTTGCTGTTCAACTGTGTAAGTATCGCGAACATTTTTTGGGGAAGGCATATTCGCCAAACAGTCTTCTATAAAAGGCGCAAGAGTAATCCGCTGTCATGTAACTGCGTTTTAACATAAATGTCGACCATGGGTTTTAGCCGAACTTCCGTAGCATACATTTTGGCGAGTGCTGCAAGCAATATGCCGCATTATCCGAAAGGCTGGTAATCACTCGCAAACGAACATGAAGTAGGTTTGCAATTCTGATTATTGTGCAGTCTAATATCAAGTCTTTTCGGTCAAGTCAGGATTCCGGCTCTTTAATGAGCTGCTTTCTGACCGCTTGCAAAAAGTGGATTCGATAAAATAATGGCTACTTGTATAACACGCCTTTTTATCAGGGATTTTGACGGACTTCATAAATTAAAATATATTTTTATAGAAAACATGCACAAAAATATCATTTCTTGTACTTGTTTTGTAGGAAATTACGCCTTCTTTAAATCTTATACTTACAGGAAGGCTACCTTTTTTTTAAAAAAAGGTTTATAAATTGCCGAATATTTTTGAAATGTACCAACTGCTACACCCTGAATTCAAGGTTTGCAAACAGCATGCTGCGTACATTCTGCTTAAGGAAAAAACCTTTCTGCCTACGGTTTGAGGAGGAGGTCGCTCTGTTCTCATAAAATGCTGTAATAGATGTGAATCAGACTGTGTCCATTGCAGGCAGCATTAATAAATTGACGGATATAAATGTATTATAACGTACCACATCACAGCGGTAAACAATCTGAAAATTAAAAGCTTTTTTTAAAACCAAAAGCTACCCTTTCGATAAGCACAAAATTTAAAGAAGACGTAATTTCTTATCAAACGAGTACAGGAAAAACAGATTTTAAATAGATTTGAATTTCTAAAGGCAGCTAGAATCCATAAAAAAAATGCGTGCTATATGAGAAGCCATTTTTTACACAATTCACCTTTTGTAAGTGGTCAGAAAAAAGCTCGGTGAAGAGCCGGATTCCTGACATGACCGAAAAGACTTGACATTATCAGCATTGCAAACCTACTTAATTTTGTTTTGCGAGTGCTTACCAGTCTCTCGCAAAGTGCGGCATTTTGCTTGCAGCACTCGCCATACTCTATCTTCTTGGAAATCGGAAAGCGGAATGGTTTTGCATGACTTTGCTATTCACCGGGCAGCATATAAACAAGCAGGCTGACGGACAGCGTCATATAAATAAATAAATAAACCATTAAATCCGACCCGAGTGAATTGTAAGTTGTTAGAATTCGCAACACCAATCAGCACTGGCGTATGAACATCGCTGACAAAGACAAAGGGGCAAATACAAGAAAACTTACGAGTGCCAGGAGGTAATTGAGAAGAAGACGACTCGATCGCTGGGACAACACTTTTGCTCTCCTGACGTTTCGACATCCTTGGCGGATTCATCATCAGAGGCATAAGCAGAAAGCGATAGCAGAAAGGGGTAAGACAGGCTCAAAAAGTTGCAGTATTTACTAGGACAGAGTCATAACTGCAAATGTATGACGACAATTAACGATAATTGCCCTCTTTTGCGTTGACTGCTTGTCGACCGGCATGCGGGCTCCAACTGGCTGAACTTTCATCACACGTGGTGGAAGTGAACGTGATAAATGCTCGGCCATGACAAAAAAGTAATTCCCGACTTACACGATTGTTACCTCTTGCGGGAACTTCGACCTCATAAGCAAATTGTGGTGGAGGAGGAAGTGGCAGTTAAGCGGGGAGGACGACGATTATTGGCTTGCATACAATTCACTGAGAAGTGGTCGGCGGTGGAGGTAGGTCGATGTGAAAGTTAAATGTTAGAGAACAGAAACAAGGTTGTGGGAGGTATATTCAAAGGTGGGGGGGGGGAAAGAGGGCGAAGGGGTGAAAGGTCATTAAAATACAGATACAGATACTGGAACTCGTATATTCTCCTCTATTGGCAGATACTGAATAAATGAAAGTATGGTTGTAGCGATTCGATAGCCCACTTCCTTCAAAGGCTTGACGCCACAGACGTGATCTGACAGGAACAATCGTGGTCACCCAGTCGCTCGACACGCTCACCCACTGTCCGCATGCGAGGCGCAACCTTTTCCCTCGGGTGGCTGGGGCGAACACATGCACTCGAGAAAGGTCTGGCCAATCATCATCCCGAAGCGCTCGTGGCCAATCAGTTTCCTGAAGCGCTCTGCGGTCGTCGGCCAATTCCTACACTGACGGACACTGGGGAATCCGCTCTGAGCGGGATGTGCAATCACACGCCCTCACGGCTGAACGCCATGCCGGACCGAATGGCAACTTCCTCCTAACTCGTCGGTACACAATATATTGTTCCTACTACTCTGGCCTTCCCAAGATTTCTCCCATCTCCCAAGGCACCGGGCCAGGAAGATCGTAGCCATTAGCATTAACCTATAGGAGTTAAGGCAAAGACGGTTAACCCTAACAGCTACAATCTTCCAGGCCCGGTTCCTTAGGAGATGGGAGAAGTCATGGGAAGGCAGAGTAGACGGAACAGTATATTGTTTGCAGAAGGGTTAAGAGAAAAGTTTCCAATGGGTCTTGCAGGGTGTCCGACCGTGAGGCCATTGGGACAGAGCGGCGTCGGCGCGATCGCGCCACGCGAAGGCGGAATCCCAAGTGTCCTCTGACGGCAGTCATCCCGAGTGGCCGCCGAATACTCGCTTTGTTTTGGCAGACTGGTGGTGATTAGTTGCCCAGCGCGAAGTGGACACAAACGAGACTGAATGTGTTCGTAAGTCGCTCAGACCTTGAGCGATAGACAGGCCAGGGGCCGGCCGACATGGTAACCGCAACGTTGGCAGGATGAGTAAACAGTAGCGTTAAGGTCCACTAGAAACCATCTTAGCCTCAACACAGATAGGCTCTGCCATCCGTCTAAGCACCATGACCGCCCAGAGGCTGCTTTGGTGCAGGGTAGAGCCTTCCAGGCTGCGGGACGCTGTTCTTATTTGTCTGTCTCAGAGTACAGACCAAGTAAGCGCCCGACAGATAGACTTTTGATTGGCTCACTAAAGCCCTTGATTAAAACACCGGTGTCAAGTTTTCACACAGTAAACCATTCCAGGACAGAGTTACTACTGCACAATGTTCATCTGGGCTGCTGTGCGGATGCTGGTGGGAATCAAGAGTTGGCCTCAAGACAAAACAGGACAAGTGAGTCCCGTAACCGGCCAGTAAACGTCCACCGTCAAACGATGTTGGTGTCGCTTTTGCGTGTATTTCAACCGAGAGCCTGTCGCAAGTTGTTGTGTCGCCAAGCCGAAGGTTCCCCAAAATCACAAGTCAAGCAAGACAGTGTTGGTGGATAGAAATTTACTGCCGAAAATGAGAGGCAGTCAGAGGCTGTCAGCCGCTGGCTACGTGTGTTCGCCAGATGCGTCTGCGAAATTGTGTTTGCTACTGTGAAGCCTTGACTGCTGACTGTGCTTAGTGTACCGTGCAGCCAGCCAGGTGGACAGCCGTGTATCAACTGGCTGGAATGAACTTGCGCCTTAAGCAGCGAGCAGATGCGGGGAGCATAGGGCCGGTGGGAAATCACGGACCTATCGCAGCGGTTAAAAAGTGCGGGGAGTTTGTCACGTGCGAATAGACAGTAAGCCTGCGCGGTTTGGCGAACAAAGACAGAGTGAGTCAGCGCGGCAGACTCCCACAGGCCGTTAGCATCATTTCTTCTTTTTTTCAGAAAAGAAAATGTGAGCACTTTTTATGATTACGTATGAGAACATGGATACCACAGTAATCAAACTGGAATCAGTCTACATTACAGAGGTAGCGAGGGCTAGAGTTGGGGCTAGTTCTATGTTAATTATTAGGATTAGGAGGGGTAGGGTTAGTGTTAGTGTCAAATTTAGGACAAAGTGGTATATACCACCCTGGATTTTAGCGTGAGGTTGTCACGGGCGAGGCGAGTGACCCATAACCTCATGTCTGATGCTTGTCATTGTTTGTTGAGCTTGACCTTTACAGACTGCACCGTACTATTTTCTTATAAAAATCCAGGTAGATGCAATCAAAATGGCTCCTTTGGGCTTGTTAGCTTTCACCAGCCAGCTGTAGCCAATGTAGCCGACGCCCAGCATTGCATTTTGTCTGACGTCCCTGTTAAAGGCTTGTAGTGGCCCTAACAGCCACTTGAAACCCAAGATCTGACGGATGGCGCATTTGGCCCGCGCGCCTAATGCCGCCTGCGGTCAGGCGCTGAGTCCCGGCACCCTGTCCGTTCTCGCTCAATGGTCTGATCTTCTTACGAACACACCCAGTCTCACCTAGCGTCAACCTTGTGCTGTGCAACCAATCACCACCAGTCTACTGAGACAAAGCGAGTATTCGGCGGCCTCCCGGGATGATTGCAGTCAGAGGACACTTGGAATTGCGCCTCGCGCGTCGCGGTCGCGGCGACGCCGGCCTCTCCAACTGGCCTCACGTTCGGACGTCTTGCAAGACCATTTGGCAACTTTCCCCTAACTCTGTAAACAATATACTTTTACGTCTTCTCTGTCTTCCCAAGAATTCTCCTATCTCCTAAGGAACCGGGCCTTGAAGATTGTAGGTGTTAGGGTTAATCTTCTCAGCCTTAACACCTATAGGCTAGCTGCCTCAAGTTCATCTATCGCGGTGAGCGCTTTTAGACGCGCTGACACTTAATCGTCTTTCGTACAAGTCGCGGCTGCCCAAGCACCACTTTAACACGCCCTTTTCCCTAGCCTCAGCCGGCAGAACCTAGGCCAACACCCCTCCGGTAACGTCACACGCACCAATTAAAGGATACTTGAACCTGCCACCACTGCCTCAAGCTCTCTCAGGCCTGGCTGGACGCAGTCAACACTGGCACAACAATAAAGCCTATGTTACATGTTGAAAATAGGAAGGGAGTTTGTGGGCAAGACGTGTACTGAGGACAGAAGAACAGTTCAGGTGACTAGCCATCTTAACAAAGAGGGCTTTATGGCGTGACTTGAAAGAAAGAGGCCAAAGGGTAGCCAGTCAGAGCAGTGAACCCGCTGGCCAGGTGTGAAGGTCGGCCAGTAAGGATTCCTTGTGGGGTCTCGGAAAGGACCTTATGTACTATAACTGCTTACTTACAGACTTTAAGTAGGCTGAATTACCCACAAACTTTCAGTTTTTTGAACGCCGGCCCAAGTCAGTATATTAAGCAAATTGGTTTTTTTAATTAACGATGGGAGGAATCGCTTACGTACAAATTTTAAGTTGGATGAATTGCAAAATCCTCAACCCTTCTTCACTCATTTGCCTTTATTCTAGTTTGGGTTAGTGGTACTACTAGAAAATGTTTCCCTATGACCTATCCCGAGGTTAGGGCACACTCCCCCGACATACGTGCGCTCGCCGTTAGTCCATTGAGGAAGTAAGCGATGATATTAAAGCCCATTTCAGTGTCCTCGTCCGAGGTTTGAGAACGCGTCCCGACTTGCCTTCGTAACTTTTTATTTTTTAGGATTATTGCGATATAATCTGTTCCCTGACATTCCCTACCCATTCTCTCTTCTAAAATTAGGTGCCCGTGAGACTGTGGGGTGCCCATCGCATGCTCCCCAGGTGGCCCCACGAGGTACTCCTACCGGCCGGCCAGTCTGAACTAAGAAAGGGGTGAACGGGTGTCCGTGACCTTAACCGCGCATTGTGTCACGATGTCCCGACAGTGTAGATATCTAGTCCATGAGTGTGCTCAATTATCACGCCCAGTTCCGTACAGGACGAATAGGGATAAGACCAATAGGCGTTGTTCATTGTGTACGGGAACTCAGGGGTAGTCTGAAGCCCCGACACGCTGCAGGCCCCGGGCCCTACGCGCGAGTCTGTCTGTGAGCGCGCTGTGGGCGTGAATGCGTAAACATCATGTGAGTGTGAGTCAATGGCCGCTTGGTCAAAGTGCTTAGCCAATAGCGGTCCACGGCACTTGTGATTGGCTGTCCAGAAGGAGATAGGGGAACGTGGCCATGTGGCGGACACCCATATCCCCCATTCGTTCTCCAAGCCTCGGTGCACCATGGTTGTGTCGGCACGAGCAACTGTTCCAATGTTTTCTTTCACTGGCGCCCCTGACCCCCCCAAGGCTTGACCTCGCAGCTGCTTCTGGCTAACCGATTACAGCTGCGTCAACGTCCCCTGTTCTTCGGCGTGCCAGCGGACCCGACAGTTGACCTCGGCTTAGTCAGCAAATAAGCGCGCCTGCCTGAGGGCCACTTGACAAAGACACCCCTCGACCGATGCAGCAAAGACCTTTGCAGGCAACATTCCCTCGGGCAACTTGCAACTCACCAACAGCAAACCACTTGAACTTGCTTCACAGTGTTGGGACGCCGCGCGTCCCATGATGAGTCAACGCACACAACGGCGTCGCGAGAGCCGCTTGCCGTGAGCCAGTCCTGTCTGCTCAATCCTGATTAGCCCATTGTCGGACGATGTCTCTCGCGTTTCCTTTAAAGTCCATGCATCCTGCGCTGGCTTGCATCGACACTCTGTACAGTGTTCTTGTCTGAGTAGACTCTCTGTCTGACAGACTGGTCTTCTCACTGTCTCTCTTACGGGTTCTTGGCGTACCGGTTCGTGCAGATTAAAAGTACCAAGGCGTGGGTCATAACACACAGTCATGCCATCATCACCCCGCACAACATATAGTCAGCACTCTCAGACCTGGCTGGACGCAGTCGCGACCAGCCCTGGCTTCGCCAGTGGCCACTGCCACCTGGGACTGCAACTGGGAATTGTGTATGCAATAAACCCCTCATTCTGGTGATTCTTGCCTTTTACCTCCAACCTGGGATTCGACCTGATGATTGTAGTGATCTAGGCACAACCACGGCTATGATCCCTACGGTAACGTGACGATTTGAGGGCTTGGCGCCGGCGCTAAAACACTATGGGCGGGCATACACAGAAGACTGGACTCTAAATCCAGTGACCTTTGCCTTTTACCAACAACCTGGGATTTGATCTGAGAATTGTAGTGCTCTAAGCACAAACACCAACTCCAGTCGCGCGCGGTGCACCACCTAAGGTGACTAATAAGGGCTAATGAGCCAGAAATGGCCATTTCAGAATCCCTTGGCTCTGTCGGCTGTGTTCATATAAACACATCCTGCATTCTCTTGATTTTCATTCCTACCCCAGTCATAGCCCAAATGCTAACTTAAGACTTCCTTGGAGTTTGGCGCAAGGCCACGCGTGATGTCTCACCTTGCCCTATCAAGCGCATTTGCAATATTAGGTCAAACAGCTTCTTAAACGTTAATAATTGACACAAATATGCGGGTGCATCTTCTGAAAACAATCTTTAGTCGCTCATGAACAGCGACACAGCGCATGTTATACAGTTTTCATTCTAAATACTACTGAATCAGCCATTTTGTTAAATTCTATCAGTATTTTGTCGTTTTGGTACGAGTATGCACTGGGACCTATGAAGTGTACTTATGTATTATAACCACATACTTACACATTTTAAGTAGGTTGCATCTACCACAATCTTCCAGTTTCCACACGCCGGCTCTTGCTCAGGTAGGGATTGGATGATGGCATTGAACTGTAGAGGGATCCTCGGAAGGCCACCATGTACCATAACCGTTCAAGTCGGTATAGTAATTAAAATGGCTTTTCAACTAAACCATGGGAATAATCGCTTTCTTATAATTTTTATGCAGGATAAATTCCCACAATCTTACAGCTTCCTCTCTTGTTTGCCGTTATTCTACTTGGGGTTAGCTATACTAATATAAATGTACCTAAATGACCTCGCACGAGGTCAGAAACCCCCCCTCCCGCCGACATACACGCATTCGCCTTTAATCAAGTAGGGGTTAGCGATTATATCAAAATGTTCTTCAGTGTCCTCGCCCGAGGTCAGCGAGATGTTGGCAATGTTCATCTAATCCTTTGCTTCGTGTATCAGATCATGACCTCTTTACTCTGGTTGGCTAATCGCGGTGCTTCAGGCATTGTCCTTGGACCGCGCTGGGTATTCTGGTGATTTCTTACTCGTTTTCTCAATGCTTGCAGATATACTCCCAGCAGTTCAATAGTAAGAGGAAAAATGGAACACTGGCTAGTAAAACAAAAGTCATACGTTAATAAAGCGGCGGGAGAAGATTGGGAGAATACAACGAAGTTAAAAATAAATCCTCTGCCAGCTTATTTGGGTCCCACACGACCAGACGGTGCACTAAAACCATCTGCAACAACAACAAAATTTGATCGCACTAATTAGTGCTTGATATCAGTGCGCAAAAGTTCTCTGTCCTTCGCGCGAGCCCATAACTTCTGATGAACACTCGACTGTCCCTAATAGTTCCAAAAAGACTAGATTTTTGTCTGCCACGCCTATGAAAATGTCAGAAATGAACTATAACCGATCAGAAGGGATGTCACGCCTCTTATTGAAGCCCATTGTTTTAAAATCTACACCGCGATGTCGGAATGTATTCTGTCGTAGAAGGCCAGGCCTGCTGGTAAGCTAAGTTTACGATATTTGTAGAGCAGAACATGCCTACTGTTAAGAAGTAAGTAGACCGTTATACGAAATATGATAATCTGGGAGGTAAACTAGATCTCCCCCAAACTAGGACACACACCCTTGGGGACGGAAGAATGCGGTGGCAAAAAGTCTTGAAAAACTTCAGCGTCGAGGGAATCATCTGATGAAAATTCAAAGCTGTAATCCTGTCCATAGAAAAACGGATGACTTACGGATGTCAAAGAAAAGATATTGCACTGGTCTGTAGGCTGACCCACGAGCTTTGACAAGGACTAGGGTTTGATGGCATGTTCCAGTGACATGTTTCGCCTTACAGGCATATGCAGTCGTGCTGGACAATTTCCGATGCTCGGTCGGACTTAAACATGCAATACGTAGTCAATGCAAGGACATACGTGAGGTATCGACGAAGGTGCCGCTTATGCAGATGTTCAAAAACGTCTGGGCGACTATCTGTGTTCCCTTGCTTGTCTGCCAAATAAATGAACAAGAACTAAGGACAAAGTACAGGCCTATCTTGAATTCAATTAACGTGAATAATAAGCGCTACTTACCCCATTTTGATCATATGCCTGCAGTTATTATAATTTCATTATGCGTGCACAGCTATCTGGCATGCGAAGGATGCGGTTATCAAAACCATTGCATGCTATTCTAAACTGGACAACTTTCCTTCTGTAAATCTAGATATCTCAGGGAATTAGGGTCAGAAGCGGCTATAACCGTTTGGGTTGGGCATACAATACTACCGCTGTAACCAGGGTGATGAGCCTAACCGCCGAAACACACTCGCGTGAAATTTCGAAACGTTGGGCAAATAAAATACTAGTCCGAGATGACGTTTTTCTGCCTTCTAATGAAAAGAATATGTATTTCTATATGCTATAAACAGATATCATACAGTGTTCATAGGATTCTGTAACAGAGGTGGGTTGTGTCGCATACTTCTTAAGAAGCATTAAAAACGGATAGACACGATGTAATTTGAATGGATATTGCAGAGTTTTAGTAATTAGAAACGTTTTTAAAACTGACATATAGATCTTTGAGTATCGAATTTAAAGAAGACATGATTGGGCAAAAAAATTATTGAAGAAAGAACATTTGTGTGCTTGTGTGGAACTATAGGGTCATTGAAAATCCATCGAAAACAACGCATTAAACTTGAGTAATGCATTTGCGCCGAGTATAGTTTTTGCGGGCGAACGAAAAGAAAGTGCATTCAAAAGGAAACATCCTGGCATTTCTGAAATTTTACTGAAAACTGCAGCTACACTTAAATCACCCTTTCTTATCGAAAATGCAGTTAATAACTTCTGTTAACGTTTCATGGGATTGGACAGTGATTGTATCCGACCTCATATACAACAACACAACTGTGCTTTTTCTTCAACCCCAGCCACCCAGAGATAGTCGTAGACTTGTAGTGGTCGCTGCTGCCCGACGCCCTCCTAAATCGTGATGCCATAGAAGAGGTCACTCAGAGCACAGGACATCGCGTGAAGACAGTTTTCGGCATACCTCAAGCCAGACGAAAACTGACGCGCGAGCGAACGCACGCACCGTGTCTCCCCCATTCTGGCCTCAACCCACAGTGGCGTGACTTCAATCCGTCTGGACAAACCTCAAGGCCATGGCTACCACCAAGGGCACTGATGCGCGAACTACCAATGCGCCCACGCCGGTTCGACACGTGTGGTCCAATCAATGACCTTCAAGGCTACAGCCAACGGTGGCCGCTCGAATGTCTGCTCCCAGACACCACTCCCGATCTAGCTCACCTTGCGACCAGACATGCGGTTCGGCAGTCAAACCTTTCACAACCTATTCTTATATCCTCCTGCAGAATAAACCATTCTTAACCATCTGGCATTCCACCCTTTCTCTCCCTCCTCCTAAGGAATCGGGCCGGGAAGATCATAGCCGTTAGGGTTAAACCTTCTCAGCCCAAAACACTATGCGATATACTCTCCATCTGAATACAGAGTGCAAACGCAGTTGTATGCGCCAAATCGAACTTTAAGTTACGCACATGCCCGATCTGGAGTTTGAACCTCGTAGCTTCTTTCAATCCCTCTGGGCATCGTCGAGAGACTCTCAGTGCGAGGTGGCTGCAGTGCAAATCTGACCTTCTATAAAATAATTCGTGCGTGACTCGCAACTGCTGCATCCAATGTGCATCGGTTGAAGCGGTGACCACAGATACGCGGGTTTGAGACTGAGATCAAATGCCAGCGGCGTTCACTGGACCGATCTGCTTTCAGGACGCAATAAGTTCTCGTATTTTTCAATGCAACGACAAGGCATGGTAGTTGTTATATCCCCCAGTTGTATTTTTGGAAGAGAAGGCAGACAGGATAGCAGAGAAAAGTTTACCGTAACAGTTTCTGCGTGAATATCAAATTCTGAGCGTGTCTCTCAACTTGTCCCGCGTCCGTCAGCAAGCTGTCCCGTCTGCAGCTTGCCTTCTATCGTCGGTAGCGCGCTCTCGTTTGGGCAGTAGAATGTGCCTTCTATTCGCAGCCTCGTATTTAAGGACCAGCAGTCTTTGTTCCTTATCTGTTCTTATTGGTCCCTCTGTGAGGCTCTTATCCGGACAGCCGTCGAATGATGCTGGTGACCTCAGTGTGACACGTGGCGGCCGTGTTACGTGCGCTTGGCGCCTTCTGCATAGGTCCTTTGACGTGTGGGCATTTTTTGTCCTCTTGACCTCAGGACGGCTATCAGGTGCTGATGGACTTCTCAGGGAGATGCATAACCCAGCCACCTTCATACCCGTGTTCACGGCTCTTTAGGACTGCCGGCTTACGTCTGTTCGTGGCCCCTTGTCAGACGTGACCTCATGATGACAAGGGTGATGACTCACGTGCTATGCCGTCCTTACAGTATTGTAGTGAGCTGATAGTGTAGGGCTCAAGGATCAAGAGAAACTTGAGCTCATACTTCAGGGTGTGTTGTAGCCGGCTTCTTTTTGGTATGGCTGATAACTGACGGCAAACAAGTAGCCACCAGGCCAATAAATGTCATCAACTGTTCCAATGATTTCTTTCACTGGCACCCCCGCCCCCCGAAGCTTGACCTCGCAGCTGTTTCTGGCTAACCGATAACAGCTGCGTCTTTCGGCGTTCCTGCGGTCCCCAAAGTTGACCTCAGCTTATTGAGTCACACACACACACGCGCACACACACCCGCGCATACACGCGCGTTCAAAAAAGGACGCCTACCTTAGTGTCACTTGAATACACCACCTTTCGGCCGATGCGGCAAAGACCTCTACAGACGACATCAACTCGGGTAATTGCAACACACCAATAACAGAACCCTTGAACTCGCTTTACAGTCACGTAAAAGCAACTGTAATCGCCAGTGGCCACTGCCGCCACTCCTTCTGGTAACTTCCGCCTTATAACTTCAACCTTAGATTTGACTTGATGATTGTAGTGATCCGAGTTCACCCACGACTCAGACCACCACAAATAGGTGACGCCGACGTGATCTACACACGCAACAATCTTCTGATATGGCTGATAACTTCTTCGCAAGATTCCAACTTGACATCACCGTAATATTTTCCCTGAGTCACTGATCGTGCCCACGGATAGGGCATAGCTGTTTCCGACACGCTGTCGCAAATCGAGATTAATGTCTTCCACAAAACCCAGCCATTTACGTCCAGGTCGAAGCCAAAGCAAGTTAGTTAGAACATTCATCCAAATGTGTTGCCGTCCCATCACACCTCCTCTGTGAGCAAGATATGCCTCCGCTCAGCAAACGAAACTCTCACTCATGAGTTCTTTTCATCATACACCCAACATGCAATTGTGTACACATCGATGAATTTTCATACCTTCGACACTCCACTCTATCTCAGTTTTGTGTCTGGACGACAGTAAGCCTGCTTCATCGACGCATTCGTCCGACACAGTTCTCATTGGGATGTCCATGTTCGAAATCTCTTTCCTCTTATTACCGAGATGATCCTTCGTCCTAGCAACGTGCCGACTCAATGGCTCACGTTGTCGAGATGACTTTTCCTCTTACCAACTTGCCGACTCATTCGCGCACGTAGTCAAGGTTACTTTTCCTCCTACCAACGTGCCCACTAAATGGCACACATAGTCGAGCTCCAAAACACATTCTTTTCTCCTTCCAGCGTGTAGTACGTCATGCCTGGCCGACTAGCTCGCGTCGAAGTGCACCTTCCCAAAGGCTCACCGATGCGGTTTTTCGACGTCACGATCAGCCAATCACAGTTCCCGCATCAACGCGGTTTGGGCCAAGTGACGAATAGCAAGCTTGCACGCGTTCCCGACGCAAGCTGCTTCTTTGCACGAAATCCCAAGGCTGACCTAGCCAATGAACGCGCTCTCTCTCTGCCTGCTGGTCTAACTGCTCTCAAACAGTGACTTGGGACCCGGTCAATCTCCTGAGCGGACATGTTCTCTCAAGTCGGACTTTCTCCATCTATTCTCCTTTCGTTTGTGTGCACAATTCATTCTTCCCATTACTCCGGCCTTTAACGACTTCTCTAATAAGTAACCATGGTCTGAAGATCGCAGTTGCTGGGTTTAACTCACTTAACCCCCTGCGATAAGCGTACCAACTCACGAGTAAACGGTGTGTAAATCACTACAGCACATGCTCCGGTTGATGCCAGAACCCCACTTCAGTACAGGTTGCAGGCATCGCCCTACACTCCAACACGAGCAACTATTGTCACACAAAACAAACGCTCTCCAACCTGCATGTGCACTGGATTATTTCCTTCTTTTTATCGTTCACTCACGCTCGACATATTCATTTTGTTATGTTATGGCAGGCAAGTAGCCCTTGTTGGATCCGGAACCTCGCCGGGTGGGCCTCAATCCCGGCGGCGAGGAGGAGTCGGAGCAGCATAGTCAGGAGGGGCTGCTCTGTCATAAAAAAAACAGACTGAGAGGTGGAGAGATGGATCCACCATAGGGAGGTTTGGTTTAGCAGACCTTGGTCGCCCTGAGGGCGGGTGGAAACGCGGTCGAAGACACGTCTGCTGTGGTTCCCGGGTGGCGTGGAGTGGGGTAACCTGGTGGAAGCTCGTGCAACCGGACAAACAAAGGCAACCTGGTGAGAATTCAGAGCTTAAATACAAGCAGGGTTGGGCAGAGAGGGAGGTGGGTTCAAAAGACGGATCGTTCGTGGGTTGGATAGGGTCGGGCAGGAGAATGGCGGCCTCTGGGGTGGGTAAGGTAGACGACGGTCGAGGTGTCCTGAGACGACTGCGCTGGCGGACTGACGGACGGTGGCCGAACGGAGGAATGCAAGGCGGGGGCGGTGCGCAGGGCGGGGGCAAGAACGCTGTGAGAGTCGGGGCAGGGGACTTTGTACAGGGGTTGGGTGCAGGGGGGTGGTGCGGTTGACCGGTATAGGGAACTGGGCGAAGATGAGGCACCGGAGGCGCAGGCCTCGGCGGGGGAGTCCGTAAGAAGACAGAAATCGGGCCCAGTGGACCATCGAGGAGGAGGAGGCTGTTGGTACCGCATAGGCGGCGAGCAGTTTTGAGCCTACAGGAACCAGGCAGAAGAAAACAGCAAAGATAAACCTGCGCATACCTTATTCTGTTGTGTGAAGGGATTAGGTGAGGAGTTAAACGGGACTGAAAGAGGCGTAAGACAAAAATAAAGCCTCCTGATCTGTCGATAAATGCAACAAGGAGGGTTAAGTGACGCGAGGACAGAAACCACCCGCAATAAATGCGACCACCTTGCACCAATTTCTGAGTACATTATGTTCAGGATTAAGGTGAGGGTGGTAGGGTTGATTTCAAGGTCCGAATCTAGTTTCATAGATGGACTGTTGGCGACCCAACTGAAAAAGGGTCACGAAATTCGCGCAAAAATCCTTGCAACGCACAGGCGAAGACAGCCTAACTGTCAATACAAGCGAACATGCAAGTCCCCGGAAGTAAATGAGAAGAGAAGAAGCCAAAGCAAGTCGCCGATCGGGGTACAGACAGGCCACCGCAGCATTCAACGCCAATACCGCGGGGGCAGATGCTCATTGCTGACGTTGCGAATCAGCACTCACTCCCTTCAGTTATCCACTTTTCTTATACTTTTAAATTTTACGGCAACTCTTGTGCACACACTACCTGCATCTGCTACTGCTCTGTGATTATGTCTCTAATGATGAATCCGCGACGGATCTTGAAACGTCAGGCGAATAAAATTATTGTCCCAGCGATCGAGTCGTCATCTTCTCAACAGTTTAACTGTGTTCGTGGTTGATGAACGCTCACCGATCGCAAACGGAACTCAGTCGTCTTATTCTGCCATGACGCTCAGTTTCGAGTCCCACCAACAGTCGCACAGCGACTATTTTTGTAAAAATAACTTAGACTGTTCAACTTCTGATCAAAAGGCCGTGGGTTCGAGCTTCGATTGGTGCACCCCAACCTGGAGTTGGGTATGACTCACTGATTGCTTTGCGCCAAATTTATGGCTCAGTTGAAGGGAAGGGCTGGGACATTCATTCGCACACGTACGCGAGCACACAGACGCACGCACACGCGTGCCTAACTAGTCGCGGTTCTCGGGAGACACTTGAACGCACCTGCCTGCGGCCAACGTAGCAAAGGACCTCCATACGCGACATCCCTTGGAGCAATTACAACCACTTGAACTTGTTTCACAGTCATGTAAAAGTAGCTGCCATCGACACATCACACACAAACTCTGGCGCACGACTGGACGCAGTCAAAGCCAGCCCTGGCTTCGTCAGTGTCACTGTTGCCTGAGACAACAATGCAGGATTCTGTACACAATTGACCCCTCCTTCTGGTGACTCTTGTCTTTTACCTACTACAGTAGTCGCCGGCTATTAAGCCTACCTCGGCCCAGACCGAATTGGGCTCAATGAGTGGCGGACGCACTAACCAGAGAGTCCTAGTTCTTGATTAGCAAACACAGGATAGGCACTATAAATTAAATACGTACTGCATTATGTCAAGTCAAGTCAAGTCAAATTTATTAAAGGAAATATAGGCAAACGCCTTTGAACTCCCTCTTGGTACATAGGATTTAAGAAATGCATTGGCATAGCCGAACATTCCAAAGAAGTCGTTGACACAATTTCAGACGACTACTCGCTTGTTTCAAGTAATAAACTCACAATCAGTTTACACGAGCCAGCAGTGTAACCGAGGTAGAAGAGCAGACAGTGAAAAAACTTCTAAGGCTGGCTCAAAATTCAAGATGGAATGTCAGTTGTGGTTTTTAGGAGAAAAACTGTCGCTCGTGGGGCAAGTATGTAAATGATAGGGGCATGATGCTTCTGTGAATGTTGACGGCAGCCATGGCGTCCATGACGAGCAATATCTTCATCCGAAGGACCATACGAGGAGGAAACCTCGGAGTCACGTGAACGTCCCGAAGACCGGAGATGCGACCATAATACACCTTTGTTGTGCCAAGAGCCGAGGAACCCGCCATGTCGTCAGCAGTCGGTCGATACGAGAAAGGGTGTGACAGAGCCGCGAAGCCTAGGACAATAGGTGCGGTAGATGCGTCCTCAGACACGATCGGCGCAGATCGCATAGTGAGCAGAGGCGTCATAGCTAGATAATGGCTGAAACTCATTTGGTTAAGTATTAATAATAATACTACTTACACATTACTTATAGTATATATTCATAGCATTTCTAGCATTTCAGGTTTTGGATGTAGAGCGCTTCAATTTTTGGATTCGGAACACTTCAGTGATCGGATTTGGAGTACTTAATCGCGACGATACTCATTAAATCGGTCTAGGTTTGCCTTACAAACATCCACGGAAGGAGACATGACAATATCCACAGGAAGGGTAATCCATGCCTGGATTACCCTCTTAGAGAAAAACAATTGTCTTGGATCAAGTCTTGCCCCAGTCACACGTAATTTAAGGGGGTGTCCTCGCAGCCTAGAGGTGGTGGCCCGCTCAAAGAAGTCATTTGTTTGGAGGAAGCAATCCTGACCATGTAACATGCGAAATGCCTGGATTAGGTCCCCACGTAGCTGCCTGTAATCCAGAGGAAACAAGTCTAGATTTACCAATCGGGTCTCATAAGGGAGGTTTCGTTGGCCTCGTACTAATTTTGTTGCGCGTCTTTGCACCCTTTCGAGGTTTTTTTGTCTTTGGCTGTCCAAGGTCTCCAGGCTTGGATGGCAAATTCCAGTTGAGGTCGCACGAACGTGCCGAATACCTTGCCAAATACAACTTTGTCAAAGTAAGCAAAGGCACGCTTGATTAGATACAAGCTCGACATTGCGGATTTAGCCACTCTCAGGACGTGGAGTGATGGCTTCAGTGAAGGCGTGAACCACACCCCCAGGTCTTTCTGAGCCTCTACCTCTGGCAGCGGCGTGTGATTCAGGTAATACACCCTCCGAGGCGTAGTGCTGGTTCTACCAAATCGCATTAGGTTGCATTTGGCCACATTGAATGGCATGAGCCAAAGGGTCGACCATTGCTCCAGTCTATGCAAATTTGCCTGGAGGCTTAATTCATCGTCTTGGTTGCGTATGACCTTCCGATGTGTTATGTAATCAGCAAACACTGCGATTTCGCAGTCTAGTCCGCTTATGGAGTCATCAGTATATATAAGGTAGAGAATAGGGCCAAGAACAGAGCCCTGTGAAACCCCGCTCTCAACTGCTACCTCTGCCGACCGCTGTTCGCCAATACATACGGCCGGGGTACGACCAGTCAAGAATTTTGCGATCCATTGCAAAAGGTTTTCCCTTACCCCTATGCGGCTGAGCTTGTATAAGAGACGTTGATGAGGCACCGTGTCAAACGCCTTCTTGAAGTCTACAAAGACTGTATGCACCGTATTCCCTTCATCGATCGCTCGGGTCCATTGTTCTAGACAATAGAGCAGATTGGTCAAGCAGGACCTTTCCCTGCGGAATCCGTGCTGCTTATCAGAAAGAAGTTGATATTTCTCCATAAAGTGTATCAGCTCGCGTTTGACAATGCGTTCCATAAGCTTGCAGGATATTAAGGTGAGGCTGACCAGTCTATAGTTATTTGCGGTCGCCCGACTCCCACTTTTGTGGATGGGTGAACTCATTCTCTCTCTCGTAAAGACCGACTGGAAGATGCAGGGTAGATATTCCGCCTTTTCGTTAGTCTCGGAGATTTCTACACCATCGTCTGTTTTTAGCCGAGGAATAGGGTCTTTATTCCGAGTACCTTGCCTAACGTAGCTGTAGAAAAGCTTTGGGTTTCCAACTGCATGGTTTATTAGATTACTCTCGAAGTTTTGGCGGCTAATTCGTATGAGGCTCTTAACCTGGTTTCTCTGCGCCTTATACTTATTGTACGATTCGGGGGTCCTCTCTCTGCGAAAGATTTTGAACATCCTTCCTTTGCGGTTTACTTCCCTCTTTAGCGTCGGCGGTAGCCATCGAGGCCTAGTTGTTACTTTCTTTACCGTGATAAGACAGAAATAGGTAATTAGTCCGTGTAATACGGCTTTGAATGCCGACCGATCATCGGGAACGCCCCCGGTGAATAGTTCGTTCCAGTCTATCTCGCTCACTGTGTTTTTCATTTGTGTAAAGTCCCCTCTCCAGATGTTGCGTCTGGTTACCGCACTACGATCGGGCACAGAGAGGAGTGAATATTCCCACTGTAGCACTACGTGATCTTTTTTCCGAGAGGTGGAAAACAGTTAACAATGTCCACGCTATCAGGTGCTTTGGTAAGCACTAGGTCTTAGCAATAAGCTTGTTGCCCTTCGCGTAGTCTGGTCGGATATAGAACGTTTTGCGTTAGGAAAGATGCCTGTACTGTGCGCAGGAGTCATCGATCGAAATTTACTGCTGAGCCGGGCGCAGAACTCACATTCCAGTCGACATGGGAGGCGTTAAAGTCTCCCATGACCATGACATCGGATCTCTTAGCAATTTCGTCGACTCCTTCTATCGAACTAGTGTCTGACTGTTGGTTATCGATGGTAGACGGTAGACCGCCATGATGTCAAGGGTCTGTGAACCCGGTGTTCTAACGGTCAGCCATATTGCCTCTATATTGCCCGAAAGGTCTTCGGATTTGTCGGACACGAGCAGGCCGTGTCTAACATAGATAAGCACAGCCCCACCTTGACGCCCGACTCTATTTTTTCGGAAAACTTGAAACCCGGGGAGAGCAAGTTCCTGGTCGCCTACCTTCGTGGATAACCATGTTTCTGTTATGCGGACAAAGTCAGGTTCCAGTTGGCACGTAATAATCTTATACTCATCTAATTTGGAGAGCAGGCTTTGTGCATTGGTGTACATGCACTTTAGTTTCTTTGTACAGTGTAATCCGGTTGTGACAGTCACTTCCTGACCGTCGTTCGGAGCATTACGGTTTGGTTCAATGTTTTCTTCTGAATTATCTTCCCGTTGAAGATTTTCAGGCCTACCTCGCCATTCTTCTTCCTCGAATGTAGTTCCGCTACTAGTTCTCGGCGTTTCAACCGTTCCTCCAGGGAGTAGTCCGGTCGAAAAAGAAACCTCTTTATACGCGAGACGTAGGTTAGTTTTTTTAGACAGGATTACCTAAACATGTTCCTTGTTTTTAAATACTATTTTTAGCGGTCTGGGTCGGGGCATTTCTGCAGTATCTGCCGGCCTTTTCCCGATACGAAATGACTTGAGCACTTCAAATTCTTTACCTGGCGAGAACAGATCACTCAGGACATCGTTAAAGGGAACCATGTCCGGATCTTAGAGCATGGTTATGTACAACGAAACAATGGTGTTTGCGAGACCTAAAGAGGCTAGCCAGACGACCTTGGTATGCTTTGGGGTCACGCCTGTTGGCATCGTTTAGCGAAGGCCTAAACGCGTTATTCCCTTCTCGTGTGTGTGTGTGTGTGAGGAGTTGGATGAGCTGATTCATACCCTGCGAACCAATTACTGTCAAGAGTTCAACGTGCTGAAGTTGAGGCTGACCACGGAAGTCCAGGTGAGGTCTTTCGTTTCAAAAAAATATTTTCATATCGGGCTATGCCGATGCATTTCTTAAATCCTATGTACCAAGAGGGAGTTCAAAGGCGTTTGCCTCTATTTCCTTTAATAAATTTGATTTGACTTGACTAAGTTCAGTTCAGTTTGGTTTTATTAAGGGAAACGTAGGTGAACGCCGTTGAGCTCCCTATTGATGACACTGTGACTGAAAAATGCATCGATACAGTATAAAAATTCCAACACTGACCGCTTACATAATTAAAGGCAAAAAGTGAGCAGTCGTTAGTTAGTGTAAAATTGTCAACATACACAACTAATCACTTATCATGAGTAGTATACGCACATAAGAAAAGTACCCTGATTCATTTGCGATGCTAAATGACCAGAGGCAGTAGATGGGACAAAAACAAAAAGAGCAGACAGTGTAAAAACTCCTTGTATCTAGTTACTTGCGTTTTGCGTAGAAAATGAGATTATAAAGGTTTGTATGTAGACCAGAAAAACTACTAGCAAAACTGGTTTTCTGCTCTCGCATCCAGCAATTAGAAACTGACTTACAACAGATAAAAGCAGCTTATCAGCTGAACCCGGAGAAGCTGGAGTACAAGTTCCAGGTCCTCAAACGTCGCGATGAGGAAAATACCATGACGAAGTCAAAGCAAAAACGGAAGATCACGCAATTGCAGGACCAGCTCGACATCATTCGTACCAGGTCAAGAAAAATGGAAGAACAAATGAGGTGGGCCTGCTATTCCCCGCATGATTCATGCCGTGTGGAGCTCGTTTTCTTAACTCCGTGTGAGAGATGCGCTGAACCTATATGAAGTCTAAATGAGGTCACGGCACATGTCAATTAAGCCGCGCTTCCTTGAAAATTTTCCCGCATGGAAAATTGCCTGCACGCCTAAACACCGGCTCACGCCGCATCAGCCGCCTGCGCCCAATCCCTGCGTTATATATCTAACTGGCGGGGATAGCAGGCTTGCGCATGAGAGAGGGAAGAGAGAGTGTGGTTGGCACTTAGCTCATATTCCCCCACTTTATTTGATCTGACGCGCTTTAAAGCGATCATGATGTGCTAAAAGTCGTGACTACGGAAGCCGCCAACTGACGGTGATACTCGGTTACCTCAGAATGGAGCATCAGGCTGCAAAGACTGATGCAAGATCAGATGGAATCTGAGCCGACCACTTCTTGTTTCTTTATAAAAAACTGGTTCATCATGTGGAGAGCAGGTGCGTGGAACGCGTAGATGGGCTATGTAGCTTTGTTTAATCTGTAGGGGTCTAAGTAATGGTTGTGCCTAGCTCACTACAAGTCGCCGCCACGCAACAGGAGGCCTTTGCTGGCAACACCCCCTCAGGCAGTTGCAACACACCATTAACATAACACTTGAACTTGCTTCACAATCCTGCTTAAACAACTGTCCTCACCCCACACAAAACACAGTCGACTCTCTCAGGTCTGGCTGAATGCAGTCAGCACTAGCCCTGGCATCGTCCGTAGCCACTGCCACCTAAAGCGGGAACCACAGCAGACGCGGCTTCGACCGTGTTTCCACCCGCCCTCAGGGCGGCCAAGGTCTATTACACCAAACCTCCCTACGGTGGATCTATCTACTCTCCTCCATTTTTTGATAACGGAGCAGCCCCTCCCGACCAAACTGTTCCTCCTCCTCCTCCTCCTCCTCGCCGCCGGGATTGAGGTCCACCGGGCGGGGCTCGGAATCCAACAAGGGCTACTAGCCAGCCACCTAAAACAGCAATAGGGAGTTCCGTACACAATAAACCACTCCTGGTGACTTCTGCCTTTAACCTGCAACCTGGGATTCGGTCTGATGATTGTAGTGATCCGAATACACCCGACAGTTTCCCCGTCGATTTCGACGATGTGTACCACGCGCTCCAACAAGCCGCAGCAAACGCTGACGCAAGCCAAAACATACATAGAGGCAAGCTGGGCAAGCAACACGAAAGCGACAGCAAGTGGGAGCAACGCAGAGAACTCATGCGAGCGAAAACAGGAGTTTAGGCAGACTCGCACAGAATCTACCCACTCGCTCGCCACTCCCACCTCCGTTTCCAGTGTAAAGACAAAGTCAATAAGACCGGAGATGAAATCAAGTCTAGAAAAGAAAAATGAGAGCAAAATCTCAATTTCCTTGCAGCAGAGGGTCTTTAGTAACTACTGAGGCTGACGTTTGTGCCAAAGACAGAGCTGTAGGCGCGGTTATTATGAGTGTGAGTGCGGTAATGGCGCGAGTAATATAACTACAGTATGGAAGGAATGCGGCAAAGAGAAGTAATCGAATAGAGTCAATGAGCCTAGTTTTAATTGGACTGATGTGGCCTACGTAGAGAAGTTTGAAGTTGTTAATCGTTTCAGTACGCATGCACTCTAAGGGCGCCTCAGCACGATTCAGTCCAGGTGGCATTACCCACTGAACGAGGATACCATGAGTCACTTTGTTTAGCCGCCCCCTCCCCCACCCTATCTCATAATCCCGTGGCACGAGCTAGCGATGCAGCTGCATAAATTGATTATCTGATCTTTCCATGCCGTCGTATGAGAGGCGAGCCATCGGGGACGTCCAACAGCGTGCTTATTTGCTTGGGATTTGATAAGAAGCGGCTGCACACAACGCGAGTATGCCAATGCTAAGTTGAGGGTGCAGTTGAGGTGTAGAAGGAAAAAGAGTACTTCAGGAAAGGACACGGTACCCAATACGGTTATTGCCAAGAGTCGGACACTTATTTGGGGTGACGACATACATGCCCTGGAAGAAGCGATGCTACCACTAAACCAGGCTTATTTATTCTAGACGGAGCTATTATTGGGTAGTAAAAGGCAACACAGTATTCGACAAATTCAGCAAGAACGGCCTCCAATTAACTGGGGAGGAGGCATTTACCGGGGTTCCCGACAAACTTGACGACGCATTCGTGTGGTGAGGCGATTAGTGAGTAGGGTTAGGGCTGGTGGTGGTGGGCGTGTGTGAAGTGCTGGGTGTGTCGACATCACGGTCAGTGCCGCTGTCATGAATGCGCATATGACCTAGTAGGCCTATGCGACGAGCGAATGATCGGGGGCAGTGTGGGCAGTGAAGGCGACGGTCTCGTCTGTGTGTTGGTGCTCCAGGCACTAGTTACCAGTCTCTGTGCGATGGATTCGCAAGTGACCGACTAAGCCGATGCGTGAGGTGAATGTGCGATTGCAGTGAGGGCATATCAGGCACTCAGAGCTGGTGGAGGGATCGGGTGTGGAAGTTGTTGCGGGCGGTGATGTGTCGGAGGGAGTGGAAGAAGTTGTGGGTGAGTTGGAGTCGGTGGATGAGGGCAACGAGGCATCTCTTACATCGATTATTGCCGTCGATATGGAAGGTAGAGAAGGGTCAATTGGATTGTTTGATGCCGTGGACATGGATGCTGCCGGAGGAGGGTTGCACGGCTTCCGGAGGTGACCGACCAAGCCAATGCGTGCACGGAAGGTGCGGTGACAACGTGGACACGTTGGAAGGGCTTACGCGGTGGCAGTGTGTATCCGCGAATTGTGAGACTTGCATGCCGTCCAGTTTGCCTTGGCGTCGGCAATCCGACTGGCTTCGTAAATCGCGGCGCCCGTTTTTACCGCTCTAGGCCACTCGGATCGGTCCTGTGCTAGCACCTCCCAGTTCGTCGTGTTGATTTGGAGACGCTTCAGGGAGTTCTTCAGGGTATCCTTGTAACGTCTCTTATGTCCTCCTTTGCGACGAGTGCCTACGGCGACATCGCCATAGAACAGGCTTTTGGGTAGCCGTTCATCATTCATACTTACCACATGACGGCTCCAGCGCAGTAGTATCTGCTTAAGCATGGCCTGGATGCTGAAAACTCCCATCCTTTCCAGGATTTCTGTGTCTGGATTCCTCTCCTGCCACTTCACCTTCAGAATGCAGCGTAGGCAGCTGAGATGAAAGTGGTTCAGTTTTCGTGCTTGACCAGCATAGACAGTCCAGGTCTCCGCTCCGTACAAGAGTGTTGACAGCACAATAGCCTTGTACATCTTCAATTTAGTTGACAATTGAAGACCATGAAGATTCCATACGGAGGCTTGGAGCCGACCGCAGGCTTGGTTGGATTTAGAGATTCTGCGCGCAACCTCGTCGTTAATTCGAGTATTGCGTGAGAGCGTGCTGCCAAGGTAGGTGAAGTTTTCCACGTTCTGCAGTTCGACGCCGTTGACATTGATGCGTGCGGGGTTGATAACAGCACCTGGCGGCGGTTGATGCAAAACTACCGTCTTGTCCGTGTTGTTGGTGAGGCCAAAATTGGCACAGCCCGCTGCGAAGAGGTCCATGCTCCTTTGCATGTCCGCTTCTGTTGTGGTGTTAAGGGCACCGTCGTCCGCAAACAGCAGATCATGGACTGTGGTTGTAGAGACGCGCGTTGAGGCCTACATCCGACGAATGTTGAGGAGGTTTCCGTCCGTCCGCTCGTCACGGTAAGCGTCCATCAGTACGGCAAAGAACATGAGACTGAAGAGGGTGGGCGCGAGGACACAGCCTTGCTTCACTCCATTGGTCAATGCAAAGGCCTCAGACAGCGTTCCATAGTCCATGACACGCGCCATCGTCCCGTCATGAAGTTGTCGTACCATGTGGGTGAAGTGCTCCAGACAACCAAACTTCTGCATAACTTTCCAAAGTCCGGGCTGGTTCACCGTGTCGAAAGCTTTTGTCAGGTCCACGAATGTGATGTAGAGGTAAGTCCGCATCTCCTGACATTCCTCCTGCAGCTGACGTGTGGCAAATATCATGTCAGTGGTGCCGCGGTGACGTCGAAAACCACACTGGCTTTTAGGCAGAAGCCCTTGTTCCAGGTGGCTATTCAGACGATTGAGGAGAATGCGTACGAAGATTTTTCCGGCAATATTCAGCAGTGAGATGCCGCCGTGGTTGTCACAGACCTGGTGATTCCCCTTACGCTTTTAGAGGTGGACGATGGTGGCGTCCTTGAAATCCTGAGGAACTTGTCTCTGTCGCCAGATCTCTTGGAACAGGGTGGTGAGGTGAGTTGTGAGTTGGTGACCACCATATTTGTAAATCTCCACCGGGATCCCGTCGGACCCGGGTGCCTTCCCGCTGGACAGCTGCTGCACAGCCTTCATGGTCTCCTCAGGGGTGGGTGGGAGGTCGAGATCAGCATTAATTTCGACTTGGGGCAACCGCTCAATGGCAGCCTCAGAGGTGGTAGAGGGCCAGTTGAGTACACTTTGGAAGTGCATGGCCCAGCGGCTCAGAAGTTGGGTCTTCTTATTGATGAGGGTGGTACCGTCCGCGCTGAGAAGCGGAGCTGTGCCTCTTACTACGGGGCTGTAGACCGCTTTGAGTGCAGCGAAAAAATTCTTCCATTCATTGCGGTCTGCATAGTCTTGGATTTCCTCACCCTTACGAGCCATCAAAGCGTCCTGCATTTCCCGCAGCCGCTGCTGTACAAGACGTCGACTTTGGTAGTAGGCTGCTTTCATGGCGTTGGTGGGGCGATCGATGTATTCGTTGCGTAGGCGAGTTTTCTTAGCGATAAGAGTACTGATGGCTGCATCATTTTCATCGAACCAGTCTTGGTGTGGGCGGGGCGCAGACCTAAGGATGCGTTTGGCAGTGGATTGAACAGCATCCCGTAGTTGACACCATCGATTCTCGACGGAAGTGTTCTCTTCTGCAACTGGGAGGTTATCCAGCTGTTGGGTCAACTCGTTGCTGAAACACAAACGGTTGGCAGGCACGTTTAACAGAACAGTATTCAACTTACCTGGGGGTCGCTTACCTTGGGTTGTCCTACGTGGTTGGAGACGGATCCGCATCTTGCAGATGATGAGACGATGATCGGTATCACCGTCGGCACACGGCAGTGCCTTTGTCACTAGCACGTCCTGTTGATCACGCCGCCGCACGAGGGCATAATCCAGAAGATGCCACTGATGAGATCTGGGGTGCATCCAGGTCGCCTTGTTCTGCAGCGGTTGGCTGAAGTAGGTGTTGGTCAGCATGAGACGGTGCACCGCGCAGGTTCGAAGGAGTAGGCCATTGTCATTAAGTCCGCGGAGGCCGTTGGGTCCGAGCACTCCTCTCCAGGCGGCGTGGTCTGTGCCGACGCGGGCATTGAAGTCTCCAAGGACAATAAACTTGTCCGCCTTCAGCACAGAGGCCAGGAGGGCGTGCAGATCCTCGTAGAACTTGTTCTTTGTCTTGTCGGAGCTGGTCATTGTAGGAGCGTAGACACTAATGATGGTGGCGAATTTGCCACCCCAGAGAGACAGGCGGAGACTCATCAGGCGTTCGTTAATGCCCTGCAGCGTAAAGGGTAGTCGTCCTACGATGTCCTTCCGGATGGCAAAGGCGACGCCGGCTTCGCGTCGCTCTGCCGTCGGACGGCCCACATTGAAGAAGGTGTAGCCGGCACCCACCTCTTCTATGGAACCGTCGCCGGAGAAGCGGGTTTCACTGAGTGCGGCGATGTCCACCTTGAAGTGCGCCAGTTCCCGGGTGATGAGTGCTGTTCTCCGGTCCAGTCGGATGCTGCTCGGGTTATCTAAACGATGATAGGACTTACCTGGGCTCCCTGAGATGTCGTCCTATGAGCTCTGGGAGCTGGCCTGCGGGGAAGAGAGCGGTTTTGATTTGCCTTTTTAGTGTTTTGACTGCGTGTATGCAGTCTAACATCCACGGTCAGCTGGTAGATGTCGTGACCCAACGTGTTTGGAGCCATCTTTTATGGGACCATCAACCCTCAGCTGAACATCTTATACTCTCCGATTCGAATACACCCACTACTTAGACCGCTACATGTCCCTGAGCGCATTGTCGACTGCAGTCAATCAGCGAATAACACAACGCAGATCAGCTTCATGCTTTCGCGGGGTTAAGGAGAAGGCTCGCGTGTTTGCAGCTGAGATGATCAGAATGGTGGTAAGAATCAAGAAAACGGACTGTTGATAATAGTTCGACCATCTGTTTCGACGATGTACACCATGTGTCCAAGAGGAGGGATGGTGACTACAGTCAGGCTATAGTGAAAGTAGACGAGCAACCACCTATCACATTCTAAACCCCCTCACCGCTTGAACCGGTGACAAGACAGAGTCGAGATAATCGAGCAGGAATAAGGGGTAAGCCGTTTTCTTCAATACAGGCCAGAAACCCCGCTTAACTTAGTATCGAGTGACGGTAGCCTTTTGCGTTGGTACTACTGCACTACCTACCCACCTTCACCTTTAGCAGGTGTCCAGAAAAACTCAAGGAGACCAAGTTTGATATTGCTAATACTGCTTCTACTATTTATATGGTTGCTTGCTAGTAGTGTAGCTGAGTGGTTGTAATACTGGTACTATTACTGACCATCATAATTGGTCAGAAATGACACTGATTCGAGTTAGCGCCGGGCTCGTGTTCCCTCGATATCAGCTAGGCGCTGGGACCTGGATTTATGCTATTCCAAACAAAGCAGATGTTTGTGGCTCGGAGAAAATCGATGCTTGCCGTGGCTTTTATCCTCTCCCCCCTCTACTTCTATTCATCAAAAATATGTCAGTTTTTCCAACAGGTTAGACAGTTTTAGAAGTAGTATGCCAATACCAAGAGTTGATACGACGTGTTTGGCGAGTGTACGTATACTTTCGATAAATTCTCATCAGGCCTGTACATTTATGTGGAAATGGGGTGGAAGTTCAAACGTGATTGTATTTTTCGGACAAGTGAGTTGTGGGTATGGGGGTGGGGTCGATAAGAGCAGGCTGGTTATGAGGGCAAGGTTTGCTAAAGCCAGTCTAGGGGAGGTAGAGGGAGGCAAGCAGAGCGCGGATGACTGCATGCTGCTAAGTGAATGTGGGCCACGCCAGCTGCGGAGCATGTAGGGAGTTCCTTTGTGCACACAGCGTAGGCTTCATCAGCCTGATAGAGGTTGCTTCTGCTATTGCTAGCAGTCGCTGACCCAGGGACTTTAGATAATTTGTTGGGACCTTTTAAATCACTCGGAAAGCTTTATTGGGGTCCACCAGATGTCAGGCAACGACCATGTGCACCAGAATCGAGCTTTTTATGCTCCCGATTTCACCTTTTCTCACCCAGACCGGGAGGTGTTCCTTTATTCTTTTGGATAGGCGCCGACTCGTGCGACCAATACAACCTGCTCCATAGGAGCAAGTGAACGAGTTTATGCACATGGAGGTGGTCTGAGCTGGTTACCTATCCTTACCTTCCCCATGTAAGATTGGGTTGGTTGAGAATAATACCCAAACTCTGGCTGCTGGGAATGTTCTTGAAACAGCTTGTTTAAGGTGTCTTTTTAGCAGTTCACTGGCTCCGTTTCCATATAAATGTACAAACGTGATGCGAATTTATCAAAAATATATGTACACTCGTCAAATTCGTCTTCTGAATTCTCAAATGGGAATTTTTGCAACTCTAAGACAATACCAAGAGTGTTTATTCTGGTAATCATACTTGTTAAGGCCTGTAATTAGTATGCTACAATGTGGGCTGTAAGTGCATGCAGGAAATTGAAACCTGATATGCAGTCGTAACCTATATCGGGAGTATAGTAAACTGAAGGGTTAAAAAACGTTTATGCGATAATAGCTGGCGATCTACCATGCATTTAGGTTGTAAGAAAGAGGCATTCATCGTTTTTCTAGGCTATATTTGACTGTATACGTCATATGTCTAAGCAGGTATACTACAAGTAAGGTACTAAAGCACAAAAGTATGACAATGTAGGAGTCTAAACCGTGAGTCTGCTCAGAGCACTACAATTATCGTGCCCAGTTACGTACAAGATGAAGAGGGGTAAGATCAGTAGGAGTTGTTTATTGTGTACAGGAAATCAGTGGTGGTCCGAAGCCCCGACACGCGGCAGGCCAGGGCCCTGCACGCGCGTGTGTCTGTGAGCATGAGTACGTAAACGTCATGCGAGAGTGAGTCACTGGCCGCTGGAAAAACTGCTTGGCCATAAGCAGTCTACAGCACCTGTGATTGGCTGGCCTATAACGAGGCAGAGAGGCCAAGTCACGTGACGGGTTGCAAGCTTGGCGCCAGCGATAACAATATAGTGCAGGAGAAAAGTGCAGTATTAGTGATGGTGGTGATACCAGCTATTTTAGTTCGTATAGTCCAGAAGGAACTGTAGCCGAGCCCTTAATTGTGCACGTAAGAAGTCGGCTCCAGATAGAGATGATAGTTGAGACAACCTGATTAATGCCTGTCAATATCCAGGGACTAAAGTTACCGTCGAGAAAGCCCGGTTACCCGACCTAGCATCTAGGGTTTCGTCTGTCCGATCCAAAGGAGAAATGAATGAGGAAAATGAGAGCGAGAATGCGATTGACGCTGCGGGAAGTCGACAATCACTAAAGACCTACCTCCCGTTCAAGTCGCTGCACCAACCTGTTTGGAGCATAACTTGGACATCATCAAAACTGAGGGCCGAACTGCTGCGTGCGAAACCGGGAGAACTTGGTTGCTCTCAAACCAATCTGGGCGCTTGACTGGCACAAAGCTTTACCAAGTGACTTCCAATGGCTACATCACTCGTGAGCACCTGCCTGCAAATGCTAGTCTGCGTCATCCGTACAGCGACAAAAACAAACCCAGCATAATTAGCATGTTCTTCTTATCAGTTCCTTAAAACATAAGAGAGCTCGCAAGTGCATATTCCCATAAGGTATGCTTTTTGTAAGTATAAGATACAGATATTGTTACAGTATACGAAATACCACGCTGTCATGCTTAGCTAAATCTGGAACACGCTGTGCTCTTAGCTAAACAGGAGACCTTCTGAAAATACTAAACTATAGCTGGATACGGCGGTAATTCTATATTTAGCTTGAAGACTGTAAACGGCACTACTGTAGTCGCCGGTTATAAGCCAACGGTTAATAAGCCCAGCCGCGTATTAAGCCCAAATCAGCTTGGGACGGAATTTTACATAACTAAATCCACCGGCTAATAAGCACAGTCACCAGCTACAAAGCCCAGTTTGCCAAGAGGATAGAGTGAGATTCTTGTCTCTCTGCGATTTCTGGTGCCCGGAGAAGGACATCAAAAAGCACTTGCGGGTGAAATTTCCTCCAAAACAGCTGACATTAGACCGCTTTTTTTAAACGTGTCGCAAATCATTTTTAGTTTTTTTTATTACGTAAAATACAGACAAACAGCATTCTTTTCTTGTACATAACCAAGCTCTACACATAATACAGTACGTATGCAATGTATAGTACCTATCCAGCGTTTGCTATACAAGAACTGGGACTCTCCGGTTAGTGCGTCCGCCGCTTATTAAGCCCAATTTGGTCTGGGCCCAAGGTGAGCTTAATAACCGGCGACTACAGTACCCTGCGAGACAAAGGCATGGTGACCATTGAGTTAATCATGCAGAAAGACGGTATCCTAGAGCTGTGCGCTACCTATAGAAAGCTACACCCAGTGACTACACATAATCAAAAAGGTTCATGTGTTGACCTAGTGCGTGAAAACAGTGTAGGCTTGAATAAGGTGGTCTTTCAAAATTACAGTTTCCGCCCAGTTTGCTTTTTTGGATCAGGCGTAATGCATTTTGAGCTGGAAGGCCGCCTTCATTGGTATTCTCTCATAGGAAAATAGTTTTTTTACGGTTTTAGTTCTAAATAAGCAGGTAGCAGGTTGATTCAAATGGGTATTTCTCGACACTTGCCTGTTGTTCGCCGATCGCCACGCACCCATACTACTTATTTTGCTTCATGCTGACAGAAAAGCACAACGTTTTTGTTGCCGGTGACTCTGCGAAAGGGCAATATGCTTGCCTCTCTCGGCTGTTAGCACGAACGCAGGTGTAGGCCTATTCCAATGCGGTCTGGTCAAGCACCTTTAAGGCTGACTCACGCAACACTTCACTGTGAGTTAAGTTAGCAAGTAGAATCCATGCTGCTGCGACATTCGGACCAGGTTCCCTATGAGGAGAGAGGAGATGTGACGCCAGGTGGAAGGAATTGTTCATTCTGTACAGAGGGATAGTGGAGAATAGGTAAGATGAAGTTGACTGTTGGAAGAGGGCCAAACCGCAGGCCAGAGGGCCGCGTCTGAAATTTTTTAGCCTATTAGCTGTTGCCGATGTGTGCGTGGACCAATATCTGCAATCACGTGACCTCATGCATGGCCTTTCGCCGAAAATGCAAAGCGCTACGAAGTCACTGCAAACTCACAGACTTCAGAGGTCGCATGTTCGTCCCTTCTCCGTTACCCCTGCACAGAGTACCCAATTCCTTCAGTGTGGCCTCTTACTTCTTCCCCTCCCCTGATGATCACAGCGGAAGGGTTTCACCTAGTTACTTAACCTACAGTGCTAAATCATTGTTTGTCAATTGGAAAGCTTGGAGTGGATGCCATAACTTTCGCCAAAACCCCTAGCAGTGGCACTTGACCATTGCCGACGATCTGTTTATGCTACACAAAGGCAACAGAGTGATCGGTATGAGACGGAAAGAGGAGCACCTTTCCCCAAGTATTGCATATGCCCTTCAACAGAGAAAGGCACATCTGGCAGTCCAGGATGCGATACCCAGCCTGACCCCAAACGCTAAGTTCATTTGAGCTATTGTGAGAAGTCCACAAACTGTGAGAACCGTGAGTTTTTTAGTGAACCAACTCCGCGTGCAACGTCCAACCTCTCACAACTGTCAGCACGGGAGCACGAGTGTCTGCCGACCCCAATCCAGTCTGGCCAATCACCTCCAAGACCGCATCACACAGGATTGTGAGGACTACTGCACTCTCACACGTCGGACAGGACCCCCTATGCGCCTTCCGCAATCATCACCCTAAACACACGGGGAGAAAAGATTGGAGGAAGTTGACTGTCGGACACTTGCATGACCACCCACAAAGTGCGGGAGTCCGGCAGTTAGTACAGATATGTTCTGTGTGAGTCAGCCTTGTGGTTGATTGGCCAGATTCGACTAAGGACGGCAAAGACTCATGCGCAGGTGCTAAAAGTCGTGAGAGGTTGTAGCAGCTTAAATTATCGGGTAAAACCCTGGCTACTGTGAGCACGAGAAATGAGACGCCAAGTGGAGGGAATAGTGTAGCCTGTGTTAGGGCTCAGCTTAACTGCAAGTGCATGCCGCCCCAACGAGTCTTTCATACGACGAATGACCGGCCCGCCTACACAAAGTGCTCGTGATGACGCGCGTAGCTGCGCCTAAGCTCAGGACTCTAACACGTCAGCTGCATGAGTCACACAGCCAATGAAATCACCGCTTACTTGAGCCAACAATCTGATTGGTCCGAGTGGATATGACTTGTACACGCGTTCGCTTGCCTTAGGTATGCTGGACTATGCTTTCTCTCAGACTTCTACTTTAACGCACTTCTTGTCGTGTTCTGCCTAAATGGCTCACACAAGGTGTAGATAAAGGGCGATACCGCAGCTTTGGCTACATTTACAAGAAATTGGTGAGACCCTTTGGTTCGACTTTGAGGCTGGCGGAGGCTACCGGTACATATGCACTCGTTGGCAGCGGTGGATCTTCAGCCGAGGCCCTATATACGGAGTGAGCCCAATGCAGCCTGCAGTTAGTTGACCATGGCGTAGACGGCGGCGCAAATTTTGACAGCGAAGACAACGTGTCAGCGCGGGGGGAGTGGAGGAGCGATCTCGGGACCAACACCCGCTAGTACAACTGCTCTTAAAATTCCTGGTTGCCGCTCAGTTTTAGTAATCAGGAGATTTTGTAGCTCGTCTAAATACAGCTAAGAAGATCACGCAGTTTTCTTCCGGTCAAATATTTCTAAGATGCGCTCGCACACGAACGTTTCTGGCCTGAGCCTTGCTCTACTCTCGTCAGTTAACCAACCATAAGTCAGAGAATTCTACCTCCACTCCTGAATGAACGATTAATGGCCAGACGGTGAGATATTTTTACTAATATCGTTCAGATGAACAAGCGATCAAACTCCAGAATGCACCGTTTACTAACTTAGCATTTACTCACCCTAGGAATTAATGCTCCAGTTCCGAGACTGAAAAGCGTACATGATTGGTGGTAAAAGCCGGGTTTTGAGTCTGACTCATTTAAGTGCTCTGCACCACAATGGAAAATTAAGAAAGGCTAGAACCGGTTTTGAGTCCTTAATGGAGTTTCCAGATGCCAAACACTAGCTTGGTGAGTTGTTATCTTTAAAAAAGCCCTACAATCCAGAATTGCACACCCTAAGGTAACTCTAGGCTGAGGAATAAAATAGCGCCACAGTTACATGCTCACACTCTGAGGCTAGAGGCCTCCACCAATCAGAACGGGCGATGACTTTTAACCCAACAGGCAAAGCAGTTCAAGCATGGCAGCAACGCTTCTAGTCGCTAGTGTCATCTTCAGCCTCGTGGGTTTCACTTCTCAGCACGATCGCATTCGGTAAGTCACATGTGAAATTACTGCCTTGCCGGGGGAAATTCTGTACACGTACGTAAATTCCAGACTTTTATAAAATCTCAAAAAAGAAAAGTAAATGGTGCGTTTCAACCGATTGGATTGGTCACTCAGAACAAAACAGACCTACCAGAATATTAAACAATGATTCTCACGAGTGTCAAAGGGTTTTACAGCAGGAAACTGAGGCATTTTCGCAGATGTATATACATATTTAAACATTTTTTGCTCTCCAACTTGAGGGAACAACATTTTGACTGGGATTATGAGGTAAAAAAATCGTTCGACAGTTTTTAACATACCCGTCAGGCAGACACATGGGGCCAGAAACAACAGCAAGTTGGCCAAGGAGCTTAGACAACGCCGTGCTGGGTGAGTAAACACTGCTCAATCTGCAAGACAGACCAAGCAGTTGAGATTTTTACCTGAACTGCGGTAAAAGCCATGTCAATCCTAATACATGACCCGTAAGCATTTATTTGCTAGCCTGCCAGCCCTGAATCTTTGGTTACATGGGTAAGTTTCGCCTCCCGACTGACGGACGTTGGTTTACTGGGCTTACTATTAAAGACTCATAATCTGCTCCGAACTACTGCGGATCAGTCTGCAGGTAATGAAAACATAGGTGAACATTAATTTTTTTACATAATTTGGAGTATAAAATAGAGAGTTTTAGCCATGGGCTCGGGGATTCATAATATCTACGTACTTTCTTGTACTCTTGGGCATAAAAACGTCATAAAACTTAAAAAATGGTGAAACTTTAGCGGATAGCTACAGTTGTTTTGATGTAGTCTGTGAAAAACGTCGAAGAACTTCGGAAGTGAAAGAAAACCAGGCATAAAAAACTTTTACGGCTAATCAGTCCAGGTAGTTGGCGGGTAAGGATGTTTATATTAAGGACCTTGTGGCAGTTCGTAATCATGTCTAACTCACCAGTGTCAAAATAGTGATAGGATGGAGAGCAAAATGTTCCCATATCAGGAGTCAGGTAAGACTGATAAGTTTGGGCAGTATTTACTGTGAACAAGAGCTTAACAAAAGCAGGTGCTACTCGCGGTCTTGGCAGGCCTGTTATTCTTGTGTGTGCCTGTGTGTGTACGGTGTAACAGTTATCCAAGACATGTCCTTTGGTGGCTGCAGTCAATCAGGAAATGGTGCAAACTGATTGGCTACGAGCTCTTTCGCGGTTGTGACCCAACTGTGAGACGGACAAGAAGATGATGTGAGCACACAAGGCTTGACAGGCGAAAGTACGATGAATCAGCGCAGTCACGTTGATAACAGAATGCTTCAACATTAGCTACTGATTTTGAAGTGCATGCTAGGGTCCAAGATAATACGAAATGGCGAAGGCCGCCTTACATATTTCGAAGTGGCTGTCGTCGGTCGCAATCAGCGTCAATACCGCTAACGTATCTTGCTTTCGCCTGCCAAGCCTCGCAAATGTCGAACGTCGCGAAGTCAGCAACAGAAGGCTACCAAAACCAGAAGTCAGGGAAGACCGATAACGTTGAATAGCATTTACTGTGAGCTTAAGAAGAATGAGTGTTCCTCATTGTCTCCTCAGGCCATTTGTTGCTGTGTAAGTCCGCGAGTGGGATTGCTGGACCCTGGAGCATGTTCACTGCTACATGCAGCCAGTCAGTGAAATGGCACACACTAATTGTCTTCAAGCTTTCGCGCGGCTTACTCAGCGAACCGACCGAGGTGACTGGCAAGCGAATGCAAGAGGAGTTGGCAGTTATGACACTGATCGTGGACAGCATCAGTTACTTCAAAAAGCTTTACGTTTAGTTCACTTTACATTGCGAAATGTCACTTTAATTCTCTCCCAAAGAAGTAGTAGAAGAAGAGGGGGCGGGTTCTTGGACAAATTTATACTTGAACTTACGTTTCGGAACGCTTCTCGCTTTCATCTTCAGGGTATTGCAGTTGCTGCGTCTGCTGGTCTTCAGTTAGCTAGTGTTGCCACCTGCCTCGTATTATACCTGCGTTTGATGCACAAACTTTGACCTACCCTTTCGTTACCGACTACATTTAGTATCCCGGAGGTTGGCTGGTGACGAGCATCGTAACATTTTTCCTTTTGGGATCAGCGTAGGTGTAGGCAATTCAGTATGCTTGCTGGCCTCCTCCACCTCAACTGGCGGAATGATCCCTCATTGCTGTTCGCTTGAGTTTTTCTCCGCTTCGCTAGTGCTTCCACGTGAAAGGGTTTGACGTTAGCCACATGATCGCCGCCCACCACCCTTATTTTTCGCGGGCGTAGGCGTGCCCGTTTGTTCTACCTGCCCTGTCCGAGTTGATTTAAGCCTTGTGCAAAGCGCCTGGTAGGTAATGTTGAAGTCTATAGTTCTGTTAATTGTGCCTGTGAAAGACCAACTTTCGAGCAGAAGTCTGACCATTTTTTCATTAGCCCTGCCGATCACCCCCGCTTTCTCATCTCTTGCATGTGACCATAGACCGAAGGCAGCTTGTCCTTACGGGTGATCGCAAGTCAATTGTCATGCAATCTTGTGCCAAGTCATTTGCCCTATTCACCAACGTGGCTTTCATCGCAATTTTCGCTCGGTAAGCTGTAGATCTCGGTTGTTTGTTCGTTTGCTGGCAGCGGGTCTTTAGGCTTAACACTACTCCGGCCATTTTGGCACTGGCCCTGCCGATCACCCTCGCCTGCTTAAAGGCGAAGATATACAAAATATGTAGGGCGACTTGCTACCCAAAACAAGTCATGCGTAAAGACACATGATTTGTCTTGTCAGACGGAGTGAGGCAAGGTGTCATCCATTTTTAGAATTGTGCTCCCATGAGAGTTAGCTGAAGTCTGCTAGCGTAAATACACGGCTGCCGACAGTGCAATTCAGTTGAGTTTATTTGAGTGAACTGTTGATCTATACCCTTGAATTCAATATTTATTTTCCAGTCTTTCTTGATCTCAAAAACTTAATAAGTTAAATTCATGGCTGATGGTGAGCCTCGTAGCTCAGTGGCAGAGCATTGGCTAAGCAAAAGGCTTCCCTATTGTGACAGGTTGACTTCCAATGAGGCGGCGAGCCTTTTCACCATTGGACCAACTGAATTAAACAAACCTGCCAAAACCTCCTAACAATTAAGTGAGCCTAGTAATCATTCTGGTGGATCCTAGATGACTACTTAAGAAATCCTGCCTGGACAATTAGCTTGCTGTTCTGTAATGGTGGATTTTATTCACAACAACAACAACAATGCCGAGGACAAATCCAAGGCCTCTCAGCCTACCCCAAACCACAGAGTACCTACTATATCCCTTACCTCAGGATTTTGGATTACGGGATGGGTAGCCATAGGGGTTTTATGGGCGGGCATTACGAAAGTAGGGGATTAAATTGTTTTAATAAACTAATACATACAGAAAAGAAGCGCACGATAATTGAAAAAATAAGCTAAAGTAATTTGGTGCAAGTCGGACTCGAATCGACTCCGAATAGACTGCGAGGGTATGCCAAATCAAGGGCGTCTCAAAAGGGGATTGTATCACTGAGATTGATAGATTTCAGTGCATATCTTCATACTCAGTTTCGGGCCGAACCAGAAAAGGTCTTTTGTGAAAGATTTACTCCAGGTTCACGCATTACTTTATAACAGTGGGTAAAACCCTTGCTGCCACGAATTTCAGGCCTGGTTCATTGTAGAGAGGGAATATGGGAGATGCTGGATGGAAAGGCTATTTCACTCTGTACAAAGGAATTGGAGACAAGGTAAACGTAAGTTGAACATCTGACGAGCGTGCATTCACCCCCTATCGGAGCAGCAGCCAAGGTTCATCCGCGTGGGAATCGTCACAAGCATCCACGAAGCGGATTTTGTGTGGTTATGCCTTAAAGGCGTTTGGTCAGATGGATCAGGATCAGTTTACGAGTGTGCGCACGAGTTTTAGTGGCTACTGCGCATAGTTCATGCGCAATTTGCGGCACCTGTGATTGGTTTTCCCGGAGGTAGACCGAGACTGTAGGCACGTGAGCGGCTGCGCGGCGTAGGATCATGAAAACTTTTATCGGAACTTAAGAATAACACAATTTAAATTGGAGTTTATATACCGACAAAAAAAGAGGGACACTGGAGAGGAGCCCACTGAGGAGCTTAACCCCCGGCAGGTGCGTCAAATAGCGACAGGAAATCGGGGAAACACCCGTATCTGGGCTTTTAGCTAGTAGCTTTTCTGTTAGCAGGGCAAATCCCGCCCTCAATTCAGAAGATGTACATCGTGTGCTCCACAACGTCTTGGCGCAAGAACGGGGGCGGATTCGTTTTAAGTGATATTAGGCTTGCGTTGCATCTAACACACACACTCTCTCCCCACCTCCGACTGTGCCCAAGGCCGAATACTATTATCTCGGCCAAGTTCTCGAGTGCAGCCTACCAGGGTAGGTATCCCTGACACGTGCAAACCACCGGCGACAAGGCGCAGATTAAGCTCGATCACCCATTGCTTTGTATTGGGTTCTGTCTTGTGCAGGCTACTAAAAGAATCGACCGCGCGAACGCCTCCTTCAAAAGACGCGTATTTAAGTAAGAGTCAAAAAATACGCAGGGATAGCATGCCAAATCAGAAGGGTGCGTGTTCAGATCACGTCGGGGTCACCAATACCACAGGGGATTAAGTAAGTTAAAGCCTAGCAACTGCGCTCTTCCAAACTATATTTCCTTAGAAGAGAAGACGGTGCGAAGGCCAGACTGTTAGGAATAGAGTATTCTGTACAGAAGGAAATGAGAATAGATGGAAAGAGCTTTGACTCTCGGATGACTGCAGTCCAGCTGCGATGGCGTGAATTCCGGAGTGACGAGAGCGTCGAAAATCATCGGCACATGCTTTGTTACGGCAAACAATCACGCGGTTAGACTGGACTAGTGGTCGTGGCGCGACCTTGAGATAGGCGAAGGCGGCAGTGGGCGCGCAGGCCTTGCAGACCAAAGATGCCATGCGTCAGCAGATGACCTTGGGCTCCAAGTGCCTACTAGGGGCCACTACAGTGCTTTGAAATTAGCACCGTTAGGCTTTACCAGATGACTTGGCAATGCGATTCTTGAGGTTTTGCGGTAGGTTATGGTGGTTACTTTATAAAGTGACCAAATGACTAATAGCATGTCTGGGATATTCAATTAAGTTTAAAGGATCGAAAACGGTGTGTGTATTTGTTTTTACCTCCTAAACTGGCCACGTGTAGATGCAGGGAACCAAGGCAGGGCTAGATCAGAGCACAACAGCCGCTGTTCTGGATGTGCTCCTAGGACGGATGCCGTACGCATGAGAGGGTTTTTTTGGTATGCGTATTTGCTGGCTCATGCCACGCCAGCCATTTGCGCCCAATCCTGCCTTCGGTCTTCTTGACTTCGTCCTGACACCGGGCGCAGATAAGAAAGAGAAAAGAGAGAGTGTGATAGAGGCAGGGCAAGTCTTTAGTAGTTGAAACTAATTTGAGGGCAAGTCGCCATCCCTGGAGCACCAATTGCGGAGCAAACGGGAAATACCTTCTGAAACGGCAGACGAATTACCATATGTGTGATCCATGAGGGGCAGAAGTCATTGTCTGACGAATCTCTGTGGTCGTGTCCACTTAAAGTCAACGTTTACATTTAGTGTTATTGGAGCTCAATGTTTAAGAACGGAGAGAATGCGGGTGTTGTTGCCCAATCCTCCATAAATCAATAAAAAATTCCTAACCGTCTCTCTTGAATGCTAGAAACCCTCGTTAAATAGATCAAACAGACCTTTTGAGAACAGCCGCTCATAAAGCACATGCATGCGGTTTCTCCGAGGTATTGCAGCCCTGGCGCCGAACCTACAAACCGCCACGTGATTGCTCCCCTTAATATACCCTAGAGCAGCCAATCACAGGTGCCGAAGACTGCTATTGGCCGAAGCGTCGATCACGCAGCCAGTGAATCACTCGCGCAGGACGTTTATGCACTCACACCCACAGCACTCTACCAGACAGACAAGCGCGCGTGCAGGGCACGGGCATACTGCGCATCTGGGCTTCGGCCCACCACTGGGTTTCTGTATACAATAAACAACTTATCCTGGTATTAATCCTTATTTTCCTACACGGAACTGGGCGTGATAACTGCAATGCTCTGAGCACAGTCACAGCTTTGACTCCTACGGTATTTCTGCTCATCGTAGATCCTGACGGATGAAGTGTCAGTAGATTTGGAACAGATAGTATCCTTTAACACTGCATTGTCCTAGGCCCAGTGATCTGAATTCCATCAAAAGGATATATCGATATCAAAAGCTCAAAGGACCATCAAGGCCCTCAAATATTTATAGTAGCCGTCAAGTTAATTTAGAGGAATGACTTGCAATATGGGGGGAGACGAGGTCATATTTGTGGCCTACTTGGCGTCGTCGAAAACCAACCGTCTTTCTTTCCCATGACCAAAAAACTGTTTATGGGCGCGCATAGACTCATATCCCTACATGTTCAATAATAAGGCCAGATTGACTATGCCGCTTACACATGGGAGTATTTACCATAGGAATCCGGAGAGGGAGTGCTGACGACGTGGCTGACGATGGCTACTGGGTCAGAAAAAGGAAGTTCAACATCATTGAGTTTTTTGGCACTGTTGCATCGCCACGTGATGATTCGTCACTGCAGAACTAAACGTAACGATGGCCGGGTCAGAGTTATTTTTGGCGTTGGAGTTCCCTCTTGAATTAGGGTTTAGGGGTTACAGTCAAGATTGGGCTTACGGGTTATGGTTAAGACACAGGAATCTTTACCTCCTGTTTTACAGGACCACCTTTATTATTTATGCCAAGCGCTTCTATGCCCGTGTCCTGTTTGGGATGTAGCGGTCTAAGTGGTGTTTGCACTCGGATCACTAAAATCATCAGGTAAAAATCCCTGGCTGGAAGTTAAAAGGCAGAAGTCACCTGACAGAATGATTTATTGTGTACAGCTCTCCCGATTGCTGTCTCAGACGGCAGTGGCCACTGGCAAAGCCAGGGCTAATGTTGATTGTGCCCAGCCAGACCAAAGAAAGCATGAGACTGTGGTGGCACCTGCTTAAGTAGGATTGCGGAGCAGGTTCAATTGTTCTGTTGTTGGTGTGACTGCCTTTATAACTTCAAATGTATTTTACGGAAAACATGCACCAAAATATTCGGTTATCAGCTCGTTTGGAAGCAAAGTACGCCATCTTAAAATTTTATACTTCAATAAATGGCAGTTTTCGGTTGACAGAAGGTTCTTAATTATGAGCTGTTTTCCGATTGTGAGGTGTTCACTCATAATGCATCGAATCTGTCAATTTATTAATGCTGCCTATAATATGTACAGCGCATTCCACAGCTGTTGCAATATTTTATGAGAACTGTGCGACCTCTACCTCAAACAATAGACAAAAATTTTTTTCTTAAACAGAATGTGCACAGCTTGCTGTTTGGGAACCTTGAATTCAGGTGAAACAGTCGGCAAATTTGAAGAATATTCGGCAATTTTAAAAATTTTGTTTAAAAACCGAAAGATAGCCTTTCTGTAAGTATAAAATTGAAAGAAGGCGCCATTTTCTCCCAAATTAGTGGAAAGCACATATTTTCGCGTATGTTTTCTACAAAATATATTTGAATTTATAAAGGCAGTCAAAATCAATGATAAAAATGCATCCTACATAAGTAGCCATCTCTTGCAGTACATGCATTTTGTTACCACTCAGAACAAAGCTCGTTAAAAAGCCAGCATTCTATCGTGCTTGAAATGACTTCAGAGTAGACTATAAGATAGTTAGTATTACAACCTAACTCAATGCTGTTTACCGAAAGAGTATCAATTTTTCGCCCATGGCATTTTACACGACTTCTAGGCCGTACTGTACGAGTTTTTGTTTACAGGCCACAATCTTCGATGCAGTAAAAAATACAGTCAAACTATTTTCACTGCATTTTGTGAATGAAAGCTTCAGACCTTAGCAAAACGAATTTTCGAAACCGAAATTTATTTATTGGTTCCGAAAACCAATGCAATTCCTTAAATTTGTCTTCACCCGATTTTTATCAACTTAAGTCTTGATTTTCTGGCTCTGACAGGTGACCATTTTAAAATTCTCTCCCTTATAGTTGTGTTCTCCTATAGCAAAAAGCACAATCTGAAATTTTTGGTTCTGTGGTACTGAGGAGCGTTGAAAATTTGTTAGATACCCGGCAACTTCTAATTGTTGTCAAAATTCTATCTGTTTCTTTTCAATAAACTGAATTGTATTTACAGTTTTTTCTAATAAAAGGCCTTCTCCCAATTAAATCCTCTCATCAGATCAAATTAACGAGATCAAGCGTAATTGAGATCATGACTTTCCACGAGTAAGGTCACCTACTATATATCAGTAAGCTGATCATAACGTAGAGGATTAAAGAAGACTGAGGAGGTGATTTCTGGCTTATTTGCCATCTTCAAACGGCCCCATGAGAACGCCTGAAATGTCAACCGGAGTCCGTTCATCATAAGACACACTTAAGTCAAATGCTCTGACATTTCCTTTACGGAATTGTATCGTTTTAACTGCAGTTGGACGTATTCGACGCACTTTGGAGGCATTTTGTGTAATTCCGTGTAGTTCTGAGGCGTTATAATAGAGCCTTAGCGAGCGGCCACATGCAGATGAGCATTCAACAATTGAAAGGTGCTGTAGACTGGAATGGACTGTCCTGGCTTATCTGGATTTGTTGGCGAATCATACCTTAAAATGAGGCTGCGCAAACGTGGCACTTTTTTCCAGCCAATTATCAGCAGCCAACCTGCGAAGACGTCCCAGTGACCTAGGTGAGTCATAACCATTGGCCAACCTCAGGCGTGGGAGTTGACCTTCAAGAAGGCTCTAGAAGCCAATCCAGTTAGAATCCTCACCAGTATGCTTACAATGCTTAGTATATAACTAAAAATCCTCCGAGGGGAGCAAAGCATACTTCGTAGGAGTTTTATAAATCAACCGCTCTCTACGGAGTGAAGATTTGCGCAGAATCAAGCAAGAACTCGGGGAAGACAATCGGCTATAGGTTGGCTAAGTCTTTTTTGTTCAAATAAACCGTCACAAACCGGGTACAACGACGGGCAACTAAGTTAGTGCAAGGCCAAGCGTATCTTCCTTACGAGACACGACTGACCAATCTTGACTTATTTCCTCTGGATAACAGACAGCTACGCGGTGACCTAATGCAGGCATTTCGCATGCTGCGGAGTCAGAATTGTTACCTAGCATCCAACGATTTCTTTGAGCTGGCCACTACTACTAGATTGCGCGGACACCCTCTCAAGCTACGTGTGACTGGGGCAAGATTGAACACACGAAAATTCTTCTCCTCTAAGAGGGTAATCCAGGCATGGAATGCTCTACCCTCAAACATTGTCATGTCCCCATCTGTGGACACTTTTCAAGATGCAGTTGGATCAGCATAGAAAAATACATTATCTGTAACTAAGCGAGCTAATTATATTACAGTCTAACTTTTTGTTTAAAACCTACTGCTCGCTACTTTTCACTAATATTTTTGGTTAGAATAACTGATTGCAAGTTTCGTCCTCTGGTTCGCATGGGTATACGATGGGCGCATCTCCGACACCGTGACCACAGCAGTCATCTCCCCGTGTGACCATTAGGATATTGAACAACCACGATGGCCTTCTCCTGACATGATCCAAACACTTTCAGCAGCAGGACATCCGATTTACATGTTCCCTTCGCCCCCCCCCCCCACAGGCGACAGTTTTTCTCCTTAAAATCCCACAAATGGCATTCAAAACTACACTTATGAATGATGCCTAAGGAGTTTTTTACTGTCTGCCCCCCTACCGCAGTTCCATTACTGGCAACGCCACATGTTCTGCATCATAGCTAGGCACAAAAAGGGAGTTCAAAGGTATTAACCTATATTTCCATGATAAAACTGAACTGAACTGACATGTAAAACTCTGACCGAAGTTGATCAGTAGGAAGGCTATAATTATTCAGGCACCTCATATTTTGCGATTTCGGGTTTGGGTCATGTTCAATGGCGAACAGTTCCGGCCCGGTAATTTTTCATTGCTCAGAAAACAGTTAAAAGCGAATCACACGAAGAAAACACACATTTATAGTCTTCCAAAAAGCTCCGGATAGTGAAGTTCTGCAAAGTTCTTCCTGCAAAGGTGTCATGCATTTCAAACGGCGCTGTAGTTACGCAAGCAGTATATGCAAACGTGGGAAAAGATAAACTTTGTTGGCGGTTGTCCCTTGACCCTGCCCGTACGCTACGTTGCAGCCTGCATCCGATCTACACCGATGACCGCCATTGTTGGTGTCTCTTAAATCCATGGCTCAATGACGCACCGTAGGCTCAAGTCACTGGCAGGAGTCTTCATGCCCAGGCATTTTTAATGTTCGTTTGAGGTATGATTAGTTGATAACGCCAAATAAACGAGAAATGCCCTCTATAGCCCTCCTGGCTCTTTCGGCAAAAGCCTTGTTTGAGACGGCAGGTCGTGTCCATAGACCCTGATAATAAGAGAGCTGCGGCTAGCCGACCGTCTGGTTGATGGGTAGTAAAGTGGACAGCTTCACTCCTAAAGCTACTTTTACTACTCCTCACGAATTGAAACAAATGTCCTTATCCCATCTATGTGAATAGATAGAGATTATTTTAAATTTGCGAAAATTCCCATTGAAAATTTCATAAGATAAATTGGCGAACATACGTTTGTTTACGATAAATTCTTGTCAGGCCTTTAAGTTTATATGGTAATGAAATAAATGAACTATGCTGGTTGGTGGACAAATTTAATGTTGTTTTTTTGTCAGGGTCGGTTTGGAGGGGGGACGGGGTGGGGGGT
The DNA here is from genome assembly GCA_036362985.1 of Ligula intestinalis. NCBI lineage: Eukaryota > Metazoa > Platyhelminthes > Cestoda > Diphyllobothriidea > Diphyllobothriidae > Ligula > Ligula intestinalis. The sequence goes on along the minus strand of JAYGXS010000009.1, from coordinate 21,925,521 downwards.
TGGGAGAAGTTACGGTCAAAATGTCCAAGACGGTGATAAGATGTGCGCGGTTGGATTTGGGACTTGTTCGTCTCTGCAGGGGCCCGTTTCCGAGGCCAATGATCCACCGTGTGCGGTCTTGTTAGCTAGTTTCGCCCATGGTAACTGTGGTGCCGCAACGAAATTCTTTTGGGCGCACAAGACCGGTCGGCGAAGCCTGATGGCACATTCCAGCATGGTTAGGGAAGGGCAAATTTAAGGTGATAAACAGTTCCATTTTAGCGCACCTGGTAGACTCAGACCATCACGTAGATGCCAGTAAGGCCTTCCGATCTACCGATCCCTCCAATCTACCGGGATTCTGGTGATCAAAATAATTTCCCCTTCATTACTATACTATTATTATTACTACTACTAATAAGCCTGTGATTACCAGCCTCTGAATTCAGTGTGAACTGTGCGTGAGCCTTTAAAAACGAGCTACTCATTTTAAGTGTAACTGCCAGAGTTGTTATCAATCCAACTGAATTTTCTGCAACGTTGAGTGTTTTCCCTTAAATCGTCTTCTTTCTCAAACTTGAAGATTGTTTTCGAATTTATTCTTTTAGACTGTCCATGGATTGCACAAAGGATTGCAATAAAATTTACAATGCATGCAAGGGTGCTAGTAAGTCAAACGTTTATTGACATGCTAGTTCCCCCCCCCCCCAAAGAAACTGCTCGATAAGCTGTTAATCAGCAAATACCTATCCGTACGAATGATTCAAAATGCTAACGGCGCTTTTAAGTACGACAAAATATAGACAGCTGCGTTGTTATGTTAACCGGAAGCCGAGATATCGCCGTCTAATTACGCCTTGTGTGACTTCCGAGGTAGAACATGACAAGCAGAAGGCACAAGAAGAAGCCTTTTGGCATACTTAATACAGCGTACTTATGGCAAGCAGAGAGTAGAGATTAGGCCAATCAGATTGTGGATGCAGGAGAGGGATAATGTGCCGAGTGGCTTTCGGGCTGAACAGTGATAGGGCAGAACACTAATCACGGCTGGCGGTTTGATAGATCCCATCACTCGCGCGGCCTGTATCGATCGATGCTGCACCGTGGGACGAGTAATCAGGCGTGCGTGATAACGGGTTGTTAGGCCTGGCCCTAACAACCTGGTACGCATACGCCAGTATGATACTTTTTAATGACTTACTGTCAAGACACAGAAATAGGAACTACCATATGACATTAGACAGTTGCACTAGACTTCAGAATTTAGGGTTTAGGGCAGATTCAGGACAAGAGTTAAAGTTAGTGTAAACATAAGCGCAAGTGCATCGATACCCGCCTGAAATCTATCTGTCGTAGAGTTTGGTGAGTGAAAGTTGCAAACACACTTTGTTTTACCACACTATTCTACAGTTAAAAACCTAATATGGATTCAAGTCACAAGAAATCGGAACCAAGTTTTCCTTGAATTTGGCCCTAGTATCAGCATAAGAGAGAATAGGCAGATCAGTAAGTTGCAACGGAGATAAAGGTGGATCAGTGGGACCAGAGTTGAAGTTGTCTGAGCTTTCGGTCTCGAACAGGAGGCCATATTCAAAGGCAACAAGAATAAAGTTAAATCAGTAAGTTATTAGATTTGAGCGTAAACATTCCTCACAGATCCGAAATCTGTGCAAAACTCATTACATGACAATGGACGTTCATATTGATTCTTCTAAGAAATGGGATGTCGTGAAATGACAGAATATTTCAAACTGTATAAGATAATTGTAGGCACTCGGCCAATCTGCTGAAATAGCTGAGGAACAATGCTGGTTGTCACGCTGTCTCTCACTGGCCCCCTCTGAAGACAAGTTTTCACCCGTTGATGAACGTTCACTGACCGCTAACGGAATTCACTTTTCCTGCTCTGTCTCGTATGACGGGCTGACAACGGCTAATAAGCAGGAAATGGCCATTTCAGTTTCCCTTATCTCTGCCGGCAATACTATCTACCAAGCACCTTAGAAACTCAGGCTCTAACCCCTTTAAATTGTGCTGTTAGCTTTAAAAGCAGGTTCATCACGTGATTCAGGAGGATGCAAGCATTTTGGTTCTCTGAAAATTGAGTCCACTTTGTAGAACTTGCGTGAATTCTGTCTCATCATCCAGTTATACGCAGAGAAGTGTAACCGGCTGGTTGCGTTGACGGTTTTAAAAGTTTTCACAGACCTAGCCCGATTTTCACAGTAATAAGGCAGTTGACAGGGTCAAACTGAAGGCTTAAGGTTAATTCAGCGAAGACCTGGCCTATGCCATTTGGAGCAGTATTCATTGTCTCAAACCTAAGTCCTTGAATCAGTGTCATTTCTCCAGTACCGTTATGTAGCGTAAATTATTAAACATTGAGTAATCTTTCTGTCAATGTTCCAACATTGCAAACAACCAATATGGATAAACATTTAACAATGGAACATCAAGGTGTGATTGACAGTCTGACCAGGGCACTGTGAAGTTTCATCTTCCAGTCTGTTAGCCTTACATACATGTCAGTCCTTCTCCACAACCATGATTGTGACTTTGTTCAATCATTTGCATCGTCATCATCATCATCATCATCATCATCATCATCATCCTTCTTATCATCATCATCTGCGGGATTTGGCCGGAAGAAATTAGTAACAATGCTTGCGTAGAACCGACTATCTAATTAAAGCAGGCCTCGGTGAGCGCCTCCTAGCTCCGCTGGTCAGAGCTATGCCAAAGTTTGGGGTCTCCCAGAGGCCAGCAAGGTTTATAAAATTGGTTCAAATGAGGAACTACTATGTACCGAATGCGCCGGAAATCTTTGTTGGGTAAACAATCATGACACATATTTAGGATGCAAAAGAACTAGTACGCAGAAGGATTGAATCGATCAGAACAAACATACAAAGACGCAGAGTCAAAATGTAAACTTCTGTTGAGCCAGCTAATCATCAATAAAAAATTGCTAACTAACGACTGTGACGTGTTCATTCATAAAACATTAGATCTATTAATTTACTACTGCTGCCTTAAATGTATGCGGAATGATCCACATCTATTGCCAACTTTTATGAGTACTGTGAAACCTCTTCCTCAAAGCGTTGGCAAAACTTATTTTATCCTTAAACAGAATGAAGACAGTGGGCTGTTTGGTAACCTTGAAGTCAGGTGTGGCATTCGGCAAATTTAAATTTATTCTGCAATTCAGACTTTTTTTAAACCGAAAGATATCCTTTCTTCAATTATTATATTTAAAGAAGGCGTAATTTGCTACCAATGGAGCACAAGAAAACATATTTTCGGGCATATTTTCTATAAAATATATTTGAATTTATGCAGGCATTCAAAATGCATGACTTAAATTTATGCTATTTAAGTAGTCACGCCCTCAGGATCTACATTTTATAAGCTGTCACAAAAAAAGGCTGATTAAAAAGCCCGCATCCTGACGTGACCAAAAAACTTTGAGATTAATCTGCACGATAGTCAGCATTGCAAACCTACTTAATGCTGCTCTGTGAGTGATCATTACTTATTCGCAAATTGCGGCATTTTGCTTGCAGCACTCGCCATAACGTACATCGTAACTGGAGCCCTCAACTTCACCCTCACCTTGAGCACTAACCCTGACCTTAACCTTAAATTCAACCGCAACCTACTCAAACGTTAACTTTCACCGAAATTTAAACTCAGCCATAGACTTAATACAAGCCATAAACCTTAATCCATCTCCTGTGGAGTTTAGCGCAAAGACACATGCACTGAGGTCAGTTCCTGTTCTGGAGTTCTGTTAGGGAGCCGGGGTAAGGGGAGGGGATAGATAAGTCCGCCTTACCTCTGTACTGTTTCCATCTAAATTGGCTCTTAAGGCATACTACCTTGGTTTCTAATAACTTGCTTTGAATGTCGTCAATGTGTGCGCAAACTGTGCAGTTATTTTCACACGGTACTTGCAAACTGTTGTTTACCATCTGCTAATAAAGCTAAACCAAGTGGGCCTGAACTAGTTTTCGTCAACGTAGGCGAGAGAGATAAAGAGATAGAGAGAGATGTGAGCTACCCACACTTCATCACTGGTGATGTGACCCGACTGAATAACTTGCCAGACAGTCATACAGACCTTAAACTTCGCGTGCTAATTCAATCGGCTGGAGCGAAGTTGAAGATTCAGCAGTCTTAGCTCTGAACCTCATTTATCTGCGCCCCCGTCACACCTGCACTTTGACATAAAGGTAAGTGGAAACCGACAAGTGAAAAGTCTGATTGGCAGGGTTCCGAACCGTTAAGCGCCAGTTATTAATAAATTAAAACATCAATTATGAATACTACTACAGTAACAGAAAACCCCCACGTTTATTTAATACGAAACCCGTGGTAAAAGGGGCACATCAGGGGAAAGAAAGCCTCAGTACAAAAGTAGAGCACATTAAAACTAAAAAAATAGTAGAAATAAGTAGGCAAAAATCCAATTTTTAGCCCGCGGTAATTAAACTGAGAATTAAGAACAATAGCAAACAAGGACTGCGCTAAATTCAGAACTGCGCAAAATGTGGAACTGTGCAACGAATTGCAAATGTTCGAGATATAAGTAAAACCACGAAGGAAAGGATTTTTTTCTATTTTGTACGATAAACCAAAAGGCAACGGCATGCCACTAATACAATTTAACCTAGAATAAAAACTTAACTAAAACTAATCCAACTCAATAAAAAAAGTAACAAATGAACTTAATTCTGAATAGTCGAAAATATGCGAGGCCCAGGTAATTGAATAGAAGGCGGGAAGACGCTCTCTAGAACTAGTATTTTATTAAGTTGGTTTGGCAGATTTGCTTAATTTGAGTTGACCCAAGTGTGAAAAACTCTAGGCGTTTGGCGGGATTTGAACCCGCGCATCAGAGAAAGCCTTTGCCGGAGGCTAATGCTCTACCGCTAAGCTACAAACGCCCGCTTCACGCCATGAGTTTAATCACAGTTGGATCGATATTACCCGCTCAACTTTTCGCTCATATGGAATCCACCAATACGGGAGAAAGTTGACTGCCCAAGCAGGATTTCCTAAGCAATCAACTCAAATTAAGCAAATCTGCCAAACCAACTTAATAATTAAGTCAGCCTAGCAGTCATTCTGGTGGATTCTAGATGATTGCTTAGGAAATCCTACTTGGGCAATTAACTTGCTCCCGTATTGGTGGATTCCATATGAGCGAAAAGTTGAGCGGGTAATATCGATCCAAGTGTGATTAAACTCATGGCGTGAAGCGGGCGTTTGTAGCTTAGCGGTAGAGCATTAGCCTCCGGCAAAGGCTTTCTCTGATGCGCGGGTTCAAATCCCGCCAAACGCCTAGAGTTTTTCACACTTGGGTCAACTCAAACTAGTATTTTATTTGCCCGAAGTTTCGGACTCTCACTCGAGGCCATTGTCAAGGAATGAAAACGTATTGCTCGCTGCGTGATAAAGTCAGCTCTGCCATGGGTGACCTTGAGTTCCCATTGTTCGCTCCACCGCGAGTGACCTTAATCCCTGACATTGCTTGCGCAACGCGAGATAGGCATCTGGGAGATCGATATTCCTATTGATAGAGTCCGCGTGCGAGTGCCATGCCTCCTTCAAGAGGCGTGAGATTCGGTCGTCCGACTAACCCAGTATTCGCACGTGTTCAAAATGGAAGCCGTGCCCTGGCATGGATGCGTGAGCGGCTACCGAAGAAAGTTTGTCATTTTGTACCACTGCGAGATCGTGCTGGTGCATTCTCGAAAAATGCAGGTGAGGAGCCAAACAAAGAAAACCAACAGGAAGGCCAGTACGCTGGCGAGCAATACCTTATATTGCTGGTGTATCCAAAGCATTCGCTCGACTGGTCAGCGAATTTGGGATTGCCATTGCTCACAGACCGGAAGAAACAATCCACAGTCAACTTATGCGACCTAAGGACCCAGTACCCGTTAAACAAAAGTCCACTGCCCTCTATCGCATCGACTGCCTTTGTGGTCAAGCCAATTATGTTGTTGAAAACTGCAAAAGGGTTCTTATGAGAACGCACCAGCACGAACTCACCGTGGGACGGAATGACAAGCTTTTTAGGGTGGAGTATCTAGGATGGATACATTATTTATGGAAGAATTTACCTTCGAGCAAGGTTCGCTAACAGGCGCAAAGTCCACGCAATCAGATGCACTACCGCAAATGAAGTCTGTCTCTGCAAGCCAGTTAAGGGCTAAACCCAAATGGCTCACACTCTGTTTGAGCAAATGCTGATCTAACTGAAGCACACAAAAAGGTCAGAATTTAATGGTAATGCTGCTTAAAACCCTAACCTATTATACCTATGGGACTGGGGCATTTGCTGTTTTTCTTAAGTATTGCAGCTGTTTTTCACCACATCATAATGCGTGCCTGCACGCTTTTTGGCAACAACTGCAATTTATTTGCCTTCTTTTTCAAAAAAGGTGCCAACGAGAAGGATATTATTGATGTAATTGGTCGGCGAACGCTAAAAGAACGCCACGAACTTCGTTTACGCTACGCGGAACTCTACCGAGAGGTAACTCTATTCCATTTACACTCAAAAATGACAACTTCTCATTTCAAGAAAGTAGCAAAATAAAATACACTCTCAATGCGTCCTTTCAGGATCTGGTGGACGTATTGAATTCAAAGTTAAGCGGGGATTTCCGCCAGCTCGCCAAATACCTCTTCTTTGGGCCTATCCAAGTGCTTGCTCTCCAATTGTATAAATTTCTGAAAACAGAAGGGACAGCTGACACGGCTCTCATTGACATTATCTGCTGCTGCAGCCCGACCGACTTATCTGCTCTACAGAAAATCTACAAGAAGGGTAAGTGTGCGGTGTTATAAGATCTGCCTTGTGGTGTTCGATTACTGTACACGTAGGATTCCTTCGGACCCACAAGTGAGTAAATCGTCTACCGTAATGCAACAATTTAGGGATCAAATTGTGCTTTTAAAACCGAAGTTTTTGCTAGTATCCACTTCCCTGAATTGATGATATCCAATGTTAGTGCTTCATTCAAAGTTAGTTGTGCTGACAAGAAGAAGGTTTTCCAAATCAGGTGTCAGGTAAGACAGATTTGGTAGGAAGAACTTTTTTCTGTGCTCGGAAAGAGCTTTACAGCAAGCGCTGCCAAATGATCGCAACCACCGCGTCTTTCAGACCAGTTGAGAAACCGTACGAGTTCGCTGCTGCGAAATGTGTATTTAGTCGCATGTGGAGCGAATCAGGTAGAACGGCGCGCACCAATTGGCTCGAAGCAACGTACGCCTTAGTAAGTGAGTCGCCGGGAGAGCGTATGCTGGCCAGAACATCGCAGGTGTCATGCCTGGATTGCCAAAGACCCGCGGGTACTCAAAGGCTTGGCGAGCAAAGAGAGAATGAGTCAGCACGGCAGTACTGAGTGCAGGCTGAAGGCAACGTGTAGGGACGCCGAAGGCACGGTTGGTGCTTAAAACACACGAGCAGCAAACTGGTGCGGAAAATGAACATGACCCCTGCTGTGGGGGGATGTATATACAGGGGGTGTAGAAGAGGAGTTGGTGTGTTCTGTGGCAGAGGTGTTGGGATTGGGTGTAGTGGCAGGTTGCAGACAGGAGATAAGAGGTAATGGGAAGGACGGTGGCATATCGCGTTGGGGGGGGGGGGGGGGGAAAAAGGGGGGGGAGGGGGGCAGGGGGGGGGGCGGGGGGAGTGGCGGGGGGGGGGGGGGGGGAAGCAAAACAGGGGGCAGATGGTCAGAGGGCTAGTCCGGTGAAGTGTCCGGGACAGTAAATTTGAGCCGGTCAACTCTCACGTCGCGAGTGCGATGCTGGAGGCGGTCGTCAAGTCTTGCTCGCCTGGGAGACAGAGAACGGGACACTTCCTCTGAAGGCACTCTGACGTATTTGACAGTAGTAAAACAGTGGGAGAATACTCATTTTTGCCATCTGGGATTACGCGTTTCTAAGTGTCGCCATAATGGGTAATTTTAACTTTTTAAATGGGGCAGATAATGTTTCTGTCATTGCCTTTATACTGCAAATTCTGTCTTGAGTAGGCTTGTTTTAAATTCTCGGAAACTATTTTCCGAGCTTTTTCTTAAGTGTATCTTCTTTTTTTGCAACAGTCTTGGAAGTCAAAAAGGAAAATGGTGAGTTAACAATTTTGCATATTATATTTAATATCGATCTTGACTAACGACAGCTTTGGCAGCGAATTCGCTAATGAAAATAAAAGTCATATGTTCAATAATTTTTGTTGCTTTATCAACTACTGTTCAAATAATCTGAGAACATTTATTGTGTAGGTTCGTATTCAAGTTTTCTGCGTTAACCATGAGCGATATTTTGAAATCAGCAGCACCAAAAGTGGACATTCACAAGGTTTGCCAAACTAGAGTTTCAGAAGGAGAACTGCGACACTGTTAATCTTCAGAATCTAAAATGTATCAAACTTAATGTGCTCAAGAAAAATATTTACTATCAGGCAATAACTATTTCAGAAATATGGATATTATAACAGTCAGTTAAGCTGGTTAAGATTAAAAGAAGAAAATACGCCTTCATATTGCTCATTTGCCATACGCAGTTTACTCTGCTACATAAGGATTCAAATGCGAACGTTCCTCCTTAGCCTTCTATCATCTTTTTTAAGATACGTCGCGAACTCTTGCGAATGATGTTGAGAAGAAGACTAATGGAACTCTCCGAGAATATATGCGACTGTTTTTAAACACAGAGAGAAAAGCCTTTTCTTTTGCCCAGCTCCAAACAGCTGTCACTACTGCAGATTGGGATGTCCTGGTAAATTTCCAGGAGGCTGAAAACAAAGCCGAGCGCATCTTCTCTGCTCTGAACACGTAAGCATATTTGAAGTGCAAAAATGAGGGTTACTTGCTTTTGTGAGTCGTAATGGCATATTTATTAAAGGGACAAGCACGAAACGATTTGCGCAAGCTTACGGATTCAGATCACTTTTCCTAATTTTTTGAAATTATTTTCATTTGTTCTAATGCAGAAGGTTTGCTTGAACAAACATAGCTATACCGGACGCGCTAAATATCAGAGGACTAAGCCGACCAATGAGGAAAGCAAAATTCTTACTCGCGAAAGCAATTTATCATTAGAGAATTCAGTATGCATGTCAAAAGTTTCCAGCATAAATTTCGTCCTTGATGCGGTTTCGGACCCGACTGCATGTTCTATCTAAGTGATTATTACCTGTTTTTATCATCAGTCGCCGGTGAAAACATTCAAAACGTTCTTGGTATTACGAAAATGCCTGTTTGTTCCTCTGGGGTGGTAATCCTGTCTTCTAGGTCACCAATGATCAGGAATTACCTGACCCTACGAAGCTTGCATAGCCCAGTAGCTAATGTCCAAAGTATTCCAATATGTCACCACCGGGGCCTCTTGTGACGTGCAGTAAATCACATGTATACTGAGTTCTTAGGGTGCGCGAAAACCCATGCCGTTGAAGGTCGCCAACTGGTGGGGATAACTCGAACTGCTCGGTCAGAAATGACATTCATGGGAGTCAGATCTGGGCCCGTGTTCTCTCGATCTCAAGTAGGATTAGGGACCTGGATTTTTGCTTTTCCGAGTAAATTAGGTGGTTGAGGTTCGGAGTACGTCAATGCTTGTCCTATTTTTTTCCTAAAATTAAACCTACTAGGGCTAGGGGACTTCATTTAGAAGTGCTGTGCTTATGCTAGAAGGGCTAGTTCTAGTAATCATACTTGCTAAAGCCAGTAAGTGGCAAGCTACCATGCGGCCTGGTCGTGCATGTAGTTTTTAACCTAGTTTGAAGTTGTAACTTATATGGGGATGAATGAATGCAGGTGTTTCACCGATTTAATCAAGGAACAATTAAGTTCCGCTTCGCTAAGGAGCTCACAACGCAAACCCTCATGACCGTCACATAGTGAAAAAGGTGATATGATGAAAAAGTGCATCCTACAAAGCAAAGGGAGACCAGAATGGCCATTTCTGGCTTATTAGCCGTCATCAGCTAGTCATACCCAATCTCGAGGGTTGGCACTCCCGAGATTTGAACCCGGGACCTTCGGTCATTGTGTTTGAGACACTGCCTCTAGTCCACGGGTCCCCTGCTTTGTCGGTTGTGATTATCATATTCACGATCACAACCGACAAAGCAGGGGACCCGTGGACTAGAGGAAGTGTCTCAAACACAATGACCGAAGGTCCCGCGTTCAAATCTCGGGGATGCCAACCCTCGATATTGGGTATGATTAGCTGATGACGGCTAATAAGCCAGAAATGGCCATTCTGGTCTCCCTTTGCTTCGTAGGATGCAATTTTTCATCATATCACCTTTGTCACTATGTGACGGTCATGAGGGTTTGCGTTGCGAGCTCCTTGGCAAAGCGGAAATTAATTGTTCCTTGACTAAATCGGTGAAACACCTGCATTAATTCATCATATTCCCGATCACAACCGACAAAGCAGGGGACCGGTAGACTAGAGGCGGTGTCTCAAACACAATGACCGAAGGTCCCGGGTTCAAATCTCGGGAGTGCCAAACATCGAGATTGGGTATGACTAGCTGATGACGGCTAATAAGCCAGAAATGGCCATTCTGGTCTCCCTTTGCTTTGTCGGATCCACTTCTGCCTTATATGGGGATATTTATTAAGCTAAATGGTTCAAGCGACGTGTATTTAATAGTGAAACTGCTTCTAATCTACTATGCATTTACGTCGTAACAAATCGGCAATATACTGGCGATATAGTATCAGGCAGAATATTTTTTTGATCACCGATTTCGATTATATCCACCGTATGCCACTTTTGTAGTCACTAAGTAAAGCTTTCGATAGACAACGCACAGCCCCAGGGCACCATCTTTCCGCAGGGTTAGCTTAATAGTTACCATGCCTTTATCTCACAAGGTAGTGCCATTTACCTTCCTCAGGCCAATTATATAATTGCTATCGTATCCAGCTGTAGTAATGCTGATTGCCTATTACTCCGCTAATGACACTGTTATAGGATCTATCAATATTAGTTGATTGCGGTGCAGATTGCTCCCCTAGTAAACCGGAGACCTCCCCTAAACCTCCCCTTAACATAGTCCGGAATGAGCTGAGTAGCTGTAGTAGTTATAGGAGCAGTATTGTCAGAAGTATTCAGAGCAATTTGTTCACTACTTCTGCCACGACTCGTACTACCATTGTGGTGTTTGTACTGCCACAACTGCAAGTAATGTTTATGCTGCTGCTTCTAGCCGTGTATCTGAAAGATTGTAGTGCTGGTACTATTACGGACGCTAATATTTGATCAGAAATGACATTTGATGGGAGTCAGGTGTGGGCCCGTCTTCTCTCGATCTCAAGTATGATAAGGGACCTGGATTTTTGCTATTCCGAGTAGAGTAAGCGTTTAAGGCTCGGAGCACTTCCTGGTTGTCTCGTATGCCTACACTGCTAGGGCTAAGACGCTACTGTAAGAAGTGCTGTGCCTCTGCTAAAAGTGCTTCTTCTAATAATCATACATGCTAAAGCCAGTAAGTCACAAGGTACTGTGGGATACGACGTGGTCCGGCCAGATAATAGGCGATCGAACCTATCCCAACACGTATAAACTAGTGGAATAAGATAAGGCGTGAAAGGCCAAATTAGTAGGAAGGATGTATTGTATACACAAAGGAAAGGAAAGTAGATTGACTTTGGAGAGACACGTCCGCTCAGTAAAATTGACCGGATCCCAAGTGAGGTCTGAAATTAGTTGGGCCAGAAGACAGAGAGAGAAAGCTTTCATTGGCTAGGTCAGCCTGTGATTGGTTGGACAATTTGTTGTTTGACACAGTTGTTGGACAACGTGGGTGGCCTGTATCTCGCGCTAGTAAGTCCGGCGAGCTTAACGACCTTGAGTTCTACACGGATCGAGGCCACGACATGAAAGCCAGACATCGGGACATGCATCAGTTAGACTACAAGGTCGCTACAGTACAATGCAACTTGGCCGCCTACCTGGGAAATGTTGACCTACTATGCAGTCGTAACTTATACGGGGTTTTTAGTAAGCTGAATGGTTATGGGAACGAGCATTTAATACTGATACCGATCTACCAATCATTTAGGTCGTAACGAAGTGACAATGTAGTAGCGATATAGTATTAGGTAGAGTGTGGATCTGGGATTATGCTATTCCGAGAAACTAAATGTTTGGGCTTTCCTTGTTTTTTTGCCCTTTCAGCTCTGTACACTAGGCTGCGCCATCTTGTTGTGCAACGAAGCGTTATTAAGTAACAGCTCAAGTTCTACCATGTGTTTGGGCCGTATGGTGCCGCTTGCCGTTTTCAGGCTAACTTTTGACCTGATTTATGGGAGGTCTCCTGTTTTAATAGGGAAGCAATCTGCTCCATGATAAACTTACATAATTACATCCTACGACTGCATTCATAACTGAATAATAAGTAAAAGCATAATATGTGGGAATATGACCTTGCCAAATATCTCATCTTCACATGGTGATTCTGTAGGAAAGTTGGGAGTACCTGTGAGCATGCGTTCTCATTGTAGGAGTTTGTTGATTGGCTGATCCAGGCAAGTGCTCACATGTATACTTAGTTCTTACGGTGCGCTAAAACGCATGCTATTGAAGTTTGCCAACTGGCGGGGACAACTCGAACTGTGCAGACAGCCCAGCGTGTAGAGTAGTCAACCGACGGACCAAAAGTCTGGCTGCAATGGCTCCTTCCAAATGTAAATTTTATAGAATTCCCAGTCAGTTGAGATCTGAGTCGGATGTAGATGCACGCTAAGGAGTAGCTCCTCTGGCACCCCCACACTCAATGGCACTTCTATCGCAATTGCGACCTGCGGTTCCTTAGGAAAGAAGAAGGAGACGAGAAGCCAAATGGACGGAAAAGTTAAAAGAAAAGAGCACTTTGACTGTCAGACGAGTGAGTAACCGCCGGTCAAAGCCCCGCGTCTGAAGTGATGAGAGCCCAGGGAATTGCCGGAGGAGCCCAGCTTATCATGAAATTAGGCAGACTGGTTGTCTTGAGGTCTAACGGAGAATAATGCCAAGGCTCGTGTTGGTGGCTTTGAGTAATGCGAAAGCCCGAGGCAGGCCAAACAGTTGGCAATATTCTGGGCCATGACACAAAACGCATTTTGCCAGGGAGATTTTCAAGGTGCGCCTTTGACGCCAAATCCGTCATTCCCCAAAAATGTATCTGGTATATTACTACTTGTTACGTTATAAGTAGCACTTATTTAGGAAAGTTAGGAAAGACCCGTGAACTCTGGTGAGTAGTCTGAATTCCGATAGCGGTCGATGAAAGTGCATAAACGAGTGTCATTTATTAACTGCTAAACCTTTGGCACAAAAGAAACTGTACTGCCACAAACATGAATAGTAGCTGATCGGCGAGCTGTTTTGTTCTAAAGTTTGCTGGTTTTCACTATGAATTAGCATAAAAATGAATCAGGCCTCTGTCAGCACTAAGAGTAGGTGGTTGCCGACTGTTCTTTTTGATAAAACTTAGATTATTCTGTATCACAAATTTTGCCGCGAACTGCTTTCTCCCCTTTGTTTTCGTCAGGAGTAAAAAGAATACAGATGAAAGTACAGTTATCGAGATTATTGCTCAAGCCAATATGTTGGAAATACGTGTCATGTATGATTACTTCATGGAGGTGAGCAAACATTTTAAAATTTGAGCTTTCCCGTATTTCATATAGCATACAGACATTTTTGGTAACATAATAAGTGTAAATGTGTCGAGACATCTGTGTCTCAATGTATAGTATGAAGATTAGATACCGATTTATCGTAAGGCGTGAAAATGGGAAATAAATTAAACCACTTATGTTTGTTCTACTCAACTAAAAGTAGGTGAAAATGTTGTGTAAAGAAGAATTAGGACCTAGAAAACTGTAAGACCCATTCCTATTGGTTAGCGAAGGAAGCCTATAGACCGGAAACACTACGAGAACAACTCTTATTAGTTAACAAAGGAAGTCTGGAAACCATTAGACCAATTAGAGCAGCTCCTATTTCCATTATAATAGGATATTTATTTTAAGTTAAAAATCGTACCGTTCTTAAAAGAGGTTTCAAAGTCAATGCCAATTATCTTTAAATGGACTGAACTATACAGAACTAAAGAAAGGGGTATCTGGGTGGTTATTTCTGACTCATTAACCTAAAGCTAAAGCCTGAAGTCTTGTGATTATTCATCCGATGCATCTGATGACAATAATGGATGTGCTCGTTGCCATATCGCTGGCGACGGATAATATTAACACCCGTAGATAGGCGTTCAAGGAAGCTGCTCATTGTATTTTGACTTGGGCTCGATCTCGAGGCCCCTCGATAGTCACACAGCGGTAAGTAGTATATACACGAGGGAGAGGTATCAAATTTATCGTGGCCATGCACATATCGAGGTGTGTTAAGGCTAAGAAAGTTTAACCCTCACAGCTGCGATTTTCCAGGTGCGGTTCCTAAGCAGATGAGAGGCAGAAGTCTTGGGAAGGCCAGAGTAATAGGAACAATGTATTGTGTACGCAAAAGGTAGGAGGAGGCTTGACTGCCGAAATGCACGTCTAGCCGCCAGGCGAGCTATGTCTGGAGTGATGGCTAGTGGTAACCACGGCCTTGAGTTCTATCCAGACGGATTAAGGCCAAACCACTGTTGGTTGAGGCCAGAATGGGGGAGACATGGTGCGCAGGTTCGTTACCAGTGAAGGTCGTGCGTCAGTTTGCCTGGCCGGAGGCACGCCGTCAACAGCAGTGGGGAGCGGCGAGTCAATGATCCCGAGTTTCGACAGGGGGCGTTAACGTCCACTACAAGTGCTCCCCTCCTAGACCGTAGTTCGTTAATGAAACAAATCGAACGAAAGAAGATTTGTGAAGGATAGGGAAGGGGGAACATACGAAAGGTAGAGTTTGAACAGCTGGTGTTGGTGCAGCTGGCTTATGTGAGCCAGGTTGAAGGGACGGTTGTGAATCACATGAATTTCTGTAGCCGGAATGCATGAGACGGGTACGTGCCACCAGTGCCTACGCGTAGAAGGAAGGCGACCTTGACCACGTCAAGTTGAAGGGGTGGTTGTGACTTGCATGAGTTTTTGAAGCTGGCATGCGTGAGTTAGGATAGTGCCGCCAGTGCCGCTTGGGAGGAGGAAAGGGCATCTCCGTACGCGTGGGCCACAGGAATGCTCTCGACTTCGCATGCCTCGGCATGTTGGTAGGAGATTCATCACCTCGACTTCGTGTGAGAAGCCAGGTTGGCTGCGTTGAACCTAGACGGCAAATCAGTATGCCGTGTCAGTGTGCGTTGACGGGGGGGGGGGGGGGGGGATGCCGTTGGCATTAGACGTGGGATCAGGGTTTGGAAAGGAGGTCTGGGGTGCTGATACCTATAGCGGTAAACTGCTCCATAGGATGGGCAAGGAACCAGAGCCCGGGGTCGGTGGGCTATGAGTGATTGAGTATTTCTCTCTTGCTTCACGACAAGGTGTCGGTAATGACTAACCGTAGGGCTGAATGATTGGGACAGGTAGACATGTTAGGAGGGGTTTAGCAAACTTCAATTATCCATTGAACTCACCTGTGAAAGACTCAACGACCGCAGTGGGATTCGAACGCAGGGCAGCATGGAGGAGGCTTTAGTACTGTCAACACTCTGGTCAAATTACCTCTCGATGCCTCGACGGGAACCGTGAGTTTAATCACATTTGGGTCGATCAACCTGCCCAACCTACTGTAACGTGGGAATCCACCTATATGGATATCGTAAGTTGTCTGCCGAAATAGGTTTTCTTAAGCAAGCAATAGAGAATCCACTAGATGATTACCAGGGTTTGGCAGTATAATTAAACTCACAGCTCCCCATAGGGTCAAGATAGCTCAGTTGGCTAGAGCCTACCATCGATGGCGTTGCTTCGAATCCTAGTGCGACACAACTGCCTAAAATTAACATGTAGATTTAACCATTCAGGTGACCAGAATGCGTCGATACGCATGGAGGACCTCGAAGTGATTACTGGCCATATTATCGGTCCTCAGAAAGCTACCATCCTAGGCTGGGAGTAAGTAGAAGAAGAAGAAGCGAATAATGCTTGAGGTCCGGGATTCAGATGCCAATTCCATCCATAGGAACTGCCTGCAATACTTTAAGCAATCTTTCTTCGTTGCGCACAAAAATGCTTAGGACAAGACTGAAAGGCTAATCTTAAGTGAACCGCGTAGACACAGACTGCAGAGGCTCAAACCCCCATCGAGTTAGTGTCTCACACCACACGCAGCTGAAAGTGTCTGTCCAACAGGCCTGAGGCAGCGAATGGGGTCATCTGAAGCAACGCATACGTCAACGAGCAGATCACGACACGCCGCTTCCGGTTCTATTCAATGCAGTGCACTTAACACTTCTTTCAATAAGGATGAGGTGTTTAAACCGCCTCCCATTGTCCCCAGCCGATTGCAAGCGCTTAAACTAGTCGGCTGGTAGTAGGCCAATATTCACTTTCCGGATTTAGCATCATACCTCGGGAAATAAAACGGGCTCACCGGAGTATGTTGAGTCAAATGCTAGCGTTTCGGAGAGCTTAGGTGGCTCATCGCTGTCAAAGCGTAAAATATCCTCAACCATGCAGAAATGGAAGTTGCATTGCGCGACTTGCTTTTAGCCTCGAGTTATTTGTTGACTGCCTTTGTCCTTTACAGAAGGCGTTATGAGGTCACTACCTCGATGGGATAGTTCTTGATCATCTGTCCCTGTTGTTAGGTCTGGTGGCTCCAATGCCTTAGCTTTCTAGACATAGTGATGCAAAACTGCAAACTTTTCAGGAAGGTCAAGATGCCTGTTGATGGGGTTGGCATCTAAATAGTACGCCTAAGGTGCTAGCCGTTCCGTCTTTGAAATCCTCCAGCCGGGATACCCATCGGGCCTGAAGGGCTTCTGAAGGAAGGTCCAAACGCTCTGCGTGCGACAAGTTTTCAAAACTGACCGATATTTCTATTCTCAGAGAGAGGAAGTTGGCATCTTAGGCCGATGCGATTTTAAAGGCGGAAAGATTAATGCTTGAGACGTGGTATGCCGGTGTAAAATCCATCAACAGGCATCTCGACCCTTCTGCAGCTTATACAACTTTGTGCCATAAGTAACACAAATCTGACAAGACAGCGAACCCGTGGTGCAGTAGTTAGAGCGTTGGCAACCTAACTAATAAGGTCGCGGATTCGAAAATCAAATAGGGCAGTAATTTCTGAGGCAACACGTGGGTTTGGGTATGACTAGCTGACGACGGCTAATAAGCCAGAAATGACCATCCTTGTCTCCCTTGTCTTTGTAGATAATGTTCTTCTGCCTATAACACAAAACACTAGTAGAAGAGCCGTCACACGGGCGAATACTGGTGGAGTCTCAACCACCACTAAAAGTGAATGAGAACGTTCGCGTTCCAGGTATTTGCATGCTTTAGAAAGAAGGAAGGTTGAGCACCAGATCAACTTGTTTATTATTCTGGGCTTTTTGGCTCTTCCGGGAGAAAAAAAGCGTCCATGAAAAGCAAGTGACAGATATAGGGGGTAGGAGCCAATCAAATGTCATCTGAGGCCCAGGTTTCAATTAGCTCGCGTTCGGTCTTGTTCTCGGCGTGAGCAATTATCCTTATCGCTGCGACGTTAAAGTTTTGGCCCGTCTCATGGATGTGGGTCACCACTTGCGACAGTGCGTCACCCAGCCTGACAGCCCGTTTACGTTCATTGATGCGCGAAGCCTGGGCCTCGGATGACAACTCAGTAAACAGATGTATTGAGTTGGCGCCTGCATACATCGCTCTCCGCAGGAACACCCGCACGGCGGACACTGCTGATTAATGACACCTCCCTCCCTCCCCCCTCCCTTCCTACCGCCCAACCTTCCCTCCCTCCCTCTGCCCGTATAACGTTCGACTAGCTCCTATCCCACACAACTGTTGCTTGTTTTTGTGGAGGCTATTATCCCTAACGGTGGACTCTCCCTCCCTCCCTCCATCTGCCCCTATGACGTTCGACTAGCTCCTATCCCACACAACTGTTGCTTGTTTTTGTGGAGGCTATTATCCCTAACGGTGGACTCTCCCTCCCTCCCTCCCTCCCTCCTTCCCTCTAACCCCCCTACTCTATGACGTTCGATTGGCTCCTACCCCCTATAACTGTCACTTGCTTTTCGTGGACACTTTTATCTCTGACGATGGACTCCCGCAAAAGCCCGATAGCTCAGAATAATGAACAACTTGATCCGGTGCTTGACCGTCCTTCTTCCTCAACCACTAAAAGTTTCCACCGCACAGTTGGCAAAGGCCTTAGCAGCGAACGCGAGGCCAACAAGCAGTTCGCGGTACACCACTTCCAGTTCTGCTCGAGTAAGGTTCCGATGCGATGACCAAGAGCTTCGAAACATCAGCATTTGAAAAGACCTGTTCTTGTGACCCGCGCGCCTT
Organism: Ligula intestinalis; assembly: GCA_036362985.1. NCBI lineage: Eukaryota > Metazoa > Platyhelminthes > Cestoda > Diphyllobothriidea > Diphyllobothriidae > Ligula > Ligula intestinalis. The sequence goes on along the minus strand of JAYGXS010000009.1, from coordinate 21,907,087 downwards.
TTCAAAAACCTCAAATGATGCCTTGGAAGAGGATCGTCGATCAGTGATACCTCGCCTTCTAGGTGCGGCACCTCTGAGATCTAACCTCACTGCTTCGCTGAGCATTCGAGTTCCATCATTTACTTCAATCGACTCGGTCTCATGTCGATCAGCCAATAGGGAAAATGCGACAGTATGCTAATCGCATAAAACGAAAGTTTAGGAATATTTGTTGCTTCCAGCGCCTGCTAGGCAGGCATACTAATAAGACCTGTGAGAACTAGAAAGGCCGCTTCTGAACCGAAATAAACCCAGACCGAAATCATTCATTTTCCTGACTAAATTGCTATTCTTTTTTTTAACAGAAGTACGAAGAGAGCATTGTCGATTTTATTAGCAAGCACGTGAAGACACCCCTACGGAATGCACTGAACACAACGAGTAGGTTTATTCCAAAGTTTCATTCAAAATGTACTTCTGTTCAGTGACGTGGATAGCTTCATTTTACCGCAGATTGCGGATGTTCCTTCTGGTTTGAGTCGGACCTACCATGAATACGCAAGAATGATAAAACGCCGTGGGGTCGATCCAGCGCAGATTTAGGCCCATCCCCCTCTTCCTCCTCCTCATAGGGATCCGACTTGCCATAATCTATCCGGACGTAAACGAATTTGCGGCCCAGAAGGCTTCTAAACGATGTGATTTATTAATTTGAGGCTGCACGGAGGGATGCATCTCTCCTTAATTTGGGGTACACTTCAACATCCGCTAATGTGATATAGAATAGGCTATTACAGGGGTTTAAGTTAATAAGGGAGACCCTTGCCGTGATGATTTTCTGGCCTGGTTTCGTGTAAAAAGAGAAGAAATGGGACCTTAAGTGGAAGCAATAGCAAAAAGTGCGAAAGAACTACAGTAGTCATAGGGAGGTTACGTGAGAGTCTGCTTTGAAGGTGATTGACCAGACCAGATTAGGGTAGACATTGGGGCGTGCGCATTTGCTAGCGACTGTGAGTGGCAAGCATTGGGCGCGGACTGGGGTCACTATAAGGCCTTTCATGCACGCCTGGTGTGCAGGCCTGAAACAATTAAGTGGTGTTTAACAAGCGCAACCGTAGATATCCGCTTCCAGACACCCCCATTACTTTTGGCCACACAGGGCGTTGGAAGTGGGACCAGCGGAATGGACAAATTTCGTACGAGGTGTCCCCCAGTAGTGGAAGTGCGACATCCAGTTGGAATATAAAAAGAAGGAAATACACTCACCGGCAGGGTGAATACTTTTCACAAACAGGTCACTGTCGCACTTATCGCTTGCAAGCTAGTGCGCGAGGGAACATAATTATACCGTTAACAGTCAATGCAAATTGTAAAATCCTTATCTAACAGACATGATTACACACATACTACTGCAACGATTTTAATAGGCCTTATATTTACATTGAGATTGGTTTACCTGAAAATGTCACAGTGTAGGTACAGTGAACGTGTTAAACCCTGTTATTTCGCTAATTGAGAAATAATATCGGATTTGTGCTCAAAAGGCATGGTTGCCATAGGTGGTAACATTTATTTTTGTGAGGTTCAGGTTGAAATAATTTTAAAATGCAGAATGAATTAGTGCATGGAGCCCACAGGAACTGTTTGCTTTCAGGTAATCGAAGTGGTTGTAAATATTCCACTGGACAGATCTAGCCAACAAGAAGACATTAAGTGAATCGTCAGTGATATCAAATGCAAAAAGAAAGGTAAATGGAGAAAGCTGATTTGACCCAAATCTACTGTATACTAGGTTTTACTGATAACCTAGTAAGGTTTGCTGGGTGTTTGGCGTTTCTAAGTATCCGACTGAATTCCAGGCCGCTGAGGCGAGGAAGTGCGTTGAGGTTACTATTCGAATCATTGTTTAAGTAAGCTTAAGGTTATTGTTTGTTTAGCATCATGCGTGTGTTTAAACACCTGAGAAACGCCATTGTACAGAATGGAGAGTGCTATGTGCAACAGACCTACGTTTGTAAAAGTTTGATCGCTATTCGCACACCAGCGTAAACGCACTTTGGCATCTAAAGTGCTCAAAATTAGCGTAAGAAATAACAGGTGTTTGTGAAGAAAAATAAAATTTCCCTATAATGCCCAAATTCGGGGGACCTAAAATAGCTATAAATTAGAAAATTTATTTAAACCTTTCTATAAGTTAAAAACAAAATTTTACCGATTTCTTTATATAGAAAGAACTTTTCTTTAGTCAAAATATTTTATACATATTACTATTAGTAGATAACAATTTATTGAATATCCTCCAATAAAGTTTGGCATAATTTCCCTCGTTAACAGTGTAATTATTTGTTCGTCCATCGAGTAGGCTTCTGTTCAACGTTTACATCAAATAAAATCAGATATGCATAAGGAGATTTTACCGAAAAAAATGAGTTTTTGGATATGACTTCTCATGAAGATGGCCATGAGGATCGTATTTAGGAATACCTCGAAGCAGCAAACCACATGGTCGAGCTAGAGAATGCCCGCAATATAAATCGGATATTGCTTTTCCTAAGATCAATACAAAAATTGTCTAATAGGTTTATTCTTTTCAAAGTATTGACAAATTTCTGTGCATATTAACTTTTTCTAAGGTAGTGTCAAAAAGAATTTCGAGACTTTTGACAATTTTATTCACTTACCTGAAGATAAATGATTCACTTTGACTGGAAATGAAAGAACGCACTTTTTCCTTCTAGTAAATTATTTTTTGCAATAGTTGATTTCTTCCAGGATCTGCTATAAACTTGCAAATACAAAATGAGTGGCCATATATGGCCATTTTTTGTAATAATAATTATTCTGTCTGTTCCGTTTCTTAATAATGCATAAGCGGAACGTCTAGCTTACAAGAGGTATATTTGTACATGAATTACATTTAATATGGTATGTTTTACATTACCTTAACGGTAACGTATATGAACACTCTGCTTATTCGCTCAAAGCTATCAGTACGATAACACAAATTTTGTCATAAAAAACTATTACTGCATTTTGTGGCACAAAATTTCACAGAATAGCAAAACAATAATTTTTAAAACTGGAATCGTTCCTTATTTTCGAAAATGAATGTGATTCTTTAAACCTGAACTCACTTGCATCTGAAAAATATTGGACAACATTTTCGGGTTCTGGAAGGTATATGTTTACACTTCTTTGACTGTTTTCAAGTTCTCTCATAGTACAATGAATATTCATTAAAAGTTTGGTTCTGTTTTACTATATAACATAGGAAATCCCTTGGGTATTAGACGAATCCCCATTTCACCAAAATTAATCAACCTTGTCTTAACTTAAAGGCATTCACAGGATTAAGTCTACTCAGAGGAGCGAAACAACGTGACCAAATATTTGCTGAACTAACAAGTCAAATTTCGTCATGAAAGTTGCATGCAGGACTTGCCATACTGTAAGTATATCCCACAGCCGCTACTAAACCCAGATCCACATCAAATGGGAATGGTGATAATATTGCATTGAAAGATGGGCCCCACCGCAGATAAACAGCAAACTGTATGCGAGCAAGACGAACTTGCCGTCAAAGTTACACTGCTGGGCCTATATAGAACAGAGGAATTGACAGTGAAATTAAAAATAAGCGAAAATCAACCCTTAATAAATAAAAGCAAAATTAATAACAAAATTCCCACAGTAAATAGTTTGGTACATGTCGTTGCATTAATGTAGCAATTAAGACGCAGTGGGTTACTCACCACAGCAATCATGTAGCTAACCAAAGCAAGCAAGACTATTTTTTTAAAAATCAAACAGGCTTACATAACCCGTCCTCACCAAGCACTTAAATAGGTACCGCTCTGGTTTTTAATTTTATTCACTCCATCATAGGGGTAACCTATATTCATGCCCCACCTATATCTTCTATAATGCTCTTCATTGTCCTTTTACCAATATTCACAAATCCCCGAGAAATGGAGAAATATTATTGCGAGTATAGTTGAAATTCAGGTGACCCCATTGTGGACAATTCAAGGCCTTGGTGGGAGTGGAACCTACTCAGCAGGGGAGGCTTTTGCAAAGCCAACGCTCTACCTTTGAGCTACGAGGCTCACTGTGAGCCGTGAATTTAATCATACTTAGATCGATTTTACCCGCCGAACTTACTGCTCGTATGCAATCCACCATTAGGGAACAGCACTGTGACTACCAAGGCAGGATATACGAAGCACTCATCTAGAATCTACCAGAATGATTACTAGAATCACTTATTTGTTAGAGAGGGGGAGGTTTGGCATATTTTTATGTTTCAATTGACCTAGTTTAAACAATTCCCGGACTCGGTGGGGTTAACTGAAGTAAGAAAATCTGCATAATTCCCTCTAAGAATATATTTTAATGATGTGACAGGCGAAAGCATTTAGGTGGGTTGATAAATGTCCTCCTGGGTAAACAAATACCAGCTCATTTTTCGTTTTTTGTGGTGGGGACAATAGCTCACCCCATTTTTGTTCAGGCTTTACAAAGAAACTCTAAAGCTGCACCTTGCCATAGTTTTAGGCAGCGAGAGAAGGACCACAATACTACCTTGAATTAACCGATCTCCATTTTGTTTAGTCATGACTGCCGTGAACATACGAATGTTGCTTGTGGCCCAACTCTACAACAGTTTGCACGGACTGAAACTGAACACCCCAACAATCTCACGGATCTTCATCCTGCGAAGTGACGTACGTTCTCCCTGCGTTCTAAACGTTTCGTTCTTTTCCAGTCCGAAACCCGATGTTTTTCAGGCCGGGTACATTTTTCAAGGTTTTTTCTTTCAGGTGTATCTTATGGGACATCGCTTGGGGGTTGGGTATTAATGGCTGTGGACGGAAAATGAACCAGAACTGGCAACTCCACGCTCCCTTGTCTTTGACGGCAGTCTTAATCCTTCTACACTAGTAGCCAACGTGTAGCTGCTGGCGGGAGTAGAGAATGGTCTCTACGCAGAAGATATAATCTCTGGGACAAAATTCTCATTCACCTAACGTTTCGACATCCGTCGCGGATTATTCATCAAAGGCATGAGCAGAAATCAGTAGTAGAAACGGGTAGCGTATGCACAGGGAGTTGCAGTATTTATACGACAGCGTCTTTACTGCGGACGCATGATAGATAGCGTAAATTAATGATAATTGCCTTATCGCGAGTTGCTCGTTTGATAACCGGTATGTGGGCTCTGACTTGCTGAACTGGATGGAATTAGACGCGATGATTGCTTGGCCATATAGTTCCCCGACATACGCATAAGACAACTCGGTGGCCTGTGCGTTCCACAAGTAGTGACCTGCCTTAGCTTAATTGAGCCTTAGTACCGAATATGGATTGCGCAAGTCTTTGCGCTTGTTTATAGACGTGGGGCCCGTGAACCATAACTCATACGATATTCAACCCTTGCAGGAATTTTGACCTCATCAAATTTGAAATTTGCGGCCGGGTCTGGTCGAGTGAATTGACATAATTTCGCCGCACTGCTGTCGCGTGTTCGACAATTCACATCTTGGTAAGTCTGCCAGTATCTCCAACGTAGTCGCTTTGTCCGCAACTGCACTAGATCCTACAGACGACTTCAGAAGTTTCTTGCCGTTGCAGTGGGTTTTGTAGTTTCATTATCTGATACCTTATGGTTGCCTCCGGCCTTTGCGTGACTCGAACTCCAAGTGGTGTGAGATGGCGGTCGATGTCCTCCGAGACGTTTTTAACGTACGGGATTGCTCGCCAAAATTTGGCGTCGGTGCGGTTTTTTTGCCCATACAAGCTAACATACGAGTCTAAGTGGTCTGGGAGGCATAATGGGGTGAGTGAGTTCCGTTTACGACTGGCGAACATTCATCCACAATTTTCGAAGACCAATTTGCACTCTCTTAACGAAAAGAAGATTTAACGTTAATGGGGGAACCTTGGCGAGCAGATTGGAATGATTCATTTCTTCAATTATGAAAACCACGGCTGCGGCCTCAGTGGGATGTGAATTCATTACAACGTATGGAGGACTCCATTTAGTCTACGCTCTAATCTAATAAATACCTAGGACCCAGTAGGGGCCATGAGTTTGATCACACTTGGACTTACGAATGGGCATTACCAATTTCGATACAGTAAACCGATTGCACAAGCAAAATTTCCTCAGCAGTCAATGTAGCCTATGACTGTGCATGTGTCAATAGGCCAAAAGAGTTAGTATTAGTAAACCTCTGAATGGAAGACTTTCACAAACTCACCCTGTAATGCTATCTTTAGGCCACTTTCCTCAAATATGTTATGCAGAAACCATTAGCATATTGGTTCCGGTGGAACGTATGCATTAAAGGAGGTTCGTACCCTCAAGTTGAATGTTGATACATCAATATTAACACCCTTCGCCCACCCCTATAGAGAATAGGTTTTACGCTACAGTTAAAACTAAGAAGGGTCAACCCTAACAGCTACGATCTCCCAGACCCATAGTTCTTTTAGGTGAGGAAACAATAGACGGTGGAAAGGCTAGATTTTAAGGAATATTGTTTTCTGCACAAAAGGATAGAAGAATAGATGGAAAGAGTTTTGACTCTAGGGTGACTGTAGTCCAGCTGTGAGGGCGTCAATTTCGGAATGAAAAGAGTGTCGGGAATCACCGGAACGCCGGAGCATGTTTTGTTGTGGAAGCTAATCACGCGGCTTATGTCTAGACTAGTGGTCGTGGCGCGACCTTGAGATGGGCAAAGGCTGGCTGGCGTGGGCGCGCGGCCAGCGACAGTTAGTGCCTAGGCCCCTAGAGGCAGTGGGTGCGCAGGACTAGCAGGCTAAAGGCGCCATGTCTCATTGGCTGATCTTGGGTTCCAGGTGGCTGCTCAAGGCCACTACAAGTGTTACCACTTCTGTGATATGTATATTGTACACACTGAGGTGCCTCCTAGATTTCATAGAAAAATTTAAGCAATGAAAACAAATGGTAAAGCGTTAGGTTTACCGACAAGTTATTCTTCGAGTATGGCCAGTATGTCGCCCAGCGAACACAGATGCCTTTGACGTTGCTAAAATCTGAGTGCTGCGTTAGAAGGGAAAGAATGGAATCAGCCATTGTCTCTGATGATATTTTCGAGTGGGAATCCCACATGTCAGGTAAAGAAATGCCAGGTTTCAGCAATTGCTCTCTTTCACGCCTTCTGAAGAAATGGTTTGTTTCCTGCAAATGAAGCTGCCCTTTTGTGCACGTGAGTTTCTACTGGCTAGGATGAGCCGAGGCAGACGAGGAATTGCCCGAATCCTTCGAGGGGAGCATACACTTTTATAAATTAAAAAGGCACAACTTGAGGCGCCAGTTTGTGCCAGTTTTGTTTATAGGTTTGGATAATTTGGTTGGTTAAATTTACTGCTTTACTTCACTTTTAGATGGATTTAAAGACTCTGCGAAGCATTTTTGACCAGAAGCTTGAGACCTCCTTGGTGGATATGATTCGTGAGGAAACATCTGGCGCTTATCAGGAGCTCCTGCTGACACTTTTGACAAAAGATCAGTCAGTCCCACAGTAGTGTGAAAAACTACATTTAGCAGAGTCTTCACTTAACCCGTATTCTTATCATCAGTCGCTCAAATATGAGCTGTCCAATAAACCTCTTGTATTACCAAACCTCCCCTTTTTGAGCTTTTTACCTATGAACGAAATACATGGATACCTCAGATAGCTAAAACCTCCCACATAGCAGGCTTATATCGACAAATGTAGTCTCCGTGCTCAGATTATTTTTAATTATCAAATTCAGTTGCGTGGCCTCTGTGGGATTCAAACCCACAGCGGTAGGGAAGGCTATAATACAGCTAACGCTCTACCAATTGAGCTACAATCGCAAGCCGAAAGCCTTCAATTTAATCACACTTGACTCGATTTACCCACCCAGTCTACAGCAATCCACCATTACGAATACATTAACCTGATTGCCCAGGCAGGATTTCCCAAACAATAATCTAGAATACATCAGAATGACTAATGGTACTGATACAAGTTCAAAAGAGCTCTGATTAGTTTTTTTTCACCATGTGGAGCATTTTGCTGTCCTCTTAGCTATTAGCAAGACATTCTAGGTCGCATTTTCCGGCCTGAGAAATAAAAGCTCGTAGTAGAGACAAAAGACATTTGGAGCACTAACGAGAGGCAAAGACGAAAAAGCATGCAATCATTTTCATTGTACCATCAGAGGCTCAAATGAAAGGCAATAGGGTTAAAGTCAAGACCCCCTGGCTTATGTCATTGTTGCTTTTACTCATGTAAGCGGACCTTTACGGAAGAGGCACAGGAGAATTTGGGGAAAAGAGAAAGTTAGGGCCTTTAACGTCTTGAAAAATCGTGTTTCAGCAGTGTCGTATGAACAGTAGGTGTGCAATCCCCGAAATATTGGCCAGAATTAAGAAGTGTTATTTGGGCTAGGAAAGAAAATTCGAAGGATTTCTTAACCTGCGGTGGAATCCTAAGGTATTTCAGTCACATCAAGCTGCTGGCTTTCGAATGGAATTTATGTGAAACATGATTTAATAATATTATTTTTTGTTCTCACTTTATTGCCCAGTTTGTATTATTCAAATTTTATGTTTTTAGAACGGATGATTTTCAGTTTTAAGAAAAGTCTGCATCACTATGAAATGTTTAAGACCACGAAATATCCATTTCTTACGAAGCTTATTCGCTCATTCTTCAATTTTATTTGTAGTGTACACAACATGGCCCAGATCCTTTGCACAATTTAATGACCTGTCCTTCGTAACAGTCTAGAGGGATGTATGATTTGCGCTACATAGAAAAAATAGAGGATGAAGTTTGGTTATCTTGACCATAAGTTTAACAACAAGTTAGTTTAAAAAGTATTCGGGAATTGAAAACGATTTTAAAAATCAAAACTAACTTTTTTCCTGCAAATAATTAGAAGAAGTACTATTTTCTTTCCCCAAAGGAATGTAAGGCAAAATACTGCAAATATATTTTTTAAAAAAAAAACCTATGTTTAAATTGATAAGAATTTAGGTTCACATTATGTGCTTCTACGTGGGCTAAGAAAGAACTATTTGGACTTCTATCGGCAACACCTTTAGATTCAATCTGGTGAATAACCAGATCACTCTGTTGACTTCGACTGTAAAATCAACTGTGCTCCCACATCTAGAAGGCTTTTTTGCTGTGACGCTGAAACTAAAGACCGAGTTACAAAAATAGATTGCTCAGTTAAATCTCTCCGCCCTATTGGTCAGTCTACAGCTTATACGAATATCCAGCCTTCGTGATGTTTTTATTTAATAGTTCTTAGTCCAAGGGCCAAAGATCTTGCCTCCCCAACCCAGCTAGCCCAGCATGAATTACGTGGTTGACTGTTAACCAGCATGGCGCTAAACCAAAGGTCGAAGGGCACTCAACGTTTGTGTTAGCGATAAGTAACCACCTCTGCGTCTCCTCTAATACCAATGTATCAGACTTTTTTGCCTTTTGACAGCCAAGCAGGCAGTTAGAGGGTCTGTCGAGGGGCTTGGCAAGGCATTTGCGATGACGTTAGAAAGTATGGAACGGCAGGTCTAGAGCAAAACATGCACCGTGATGGCAGCCTGACGGGTGGCGATTATTTAAGCGTCTCAGCGCGCGTTGAAAAAAACATAACTGGACGCTGTTGACAAAGAGGCCTGAAACGTAATAAACGGGCTTCTCAGATACAGAAATCTCTGAAAAGGAGAGGATAAGACCTAACACAACTGAAATTCACCTAAGCATCTTTGCTAGTGGACTGACTAACTTCTAAGCCATGAGTAAAACACACCATTCAGTGTGCTCTCTTCTTTTGAAAGGTAACAAATCAACCAAGACTGGGAACGGTCAAAATCGGTTTATTTTTTGTCAAAAAGAAACGGTTGTTATTTACTTTATAGAACCAAAGTTTCCGAAGAAACCTTTCCGAGGCCTTGCGATTGCTTAAGGTTATCTGTCTGGAGATGCTGCTAAGATGTCAGATTTAGTAGACGTTTAATGTTGATATGCTGAATGTAGCATTATTAAACATCTCAAGTATTTCCACCTTTACGAATGATATTGGTAAAGTGTCCCCAGATCGTGTTGATAAAAGGATAACAAAAGCCTGACGATAAATTCATGATGGCTGTTCAAAATTGCAGCTCAACGATTTTGCGTTACAAAATAGTACTTATATTTAAACCAACATATGGTATGTTTATGCTGGAGTCAGACAATCTTTTGACGGTACTTCTGTAGGGGAAGGTGCAGAGTATGGTGACGCCGTACAGTCAACGTGCCGATTATCTGCAACTGTTACTGAAGACTCGGTGGTTGTTATGCCTCCACATCGAGATATCTACCGGCAATGAGTGCGCTCTGTATACCCAAGGTGGATATTTATTTACGAAGTGACACCCATTGCTCAGTGTTCACCGATTACTTAGTGTAATTCATTTGTCACGCTCTGCCTTGAGACTGTTCGTGATCCCTAGAAACAGCCACACAGCCACACAGCGGCTAATAGTCAGGGTTAAACGCAAAACCACCAAACTACACGCGAGCATCTTTGCTAGGAGACCACGTAACGTTTATGGCTTTAGAACGGTTCGCCATCTACTTTGCTTCCGACTTTTGAAAGTAACTAAGCCAGCCGAGACAGAAGACAGTCAGAAACAGTGGACTTTTGTCAAAACAAAACAGTTTTTATTTATTTTATGCAACCAAGATGGGTCAAGAAGCCTCTCTGTAACTTCGCATTTGAGCAAAGCAATCCATCTCGACACGTTATTGGAATGTCTGATTTTCTAATATTCTTGTAGTGATAGACTGAATGTAACATTACTAGGCATCTCAATTATTTAATCATTTTTGAAAAGAATTAAAAGGCACACCTGAGTCATGTTGATAAACCGATAACAAAAGTTGATGGCTGTTTTCGACACGCAATATCGCTCTGATTTTAGCCATCACATGGGATTTTTTATGCTGTGGTCAAGTAATATTTTGACGGTAGCAGTGTAGGAAGGGGTACAAATGTTTTGACACTTTAAGGTCAGTGCGCCAACTAGGTAAAAACGTTACTCCAGACTCTGTGTTTTCTTCGCTTCCACATCGAGGAAACTGCTGGTTTATTTGTCAAGCAATGGACGCGCCTTGCATGCCCAATAGTAAGCATTTTACGAGGTGATACTCGTTGATAAATGTTCATTGATCACTAACGGAACTGGCTCGTCCCGCTCTGCCTTGGGGCTAATTTCTCGGACCCTGACAGCTGCCAAACAGTGGCTTTTGGTCTAGGCAGATAGCATTGCCGGCAAAGACAAGACAGACAGGAATGGCCGTTTCTCGCTTATTAGGTATCATCAGCCAGCCAGCCGTTTGCCACTAAACGGCTCCTGCAGAGCTCAAGAATTAGCCCCAAAACAGAGAGGACGAGTGTGTTTCACTTACGATGGTAAATGGTTAGACCATTAGAGTTCCACTCAAACGGTCGCGGATTTGAGCGTTGGGTAGGACACAACTTTGGATTTGATATGGCTGGGTGATGGATGCTAAATAGCCAGAAATAACGATTCCAGTTTTTTTGCCACTAATGCTATTTTACGAATTGTTGTTAGCTTTTTAGAAAAAAACAACCTTGTCTCAGGGATTAAGGCCTGAGCCAAAAAACAGGCAAATTTTAATGCTCTATGTATACTGTATGTTAGTGTGATGCAGCGTTTTGTTATTGTGGCCTCAGTGATTTTCTTCCAATGGTTAGGACCACTTGCAAAAAAACAAAAAAAACCCACTGGCTGTGAATGCCTTAATTTTTGCAACGAATGCTTGTTCAATCGTCCTAACCTAACGAACGGAATGGAAGCCTTGTTTGCGCAGCTAGGCACCAATAGATAGCTGTGCAATAGGTCTTATTCAGTGCTGAAACGCTAGCTGATTTTAACACTGACAGTAAACATAAACATGCATTGAGAAGAGGACGACTCGATCACTTGGACTATATTTTTATTCACCCAACGTTTCGAGATCCGTCGTGAATTCATCATCAGAGACATAGTCAGAGAGCGGGTAAGGTAACATATGGACAAGAGTTGGCAGTATTTATAGAAAAGTCATTACTGCAAACATCCTGCGACAACTTACCGTAATTGTCTCGCAAAAGGTGACAATTAGGTGAACCGAGAATTACTTGAATCATGGTTCACTGGCCTCAATCCACAAACAAGTGCGATGATCTGCCCAATCCATATTCAGTGCTGAGACTCAATTTGGCTCGGGAAACGGACAGGCCACCATGTAAAGCATACGCCAGTACCGGAGGGCCGGATGACCGAACAATCATCACGCCCGAATCCGCCACGCGTGATGAAAAGTCTGCAGGTCAGAGCCCCTATGCCGTTCAACAGACCACCAACATTCAAGAAGGCAATGGCGGTTAATTGTCGCTTTATGTTTACAGTAATGACTGTATTCTAGAAAAACTGCAAACTCTTGTACATACGTTACCCTAACTACTTGTGTTTTCTGACTATTTTTCTGATCACGAATCCGCGACGGATCTCGAAACGTCAGGTGAATAAAATTAAAGTCCCAGCGATCGACTCGCATGTTCACTTGTATTTGCAATAGTAATGTATTTTAACTTGCTAACGCGTTACCATCGTGTTCAAACTCTATAAATGCCCTATTCCCACTGCTACTGCTCTTGACTTACACGATTATCGATCGATTGCGTTCGATTGCTTTCGATTTTATGAGCATTCGCTGTGGTTAGCAAGGTTGCATAACTTTGTGACCAGTAAACGTTAACGATCAGTGTCTATTTCTATTATTGATTTTCAGCTCTACTGCATTTCTTTAACTCGGTTTTATTACCAGGGCACCACGAAGGAAAAAAACCCTAACCATCAATGCTCTAAGTTTAGCCACAAATGCTCATAAAATCCGAATAACCCGGCAACAAACGCTAGCCCAAAAGAACACAATAGAAAGGTTCAAACCTAGGGCTGGGTTCAGAGTCCGCATTAGGTTGACGCGCTGGTAGGCGTTGATATACATATCATTGGCCGCATTGCGGCTTGGCTCGAGAGAGTAAACCCACAAACACAGCAGGGCGGATGGGTGTGTCCTGTGACCGATTAGTATGCACCTATCTGCCACTGTATATTCCCGATCTAAATCTGGAAAGACAGCGAGCCCGTGGCGAAGGGGTCAGGTCCTTGGACTTCGAAATTAACATGGTCGTGGAGGTAAAGCTCGAGAGGGGCACCAATTTCTGGGACACTACTTGGGTCTGGGTTTGACTGGCTGACGACGCCAATAAGCCAGAAATGGCTATCCTAGACTCACCTCTCTCTACCGGCTATGCTTTTTTGCTCATATCAATAGCCGTCTTGCAGTTACGAGTGTGTTACGTAACTGATCAGTGTGCGCCTATCTGCCGTTGGTAAGTATGTCTTACGCTCATATACAGTGCTACAATTCAGCTTACTTAGAAAATGACAATTAGCGCACATATTGTTTTCACTGCGAGTGCTTAACCGCCCGTTCCCACCCTTCACATCGCACTCCAACCATTGCCAACACCCTCGTAGTTCGCGCCTTCCTATCGACTGCGTTAGTACGGTTTTACAAACACTTGTTGCCAATTACTATGGTTGCATAAGCCTTCGGTAAATTTAAGCGATCGATGTGTATTTCTATCATTCTCCTCCAGTCTTAGTCGCCACGCAGTGTTTTTAACCACCACAAAAAAGACAAGCACCATGTACAATCACGTACTTTGATCACAGTTTAATCCAGCGCTGTCAAACTGTCCTCCGTTAAATACTCGGTGTGGGGTTCAGGTCATCCCAAGATGACTCTGGACGTTACAGCTGTGCTCGCTTTGATTCCTTTAGTCATAAGCCTGACAGTCAGGCCGTTTGAATAGCAATAAACCCGATAAAACTCACCAACTGGAGAACCTGAGGTATAGAATTCTGGTCGCTACTTATTTGTTTGTCAGTAGCACGATCCACAGCTATACACAAAGTTCTTTATATTGGAAAATCTGCATCCCAAGAAGTATAATTGGGAACAAGAATTTTTTTGGAAAAGTGTACTTTAATGTGTGAATTTTGGACACTGGTTCCCCATTTCGTCTTCAGACAGCATGAGAGTTATGCAAAAAACAGCTAACTCAACACGATGACTAACAGAAGATTCTACAGCGATTAAAAATGTTAGCAAATAATCGTTGGTCGAATTTAATTACGCGGCCGAGGGGAGGAAATAGTTTTCAACGTTCATCCTTCTTCTCTCAAAGGGTCATTCGACAGTGGAACTCCTTGCCTGAGTCTATTGTGCTCGCACCCACTGTTGACGTCTTCAAGAGACGTTTGGATAACCATATGTTAACACCTCACACCTATTTGACATAAAATTACAAACAATCACACTACTCTTTTGATTTTATTAGCGTATTTATTTACACTAGAAGATCACAGAGACTGGATATTCAGTGAACATTTGTACGCTGCCATTCCGCAAACACCTCACCTCTTCAACAATTCATTTTTCCAAATTATTTCTGTGTACTTTTGCACATCAAAAGCGAGCTGTAACAGTGTTTGCATATTTCACAAAAACTTATGCATTCCTGTACCATTTCAATGTAGTTTTTAAAGGCTTCAGTCATTTACTCTAAATATACTGACTGATACTGACTTAATGCAAGTATGCGGTCAGTTCTTTATCATTCAGGTATCTTCGACAGCGTAATTGGATGCGCGGGCTTTGGGTCTAGCCTGCAGCAACCTTCTATCAAAATCTCAAAAATGTTAGTCAACACGTGGCATTTTTCGTAGTTTGACGGGCAAAAAATGACGTATGCATCTCCTACCTCTATGGCCTGCTCTCATAGGAACGCAGACCCTGCCAGCAGAGTGCACATGAGGAGATTTTCGTTTTGCTATGTTGTGAAATCAGTCGGCCCTGTGAAGTCTGTATTTGCGCATGTTAGGTCTTGTTCCACTTCACTGCTTCGCCAGCAACAATAGCTGTGCCAGCTTGGCTGTACATACCCCCGAACCCCCCCCCCCTCCCACCACCCCATCACTTAAGTCTCTGGCTCCATGAACGTGAATCATCCCCAGCGCAGACACGCGCAGATGTCAACGTCGCCGCAGCGATACACGCATCTGCCAAATACGATGTCTCATCTAGAATATACACTAACCGGTATAGTTGGAGGGCGAGCTCACGCCAACAACTGTGAGCAAATAGTTATACCAGTGCTGCTGATTGTGAGAAAATTAAACTTTTCAGTGAAAAAACGGGAGAGATGAAGATTGTTCAGGATAAGGCAACAGTAGGATGAGGCATTTCGTGCACACCTTTCTTGTGCTGGTTTCAGAGAATGGTAGTACTCAGTTTCTCAAAAGGGGTTTCGGTAGGGATGACAGGGCAAGAAAGCAGCAATCAGTCGTCGTACATTTGGCATTCTGCGAAAATTCGCAGCAATATGTTTTCGGGCCAAGGCGGGAGTTAGGGTAAGGTTTGGGGTTAAATTTAGGGTTAGGGTCAGGATTATGTTAGGTGTTAAGGTTGTGGTTCGTGCCAGTTTTAGTTTGCAGTTTACTTTCATTTATTTATTTATTACCAGTTTGCAGAGAAGAGGAAAAACTATGTACACAAATGGATCAAGCTGACAACGAAAAGAACTCCTGATGGTTCTTTCTAGGGGTTTTCAGAAGAAAAAAAGAAATTGCCACTCTTTGGAGATCGAGACGAGGAGGGGTTGCCACATGAACACAGTGTTCTCAGTCACTCTTAGATCCGGGATTCCATACCAAATAAACGTGTTGGCAAACGGTTGCTTGCTTTCGGCTGTCGGCCAATTGCGGGCTGCAAATTAAGTAACATCGCCCTCGGTATGAAGCCTAGCGGCGTTCAAAGTCCACGAAAGAGAGATTCGACCAAGTCAGCAGCCAAAATTCGTGAAAGTTATCCTGAACGTAGAAACTAGTTATAGCTCTCTTTAAAAAGGACAGCTTTGTTGGATTTTGATACTTCTGGGTAGCTTATTCCAGATTGCTATGGCGTTTATTGAAAAAATGACGGTATGCAACTGTGCGTGCATATGCAGAAATAAAAGGACATCTCGATGACTGGCGCACCAAGTGTTGTCGAGCCTCCTCATGGGGCTAAAGGGGATTGTAGGTACAGCCGTTTAATATTTTAAGCAGTAAAACAAGTCCCTTCTGTAATCTGTGAAGCCACAAGGGATCGAGGTTAGAAAGTTCACAACGTTTTTGGTAGGACAGGTTACGGTGCTCTGAAGAGAAAACTGTTTTTTTGATGATATAGCGGGCCCATTCTATTTTCTTCCGCTCACAAGCGCGCAGGAGTCTAAATAAAGGCGAGCAGTATTTGAAAGTAGGTCTTACAATTTCTGAGAATAAATCCAGTAGTTCGGCAGGCTTTCGAGACAGTCAGGGCGCAGTGTTCTGAGACCATCAGAATATTATATGCCCAGATCCTTAATAACTCTGGGCACATTCAGAACGTGACATTTTATGCTTAGTTTAGGCATAATAGATAGATAATAGATAATTTGTGCCATGGAAGGGAAAGGGACCATCTTGAGTTTAATGTTAGGTTTAATCGACAGGAAGATGGACCTTTCCTAAAAAAATTACCGCAAGGCCACCGTTGTCACGTGGGCAAAAATTCCTATTCCTGTGTCCTGTTTAGTCGGACAGGCAAGTCATTCTTACCAGTTACGGTAATGTCATCCCCGGCGTGATCTATTGTCACAAAAACAAAAGGATTTTAGCCAAATCCTAGGAATTCAACCTCTTCACTCGATAAAGGACGAGACGGACGAAGTCTATGATAATTCTAAAGCTGTTCCGTATCTATGGACTGATGTTCCATCAAGCCCACCCAATCGGCAATACTGTGATCCTGCAGACTTCCAAAGGTGTATTACTATCTCCTCCTCTGCAATTTCGATGTTACTGCCAAGTCCATTGTCTCGTAAGGTTTCAATTAATCGTTGTCTGTGACTCTGAAGCGAAACTTTTCTAAAGTTGCCATAGTATCAAGAGATCAAGTAAACAAATCCGGAAAATGTATAATGCCTTATCCCTTTTCATCTTTGTTTCGCAGTAGCAAGCAACTGAAAACTGGAAACCCGCCTTTAGAAAAAAAATGTAACTCCCGCCCTTCCTGCCAGAAGGGTAAACAAAACTTTAATTTCTAGAGTGGTACTTGAGACCTTGCCTCAAAAAAGAGCACGTCTAATCAGGAAATTATTTGATGCCTGACCGACTAAGTTGGCATATGACGAAGTCCTGGGGTAGGATTATGCTACGCGTTAAGGCCTAGGCTCGTGTTTCCTATAGGGTTTAGGATTAGGATACGGCGGGGTTAAAAGTTAGGATGGAATCCGAGTTAAGATCACTTATATTTGATTGAATCTGGCAAAGTTGGAATTTTTTACTTACTTTTACTTTATAGATTATCAGATTTCTTACTAATCCTGAAAAACATTTGGTGGTAAGGAGATCTTCTGCGTGAGGTTTCGTGGGGTCCAACTTACCGTTATGGACGTAGACTAGTATAGTTCGCGGTGCGAAACGCCGCACATGCCTTTAATTTACGTGCACTAAAACGTGGGGTATGTTTATTTTATTCAGTTTATTTAAAGTATTTACATTTAAGTTCAGTTCACATTTAGGTAATTGTTATGTTTACGATTTTTATTTTAGTAAGATAACTTAAGCCTTTTTTAGCTTATGGTTTTAATTAGTTGATTTTAGTTGTAGTTACATATTTTTTAAATTGCTTATTTCCCAATATTTGCGTAATTGCGCATGTTAATGATGGTGCGCCATTTTGTTGACAAATAGTATATTATTTCACTTAGTATTCCTGTTTTTCCTTCTTCTATAAACTTTGCGGTCTATGTATATTTCCTCTCCTTTATATTGCCCAGACAGTGTACACTTAAGTACACCTGCCCTGTATTCCAGAAGGGTAGAGCTTTCGCGTGCTGATCTTCGACCAAAAGTAGGATTCTAGCAAATTTACTTCGATGTTCCAGAGTTAAGACACCTCTCCGTTGACCACAAGGCCATCAATGCTACATGATGGGGGCTTTTCCATTCGGGTCTCCAACTTAGGTGGCCATATAATTCACATTCACCGAGAGTTCGCCACGCCATGCTCCAAGTCAGCTAGACTATGAGCCCAATTTTTCTTTACCTGTAGAACTGCGTAATGTTAATCTTTGCTGTTTTTATCCTTGAAGCCGATTTAAGCAGAACATTTTTTGTGAGAATAAGCACTGAAGTCCATGTTTATTTGTGATAATACTTATATTGGACCACTATGCAAAGTTCATACATTTTTCCAATACAAAGAATAGCTTTATTCATCAAGGTTTGCACCCCTATTGTCAACAGTTTTTGTCGAGTCAGCGGTAGCTGTTTCGGTCTGGTTGTGTAAAAGCTTGGTAATCGAGAGCCGATGGAATCCTGGAGGGCCCGTTAGGCATTATTGTGGAAAGTAAATTCCCCTTCTCCTAAAAGTATTGCGACAACTCCACAAAAAGTGGTATGCCAATAGTAGCGAATATTCGAGTCCCAGGAAGCAGTTCAGAAGATGAAGATGCGATCACTGGAACAAGAGTTTTATCTGCCTGACGTTTCGGATTCCCTCAGGAATCCTTAATCATAGGTAATAGAAGAACAGTCTGAACCATGCGCTCAGCATGGTGGCTGATGGAGAACCTCCAATTGTAGTTCCACAGCTGACATTTGTGCGTGATGTGGTCTAGCGCTGTTGTGCACTGAAATATTTGTGGATCTGCTGACAAATCCAAGTTGGTTTTATGCTGCAAGTTTTGAACAATTTGGTTCAGCCGGTTGCAGTTTACTTCTGTCCTGATCGACCAGCGGAATTTCATGATGGGTCACACCTGCCCCATATCCTCAAACACTGAGTATTATTTCCGGTTGAACAAGTTTTAAATTCTCCACGTCCCTTCTCTAGAGAAAATCCACTTCGACCTACATATGATTGTTTCCCTCTTACGAAGGCTGTTACCCTTTCTCTGAGCCACGTGCCCGTGTCCGATTGCTGGCCGCCCTCCCTTGTTTACCTTTGTCACTCATTTGCACATGATTAAATACTGCCGTCAGCCTCCCAGTTTGGCTCCCTTGCTTGTTATCTCCTTTTCCCACTATGCGCCTTCCCTCCCCCCCCAGCAACGTCGTTTCGACTCCCGGAGATTAAATCCCGTGAAGTGACTTCCTGCTTGATAGTCGGCTATCCGTCCCCCCAGTTGCTGCGACTACTCCGAGAACCACTCATCCAGCCACCTTTCGCCGCTGAGACTTTCATATTGCCTCTGTTCATGAACCCCCTCCCTCCGTTTTCGAACTGGTGCTTCAGACCAATCCTGATGCCACATGAATTGCCTTCTTAAATTATTTAAAAGAACAGCCACCCATCCTTTCTCACTTAACGCATTCACACGCTTTCCCAAGACTACTTTTGCCCCTGCATGACGTCGTTGTTGACTTTGTATAGAGTCAGGCGATTTAGCCGACTCCCTACACTCTAAAATTTGTGTATCCACTGTGGAGATTTGTAAACTCTTTATCTTTTACTATTTTTGCTTGACAGTACCGGACTGCGTTAATAGTTGTTATCAGTGGGTTTGACGTGCGCACAACTGCTGGATAAGAAGTCAGAGAAGTCACCGAAGAAAAAAACACTCACCATAGGCTTCTTTTGATTAAAACTGCACTTTGGGCATTTTTCTGTTGGCATTTCCTGGACCAACTACTGGGCTGAACATTAAGGGGCAACCGCAGGTTGTGTACTGCACCTCATTAATACTTAGTCCCAGCATTTTGTCCTTCAAAAACGGTGGTAATATGGTTTTAGAGGTGGGGAATTTGGATGAGCAGTGGAATATACTTTAATAACTGCTATTTGCATTTTAATTTTAGTGTATTTAGAAATGTTGTTGATGCATATCATTAAATTTTCCTAATCTGTTTTATCGTTTAACGTATTGCCTTAAAACCCTATTATAAAATTGCAGGTGGTTAGGAGGTCGTCTATTTTAGCTTACCTGAGGTCCAAATTACCGTTCTGAAATTAGATAAGTAAAGTCCGCGGTGTGAGGCGCCGCAGACACCTTCAATTTTCATGTGGAACAACTTACTCCAAGCGGCCGCGGGAAACAAATTCAGCTACATATTTCACTTTTAACCTAGTTTTAAAAATTCAAATCCCTGCCTATCCTATTTTTCCATCCCCAAAAACCCTATAACCACCGTTTGTGTAGGACAAAATGCTGAGACTACGGGTACATGAGGTGTACTCCTTCTTTTGTCTTTTAGGGTTATCTTATTGGAACCCTTGCTCATCATACTTTTTCAATTCGATCGAAAAAATTTCATTTTATTACGAGAATGCAGCCTGATACAGACTTCCAAATGTTATTCTTGATATTTTCATTTGCATTCATCCTATGTGCAACCCAGCAATCCAACATTCTTTCATTTTACTGACCTCAGCTAGGTGAGCTTACTAACTTCAAACGATGAGTCATGTGCACATGCAGCTGAATGTGACTAAACGATGACAATCTGCTAGTCATTATACAACTTTGCTTCTGGTTGCCCGTATGAATCATTCAGGATAGTAAAGGCTGCCAAAACAAAAGTTTGCAAACTGATTTGATACGATCTGCGGTATGGTAGTATTGGGGGTTGACATCATCGCTTGCGATGGTCGAACTAGCATTAGAGCAAAATTCTTTTTCAATACATCACGGCCTCAAAATTCGTGCAACATGTTGACATATGGGAAAGATGGACACTTGAGAAGGATTGTTTTACTGATTAGCATTTAGTCTATTCTAAAGTCATTTTATTCACAGCAGAAAGCTGGCCTTTCAACGAGCTTCTTCCTGACCGCATGTAACGTAAAAGATTGCTTCTTAAGTAGTATGTATTTTTTATCGTTGATTTTGTCTGTCTTTATAAATGCGAGTATATTTTATGGAAAACATATGCGAAAAATTATTTCATGCACGCGTTTGGTGGCAAATTGCACCTTCTTTACTTTTTTTATTTAAAGAAAGGGCGGTGGTCTGTCACTCTCCGCCAATAAGGTTTTCAAATCCCTATCTACCAATGAAGTGACAGATTGGTTAGGTTTTCAGGGGCGCTTGGTCCACGAAACAACTTTCCAAGACTCGGAATTATATCAAATTGTCACCGGTAAGAACAGACCTTTTCTTCGATGACAATCTTTAACGCAGAGGTACTCGAACAGAGATGCCAAATTCTGAATGTTTAGAGAACTGAGATACCGAAGGCCTTCAAACGTGCACACGATCGCCAGCGGCATAGTAGGCGATGTTCCCATTCCACAAGCTGAATAAGTGAGTCAACTTCTACACCTCACCTTGTCACTCGCTGTTATGTTATGTATCCTTACCTACGTCTAAATTTCTTAATTTCCTTCGTTCAGACATACGCCGAAATGATGAGGACAGTGAAGCGCCGGGGTCATACGGGCTACTACTACCGTCCATGAACTCCACAGTGCTGCGTTCGGGTAGCCAGGAATTCTGAAAAAGCGGCCAAAGAAACCTCCTTTTTATATTTTGTACCATAATGTTTTAAGCCAGCTTTTTATATAAATATAAATTTTATCAAACAAACAGTCTTCAATAAGTAATATTTCGCAGAAAAGGAGGTAACCCCTGTCCGGATGAAAAATAAAATTCAATTTTTTGAGCTGCAAGCGCAGATACGTGAACTCGCATGGAGCTGGACTTTCCGAGCTCATTTCAAGCCCCTTTTGCTATTAAGGTCTTTCCCTTTTAAAAAAAGTTTCTAAATATGACCTTTTTTTATGATTTTGAGGCGCTCCTTCATTAAACATCACATTCGTTAATTAAGTAATACTGCTTATCAGGTATACGGCGTGTTCCACATCTTTTGCAGCATTTTATAAGAACCATATTACTTTTTTCTTAAAACCGTAGGCAAAAGCGCAATATTCCTTATGCAGGATGTACACGGTGAACAGTTTGGATTCAAGTGTAGCAATAAGTAAGTTTCACAATTATAAGCAGTTTAAAAACTTCCCTTTAAACCCAGAGATACCCCTTCTTTAATATTAAAATCATAAGATGGCTCAATATGCTACCAAACTCGTAAAATAAATTGATATTTCGTTTATGATTTCCATAAAACATCCTTTAATTTACAACAGCAGTCAAAATCAATGGTTAAACGCATTTTATTTAAGTAGTTACTTTTTACAGTTCAAACGTTTTGTTAGTGGTCTGAACGAAGCTCCTTAAAAGCCGGCATCCTGTAGTGCCTAAAATGACTTCCTACAAGATTATCAGTAGTACAATATTAATCAGTGCCGATTAGCGAGAGAGTATCGATCTTTCGCATATGTCGACTTTTTTTTGCGAAATGTGCACTCTACTGTATTCCGAGCTGCGAGTGAGGATGTATTTCGATGCAAGAACTCGTATTTAATGACTGTACAGAATGCCCAATTGTCCACCATCAAAAAATTAATAAGATAAATAAAGTTATAAAAAGTAAATATATGCGTGGGAGATTCATAGCAAAAAGATTTTCAAATTACTAGATCAACATGAAATGAGGAGCTGTCAAATTTGTCCATATACCTCACGACAAATATCCTGCATGACAACACAATAATACCATTTTACTTTTAACACTTTGGCGGGTATTGCTCTCATTTTCAAATGGCGATTTTATATAGCACATAAGGAAAGCTCAGGCCAGCTAGAAAAGTTTGAGGCTTAGGCATTAGAAATTTTATGCGATCACAGTCCATCTTAAACGATCAAAGAAATGTTACAGATTAAAAACGTGGCTAGATCAGGGGTCGGAAACTCATGGTTCGCGAGCCAGGTTTGGCTCGTTTGATGATTGCATCTGGCTATTTCAGATAAAATTCGAGTGATAAACCTCAGGTTTTGTGATTTGGCTCCTCCACTGACGTGCCACAGGCTTATTATACTCACATTTCAGTATCAGTATCAGTATATTGAGGGTATGTAGGAAAAATTCCTTTGAGTGCCCTATTTAATTGAGTCAAATCAGGAAATATATTATATGGCTCTCACTGAAATAAATTTTTTAGATATGTGTTTTCTTGGTGGCTTTCTGAGTCGAAAAGGTCTCCGACCTCTAGGCTAGATTCTCGTTTGGCCAATTATAACACGCATTTGGAATTACACAAAAAGTTAAGAAATATGGTGCCAAGAAAAGCATTGCAAACCTTGTGATAGATCGCTTTCACGACATTCATTTTTGCATTGAAGCGTGACTGGTGAATAGAGACAGGCTTGTTTTGACAAAGTTACATGTAAAAACTGCTGATGATGCCTAGTCAACCAACAAAACCAATGTGTAAGCGGAGTGTAAATGAAGTCAAAGTTGTGCTGTGTATCTTATAGAAACTGGCAGCACAGACCGCTAGCAACAACATTTATTCGAAAACTAAGCATAAAAAGACCAGAATATGATTAAGTGAACGTACTTAGATGATTTAATCCTATGTCAGAGCTAAGTTCCTTATCGTAAAAAAGAGTCAAGAAATATTTGGGGCAATTTTCTCGGAAAAGCTTTCTCAACCTCCAGAAATCACTTTACTTAATGTATCTTTATTTTTACCAATGCAAAACGGTCCTGATGAATAGCACTTAAGTTCCCTTAAAAATGTCAGAGAATGGCTCAATCAGTTATTGTTGCCAGCAGATAATAAATACAAAAATATGATTTAAATCTGCTTTTAGCTACCAGTAGGTGTTAATCACTAATGTAAAACAATACCAATCAAATACCAGCATCTGAACTGTCCACATTCTAGACATCACTCCTCTAGGATCGAAAAAATCCGCAACAAGCACATCTTCTGAAGTCGTTAACCTCATTTATTCTTTATGGTGCTTTTAGCGATGCACAGCTATTGCTCACATCAGAAGGATCAGATGAGAATATCCACAGAGATGTGGGCAGGACTTGAGGTGAATTAGACGTTAAGGCTTTCTTATACACAACACCGTATGCATAAGCAAATACTTATTCCGTTGGATTTTATTATTGAGCGTAGGTATTAGATTCTTATTTTGCTTTATTACTTTGGCTTAGTTCAGCTTTAGTTTAGTCAGTTCAGTTTAAGTCCAGCGTCGTTAAGTTTAACTTGAGTTAAGTTAATTTGGTTTACAGTTTATTATTCAGTTCTATTAGCCTCAATTTAGTTTGGTTTTAGTTTATTTTTTCTTTAGTTAGTTTTAACTTTGCGAAAATTCCCATTGAAAATTTCAGAAGATAAATTGGCGAACATACGTTTGTTTTCGATAAATTCTCGTCAGGCCTTTACATTAGTTTTGTTTTTTCCTTCCACCCCGACATACCCCACTCCTATAATCCCTATTACCACCGGCCTCGTATTACACAAACCTGGGGTGTCTGTTGCTGTGCTCTTGTGAATCCCTATCAATTGCGCTAATATATCAGGTGAAGGGAAGAAAAATCACACATTTTTAACCTAAATGCAAGATAAAGAATAGAAGTCGTTTCAAAATTTCAGAAAAAAATTACAAAAATTTTTAAAAACCCAATATGTCTTTTCATCGGGTCCAAGTCTACAAGGAGACAGCGCTATCGGTTTTTAAAAGATTCAAAATATTAATTAATTAAGCGGCTCTTGTTTAACTAGTTTATTTCGTGCTCAATTTAGGTATGCCATCATGCGCGGTGAGATGTCTTTCTGTGCTGTTCGTAGTTGCAACTCTCCTCAGGGCAACAAAAGTGTCCATAAAACAGTTTAATGTTTATTTTAATTCCGATACAAACGCGGTTTTGTGCTAACCTGTGCCTTTCTCTGCACTAAATACGTTCAGGACAAACAAGAATATGATCATAAACGTCAAACACGGCCCCAGCGGTGGAGTCATTTATGTATTTAGTGTGTGGGCGAGAGCCCAAGTTGGAGTCATTAGTTAAACGCTAGTTCGGGTCCCAAATCAGCATGCGAAAGCCCCGTCCTTCTGTAATACAAGACAGGGTTCGATAAAGAGCAGGCCGTCTGGGAAATACAAAGAAAACGAAAAATAAATGAAAGGGATTATAAAAGTAGAAAGGACAGCCTAATTATTAAAAAATATAATGTTTGTAAACAAATAGCGCGCCATAATTGAAATGTGCGGTTATGCAAATCTTTCGAAATAAATTATTTAAAAATAACCTAACCAAAACGAAATAACTTAGAAACTTTAACTTAATTAGAGTTAAATCACTTAACTTAAAAATAACAATTAACTACAATAAAATTAGTAAACATAAAAACGAACTGAAAAATAATGTGAAAATTGAACTTATATATAAAGAAGTTAAGTTAACCCAATAAAACGGAGTAAGCTGAGGTCCAGAAGAAGATGCGCTCATTGGAGCAAGACTTTTATTTTCCCGACGTTTCGGAAAATAAAAGTCTTGCTCCTGTGATTGCATATTCTTCTTCTAAACTGCTTCCTGGAACTCGCATATTCTCCTCTATAAACTGAAGTTGTTGCGCAAGAGAATAGAAGGTTCGCGCGGCGTTTCATGCTTCGAGCGATACTATACTTCAGAAATAGACGACCTACTAAGCGCTAATTATTTTTCAGGAAAAGTAAAAACCCAATAAACTATAAAGTATAAGTAAGAAAAAAATTTTGTTTTGTCCCACCCAGTTAACTATAAATTAATAAGAAACGAGAGTAAAATTTGTTTAGGGCACGTTATGTTTTTGCGAAAATATAGGAGTATTTAAACATATTATTGGCCCCAAACTACCATTTCATCCAGTAATTGAATAAACTGAAACAGGGAAAAATGTTCTAGCATTCTCTCTTAAACTCCTTCCTGCGTGCAGTCCCAACGATCTTCATGAATAGGGTATTTCTTATGTTGCCACTATTAAGCTGACAGCTAAATCATAGTCATCTCAGCTACAACAGCGGTATCGATGGTATCAAAGCATATCAAGTCCTGACAGGTACCTTAAATAGCTTGGCCACTGAAATCCCCTTCAAAACGAAATTAATTTAAAAAACGATGCATAAGGAGGCAGATAGGCTATAGAAGGCAGAATATGGGAGCCATTTCTTTCAGCAATGGGTACATGGTTGATGGGATAGTTCGGCCATCGATTTCGAGTAAGTCCTCCATGTACTTAGAAGCAGGGAGGGTTAATGGAGTCAGAAACGAGATTTGAGTGAAATAGACGGGCAGCCGTCTACCTCACTCTGAACCCTTAATCCGCTTGAACCGGTGGTAAAACAGAATTGAGGTAACCCCACGGGATCAGGCGTAGGCCGTTTTCTCAAATACAGGCCAGAACGCAACGTAACTTGGCTTTTAGGGATAGTAGGCTTTCGCGCTGGTACTACCACATTATCTTATATTTTCAAAATGGGTACGGTGGACAACGTCAAGAGAACACGAAAAAAGATGCGCTATTTTTCAGGCAAGGTTGATATTTTTGTATCTTAATCCTTCTCAAAAAGTTATTTTTAACCTTGATTTTAACTTCAGCCCTTCCATAAACCCAGACTCTACAGTTAACATGATCCTAACCTGACCCTTACTATAATTCCAATCGTCTATAGAAGCGAATATGTCAGTTCTAGGTGGCAGTTTAGCAGTAGAAGTAGTGATCACTGGAACACATTTTTTAGTTGGCTGAAGTTTCGGATTTTGTCGATAACCCCTCATCAGAGGTTACTGTAGAATAGCATGCTGCATGCATAGATGGCGCAATATTTTGCAGTTCGCAGTGGCTACGTGACCGCAGGCGTACTATACTTATCAGCTACGGTAACCACCGCTGGGGTTCGTAATTGGTAGCCTGCGCCTGAGTCATTAATTTTCGCAATTTTGTCATCCATGTCGGATGTGGGCTTGATAGTTACGCGGAAATCATGTTCGCTGTGGTCAGAGTTGTTGCTGCGCCCGGTCCTTACTACGCGTCTCCTGCTCACCCATTGTTTCAGTACGCAGTATGGGAACGGCATGTCGGCGCGCTGGTGGATTCACTGTGGGCCTGAGAACCGTGACTCGAGCAGCTTGCGGCTCGCACAGTTTTCACATCTTCGAGGATTTCGGCCTCGCCAAACTTGAGGAAGAAAGATGCTAGCACTGAGGTTGCCTCTAACTCGATGGCATCTGGCCATATTTTCAAATTTAAGTCGGAAAAATTACGAACCCCAGTTGTGATTACGACACTTGCTAAAAATTTTGTGCTTGCGGGTGGCCGCTATGAATCATAACTCTCGCGCAATCTGTGCATGTATCCTTCTAATCTACGCAGCCGTCGTATTATTCTACGGTCACCTAAGCTTAAGGATTCCGGACAGAATTAAAAACGTCAGGCAATTCAAATTATTGCTCAGGTGGTCGCATCTTCCTCTTCTTCTGAACTGCTTCCTGGAGCTCCTTTATTCGCTTCTGTCGGCAAACTTCATTTTGTAGACTTGTTTCATAGGCAGCAAGATATTTCTATCAAAGACAGATGCAACTCGAACGTCCGTTTCTGGTTTATTAGCCGTCGTCAGCCAGGCATGCCCCATCCCAAGTAGTGCACCACCAGAGGCTCCAGCCTGCGGCATCATTGTCAGAAGTCCATCACCCTAATCCAACGTGCTATGAGGCCGTTATTTTGTCTGTTTCGATCAGGCGTATTAACAATGGCAGACAGAAGCTTTGCCTGTTGCTTCTTGGGGCTCGAGCGCCTCCAGCAGCTATTCAGCGTCTAGCGTACTACAGGCAAAAAGACTTATAGATGCGTACACCTTTTTCGGAGTACTTCATTTTGAAAAAGTAAATCGCTCCTTTTTTTCAAAAAACAACCTCTGCTTATTTTTTTGTTTGTGTATATTCTAAAGGCTGATAGTTCATGTGATGATCGAAAAAATTCAGTCGTATAAGCGAAGTCAAATAAGGCAAATGAACGTTTTCGGTTGTCTGTTCTCAGGCTAGTACAATCATTAAAGGGAAGGAGGAGTTAACAACGTTTATGCAACCGATCAGTAATAATAAGGGGGAAGAGAGGTGTTAGGAGATCAAAGTGTCAGTTTCTAGTCCTAATTAACAACCAGACAGAGAGAGGGGGAAAGGGGCTCCGATAATTAGTTCATGTCACACCTCTCTCGCGTCCTGTTGGGAGGTGTGAGGAGGCAAGGCGTCAAGGTCTCGCGAAGGCGTGAGCTAGTGTTATTCTAGCCTGACGTTTAATAATCGAAAACATTTTTTCCCTAACTTGACTTCTTGAATGTTTACCTGAGTGTCATCGCTGAACTTAAGCTACTGTGTTAGTATGGAATGGATCCGATAAAGCAAAGGAAGGCCGGAATGGCTGTCATCGGCCAGTCATACCCAATTATGGTAGTGTCGAAACATTCTATGATGATTACAAATGCTGATACAATCTAAAGGCAGCCTACGCATAGGTGCAGATTTTAGGGGAAATTACCTTTCCAGCGGAATAAGCGTAAGTACAAAAAGTCATGTTTTCGATAAATGCTTTTAAGCAATGTCTTATTTTAAAAGTTTAGAGAAATACCTCGAACAGAATCTATATTTATGGAAAAACGCTTTAAACCACTGAAAGCAGTGAATCTTTTGTCGGAATTTAATGGATGATCTTCAATTAATTGCAATCCAATACCTGAATTATGTATGTAAATGTATGAAGAAATTTGAGGAAACCCTAAATCAATTAATGGTTCTGATGTGGACTGCCAAGCCATCACCTCACAAATAATGACACCCAGCGGTAGTTACGGGAGCCGTTAATTATAATACGCATGCGGTTTGCCGGTACGAACTCTTAATACCGCGCAATCTCAGCATCTATCACCCGAATCTGTGCATTTTCCATACTATCCTACGGTTAGTTATGATTAAGGGTTCTCGACAGAAACTGAAACGTGCGGAAAATAAACTTCTTTTTCTTCCAGCGATCGCATCTTCTACCTAATAATTCTGATTCTTACCCCAACGATCACCTTAAGTCCGACCTTAGGCCTACCACTTACCTTTAACTAAAACTTGATTTCCCTGAAATGGGGTGCAAAGCCACGAGTGTTGCAGACGGTCCTCGTTCTTGTGTCCTGTTTAGACGAAAAAAAATGCATTTTTAAAAAAAATTTATTCGTAGACAGTAAGAAGATGCATTGACGCATTGATTTTAGAAGAAGACACAGTTAAATAATTACAAAGGGTAGCATTAGTCGGGTCGAAATCACTGTAGCATACTAAGTAGTCCGCCGGATAGTGGAAGATAGAACGTATCCCATCGGTAATGAACAAGAGAAGAAGAGAAGGTGTGGAAGTTCTGAGTTTTATGAATAATTTAATTAAGTGCCAAAGGGGGAGAATATGAGAATTGGATCATTAACTCCCGAACAAGTGCAGCCCAGCCATGAGTGGGCCGAGTCCAGAGTCGCCTACTGGCGGGTGCAGTCACCGGGTCCGGATGTCTGTGACCGGACGTGAGGTAACCGGCTCCGGGAGTCTGAGCGTAAGCAGTCACCACGCTAAGGTCCTTTGTGACCTGGCCCTGGAAAGTGGTTGGCTAGTCAGGGCGGACAGAGGGTGAACACACGTCCGTGACCTTAACCAACCTTCGACACGCTCTGGTGCGCACGTGTTTAGTGGACACTATTAACAGGCAAGCCAGACATGCCCCAGGGCGTGCGCAGGAAGCATAACTTAGAATATGAGGTCACTATATCACCCTGCCTCTAGCGCCTCTTTTGAGAAAATGCACTGCAAATAAAGCATTTTGTTACGAAGCGCCGGACAGGTACTCCCTTCGCAACCCCTTCACTGGACCATAAGTGACTTCGCCTTCAAGAATGGTGGTTATTTGTAACAACAGGTTCGATTCGGGAATTGGGTCTAAATCAAAAAACGAACCTAGGCTGCTGATCATCGTTTTGGTTGGTTGCACCATTGGTTTCAGACTGTTAGTTACTATAGAGATAGCACAAAATCTTAATCAAACACTTGATCAGAATAAGACAGGCGTTATTCAGGTGTCACTCCCATAACAAATGCCAAACTTAAGGAGGGGGCAGCATGATGGTGAGGTATTGGATAATGTCGCACCAGCCACCTGGCACTGCAGTCCACTTTCTCCTAACGCGACACTCCACAAACGAGGGCACATAGTGGGAATCTTGGTCGCCCGGTCGCGCTTGATCGAACGCAATGGCTTACATCCGCGTGCGACTCGCAACCTTTGCCCTCTCGCAACTGGGACACACACGCCCCCCAGACTGGTCGGACCAATCCTAGCCCTGAGGTTGACCCACACAAAGCCCGCTCTGGACCCTTGTGACAATTTCCACGCTGATGGACAGACTGAAATCTGCCCCAGCAGGGAGCGAGTGCAGGCAGCGTCACTGACCGCTGGGACGACTGCGCGCTCTCACACGGCCGTCCCGGTGGAGCATCATGTCAGACCGAGCGGCATGTTCGTAAATATTCTCCACTCCTTCTGTACAGAATGCAGTTTTCCGTTCCACTTTGGCCTCCCACCTCCTCTTCTTCTAACAAATCGGGCCTGTATTTGGCTGCTCCAGGGACCGGAAGCAACAAGCTTTCCAAAATGCACTTCGGCTTGAGCTAGTCACGACAAGCGTTTATATGTGCACTTCGCGTAGAGCTAGGCACTGCACTTATAGAGGTGCTGACCTACAGGCCCGTGACTGACTTCAACTCGGACTCACACACGTACGTCCATGTAGTCGCGGCTAAAGAAGCGCTACTTAAATATGCCCCTTTGTCTATCCTCCGGCCTACACAGCCGACGCCAACAGATACGACACCCCTCGGGTAACGTCACAAGCCCCAATTGAAGACCACATGGACCTGCTCCAAAATCCTACTTAAGCAGCTGCCATCACTGTCTCATTCTGTCTCGGACCTAGCTGGACATAGCCAACAGGAGTGGGTATAAAAAAGCATGTTTTATTTGGTTTCGCTTACCGGAATTGTCTGTACTAACAGTAGACACCTGCTTCAGACAGCATCTAGCCCTGTCATTGGTATTACTCAAGTTATCTATTTCAAAATTTACCTACCCACTAAAATGTTTCTTCAAGGCCCGTGGAAGAGTAAGCTCGGTACTCTGACGATGTAGGCAAGTGTGCTTTTGAAACGTCAGTCAAAGTATGCTTTGGTCCATGAAATTCTCCCTCTTCCTCTTCGGGCGATTATGCACACGATGTTGCTATATATGTACGTAAATTGAACAATTTAGTTCCGCATTTCCTCTAGCTTGTTAGCCGTCATAAGCCAGTCAAACCCAATTGCAAGGGTCGAAACCCTCGAGATTCGAACCTGGGACCTTTGGCCGTCGGGTTTACCACTCTACCATTACACCACGGGCTCGTTAATTTGTCGTTGAGAACGGGAACATGATGAACAATGGGCATCGCTGATATCGTAATGAAATACATAAATTACCTTTTCGACCCGGAGCTCACATGAGAGCCCGTGCAGGCATTCGCATATCGACTACGAGGGTGGGGTGAAATGGATCCGACCCTTGAGATTGGGCATGACTGGCTGATGAAGGCTAACAAGCCAAAAATGGCCATTCTGGTCTCCCGTTGCTTTATCGGATCAACTTGATATGCATATATATGTATATTACCGTTAAAACCTTGTTGTTTTTTATTTTTTAAGAAACTGACTTTACTTGGTACAGCTGCTGCCAGTACGGTAAATAAGTACACGAGATATACCACTGGTTTTTTTGGCAGCTTGTGAACATTACGCCGTAAGGCAGAAGTGCCTGATTGTCTGCATGTATAGGTCCCAGCTAATACTGATTAACTCTCAGTTAGCGATTAATTTCTGAGGAAATTAAAAAGCCAAAATTTTAAAGTTAGAGTTCGTAGACCAGAATACACGGGAAACCGCAAGCAGACCAATCTATTAGCCGGACGCCTCGCTGCTGTGTCAAGTAGCAGCAGCAGGATACTGGCGAAGCACGTTTCTAGTCTTTTGCTAGTACCTTTGCTGCCATTGTGATGCATAAGTACCTAATTTCTCCTGCACTTAACTCTGCTTAATTCTTGTCAGTGCCCTCTGTCTCTGTGTAGGTTATCTTCCCAGATTTCTGGCCTTACGGCCAGCGCACAAGGGTGACCGATCCCACCGAGGTCTGGCCACTGACGCTCTCGCGTAGCAGTGAGCTGGGTGCCACCGGGCCTCAACTCTAAGCTGATGGAATTCATGTTTGGCCCGGACCGCAATTGTTGACTCACACTGAGGCGTTGGCAGTCTGTGGCCAAGGAGGAACCAGTTGGCATCTCCTGCAGAGTCCTCAGGGTCACTCGTAGCG
>JAYGXS010000009.1:21859631-21874630 GCA_036362985.1 Ligula intestinalis | reverse complement strand
TATCGGACTGATGCTGAGTGAATGAAAACAATTGCTTGCCAATATGACTTTCCTGAATTATGGTTCGGTTTGTGCTAACCTAAGGGCTCTGTTTTAGGCTAGAGGCAGAGTAAAGAGTAAGGTGACAGTTTTTGTTTCATGTTAGGTTTAAGACACTTGGATATTTACCCTTCCAGAAATTTATCGCGAAACTACCTATTTTAGGTGTTTGGAGCCTTCCTACTTAAGTGTCCCTTTAAGGTGGCCATACAAGTCATCTTTGCCGTACATGATTTATGAAAATCTTACTCGCCTAACAGACGCTCAACCGGTTGCCTTACAAATCACACTGGATGAAGTTTAGGACGCACGTAGGCTCATATTCCCATCTGTTATGCGTGTTGCAATAAGGAACTGCATGTTAGTTATGGATATAATTATGGGGATTTAACACTTAAATTAACCATCTGCTGGTCTTAGTAAGCATGACTACTAAAATAAGCACTCTTAGCATGGGTATCTTACCTCTAGCAGCAGACTCCTACCCCAAACCTAGCAAAATGTGACACAGCTTTTCGTGGACAGAGGTGATAGGATGGAAACTAAGGCAAGTCTTGATGTGCTCCGGGCATCAAACATATAGTTACTCGAAAAAGCTTATACCCAGATTCTCCCTCTTGTTAAGATCGAGGCCATATAAGCCCCAGGGTTGACTATAATCAGAGTCACTTCTCACGAATACGACAGAAATAGTGCCAGTGTTACTAACACTAGCCTACACTCCTAGTTAGTAGAAGTAATCAGCAGTGGCAGTACCAGCCTCGGTTTCCTTGAGTCTGCATTGACAATTACTGATTTTCTCTGAACCTCAAATTATGTACTTTACTCGGTGAAAAACATACATAACTTTTAGTGAAAGTAACTCTGCTTAGTCTCTGTCAGTAAAGCTCGTGTCCATTTCTCTTAGGGGTGGGCCTCTGTGCGTAGGTTGTCCCCCTACTGGCCCTGGAGCTGACGAACAAGGGCAACCGATCCCACCGAGTTCTGGCCAGTAACGCACAGCAGTGAGCTGGGTGGAAGGCGTGTTCAATTAACGCGGCACGGGCCTCAACGCTAAGCTGATGGAATTCTTGTTTGCCCCGGATCGCTACTGTTGACTCACACACACACACAGAGGCCTTGGCAGGCTCTGTTACCAATGGGGAACCAGTTGGCATCTCCTGCAGAGTCCTCAGAGTCTGGCATCGCCTTACACTCACACAACGGCGTGGATCGAGCGCGCGAAGGCGCACACACAGCCGGCTGCGTGCACAGTCACCAAGCCTGCACCCAGTCGGTGAGCAGAGCACTCAGTGCGTGCGAGCGCGTTAGCTTACCAGCACGCGCGCGCGGGGTGGGGGTGCCAGAATCCAGGTCTTCTAATGCGGGTCTGCACGACTGCCTCTTCACATCTCACTCGGGTCGAACAGAAGGCGGTTTACTGGAAGGTGAGTCTCTCGACTTTAGCTGTTTTCTTTTCACCTACTATGCATACACAGAGAAAAAAACATTGTCATTGGGGTCATAGTGTTTTTTTCTTTTGTTCACTCGTCAGTTCAGTAAGCACTGATGTAGTGCGTGCGCTCAATGGAGTCGAACTGGGCGTATTGGCAATTTTGAGACTCCTTATTTAAGTCCTCGGATGTGCGGGCCATTCACCTTGCTACTGTCCGATAAAGATTGCTTGGTTTTGCTTTCATAACGATCCAGATTATGTATAGATATATATGTTATGCATTTCAACAAGACATGAGACTCTAGAATGGCTATTTCTGGCTCATTAACCGTCGTCAACTAGATGTACCCAGCTTCAGTGTTGCAGCTGAAATTGCTGCCACACTCGAGTTTCGAACTCGCGTCTCCGTTCAGAGGCAAACGTTTCAACCATCGAGCCATGAGTACGGTGTCTTGTCGGTTTTAGATTGGGAGTATACACAAGTAGTTAATTGTACACTGATCTGTTTTTCAGGAGGAACCATCCTGGTTGATGCTTTGCGAGCATTGAGGAGCCCACTTCCTCTTTGTTGTTTCATGCAGCAGCAGCAGAAACATCGGCGAAACATGTGTCTGGGCATTTACCTAGTATCTATGACGGAATTACGTTATAGCATCATTATAATATAGAAATCTAGTGTCTGACCATTTAAAGTCATATCCCGACCACCTACATCCATGTCATGTAATAAATAATTTCCGCAATTATTCCACTGACATCCATGTATATATTGTATGCATATATAAACTATGGTAGGGGGCAGGAGGGGAAAACTGAATACCATTCCACCATAGAACACTAGGGTGAGTGCTGCATGAAACATTTCGCAATTTGAAAAAGACCGGTAATCTCTTGTTAAACAACATTGAGTAGGGTTGCAATACTGTTTATCATGCAGTCCAATTTCAATTCTTTTCGGTGATGGGCTTCTTTCTGACCGCTGCGAACAATTTGTTTCTGTAAAAGATGGCTACTTACATAGTATGCATTGTTATCATTGCTTTTGACTGCCTTTATAAATTCAAATTTATTTTATGGAAAGCAAGTATGAAAAAATGCTCTCTTCTACTTATTTGATAGCAAACTACGACGTCTTTTAATTTTATTCTTAAAGGAAGAGTTTCCTTCGGTTTTAAAAAATTCTAATTTTGGGTGCTTTTACGACTGTACGTTGTTCATTCATAATACATCGTATCCGTCAATTTATTAATGCTACCCCTGATATATACAGCATGATCCATGTATATTTCGAAATTTTATGAGAGCTATGCAACCACTTTCTCAAACTGTAAACAAGAACGTACTTTTTCTTCAACAGAATGGACACGGCATTCAGTCTGTAAAACTTGAATTCAGTTCTAGCAGTCGGTATGTTTCAAAATCATTCGGCAATTTAAAAACTGTTTTAAAACCAAAGAAACTCTTCGTTTTTAGAATAAAATTTGAAAAAGGACGTAGTTTTCTATCAAATAAGTACAAGAGAGGATTTTTTCGTGCAAGCTTTCCATTGAGATATATTTAAATTTATAAATGTAGTCAAAATCAATGATAAAAATGCACACTATTTAAGTAGCCATTTTTTACAGAATCAGCTTTTTAGCAGCGGTCAAAAAAAAGCTCATCACAGAGTGAACATCCTAACGTGACTGAAAAAATTAAATTGGACTATATGATAAACAGTATTGCAACCCAACTCAATGTTTGTTATCGAGTGACTACCAGTCTTTTTCAAATTTCGCAATGTTTCATGCAGCACTCACCATACTATATGTAAATTCAGGTAAGGAGGTTTCAACAAAGACAAGGGAGACCGGGATGACCATTTCTGGCTTATAAACAGTCATTAGCCATTCGCGCCGCAATCTAAACGACATAGGTGTATGTGGAAGGCTACGGGTTTCGCACCTATTTCATGGAGGAAGTTTAATTTTGAACACCTAGAACATGATTTTGCAGGGTCAGCCTCGAATTACTTTGCAAATTATTCTTTAAGTTTTCGTACTCAAAAAGCATTTAACGGAAACCGGCAAGAGTACGTTGGGCACCAACTGAATCTCACAACTGGGCCTTATAGCAGCAATGAAACCGATGAAAATTGCACGGGCTTTTAGCTAATAGCTATTTTGGAAGCATTGGAAATCGAGTTTCATTAATGTATGATGAACAACTTAAGTCATCTGCATTGCAAGACGGTAAAATAGTACCCAGCAAAACTGATTTTTTTTCAAGCAGCATTGTCTTGTCATATATAGGGCAAAGAGGTTATATCGCACGCACCACAGACAGGTTTTTCGTCAGTGTTTCTGTTGCTACATTATGCGGCAGCTAAGGGTTCGAGTCGTCAGTGGGTCATTCAGCGGTCTGTCTGAGCGGTTTAGTTATGTGGAAATATGTAGGTACAGTAACATTACAAGCAATGCCATTAAGGTTATGATTATGAGTGTGTTAAGACAAATGTGGGGGCCGACGGAGGGAGACCCCCAGGGCCGAGGGAGGGAGACCCCCAAGGTCCCGTAAAACGGTCCGTAGACATCCCACTGCCATGAATGCCATTTTACGTAACCCAGTCTACCCCCATTATCTTTCGTTCCCAATTGCAATTAAACAATGGCTCACTTCGGCGGATGGTTATTTAGCTGTTGATGCACATTGCCACTGATACGGAATGAGAAACCAAAGAAGATGGCTGTGCGATAATTTCTGAGTTAATAATTATCCGGTCCAGAGCGACAGATAATAAAAAATAGTGGATCAGTAATGGACCTTCGTTCGATTACGACTTACCTGCCACATCTTGTCTCTGCGCCACGGTAGGATCGATTGAATGAAGATACACTACGCCCGAGGCAATTGTCTACCGATTAGCCTATATTTCCTCCCGCAGCCCTCTTAGATTTATTTGTATTCGAGCCCTGCGTAGGTACACCACTTGGGGTTGGGTAGGGCTGGTTGATGACGGTGACCATGACCGAAATGGAAAATCCAATCTCGAGGGTCGTCAGTGTTCATCTGCCTGAACTACTTGCCGCTGTGTGGATTCTGGTGCGGCTGCCCTAAGGCAGAGCGGGATGAATGAGTTCCGTTGGCGATCGATGAATATTCATCATCAAATGCATACATATGTATGCATGTACTGCTTTGCGAGTGATCTGATCTAACGGGTCCGGTAGAGGGGAGGGCGAGAAACTCCCACGGAGTTGACCTTTACAAAGACAAAGCCCTGAAATTTG
Source organism: Ligula intestinalis (assembly GCA_036362985.1). Lineage (NCBI taxonomy): Eukaryota > Metazoa > Platyhelminthes > Cestoda > Diphyllobothriidea > Diphyllobothriidae > Ligula > Ligula intestinalis. The sequence goes on along the minus strand of JAYGXS010000009.1, from coordinate 21,869,887 downwards.
TTAGGACGCACTAGTCTTCTTTACGGACGAAGTTCAAATAATCCTCTACCAAATATCGTTGAAGGTAAAATGCAAGGGCGATAGTAGCCTTCTTTTTTTCTTAATCCTCGAAAAAATACCTCCAACAACTGTCCGTTGCCTTTTGATTTTTAAATGCGTCATTTAGATCAAAATAATGAGTATGCCTACATGTGGATCGACTGTTCTTTCGGAATTTCTCATCCTACACGCATAGTGCTACTGTTGTACCCTAGAAGGCTGCCTATTTTGTTCATTTTACGAAAAACAATGAGAAAATACCTGTAATATATACATGTATATTCTGAATAGTCAAAAGGATGCGAGGCCCAGGTAGTTGAATAGAAGAAATGCCGCTTTCCCCTCTTCCATACATATATATGAATATATTTGCTTCACCGATCTAGAATAGGGACAAAGCAGCGAGCCCGTGATGCCATGGTCGAGTGGTAAACTCAATGATCAAAGGTTTCGGGTTCGAATCTCGGGGGTTCAAACCATTAAGATTGGGTACAACTGGCTAATGAGGGCTAAAAAGCCAAAAATGACTATTCCGGTCTCCGTTTGCTTTGTCGGATCCCTTTCATCATCATCCTATATGTAAATATATATATAAATTATCGTGAGCACAAATGGATTTTACTAAATAGACCTCTGACTTTCAGGTCATTTCCACTTGAAACAAAAATGCAGCGACGAGTTGAAGTTAATGGACGCGTCCCAAAGCCTGCTTTGAAACCCTATCCTAACTTCAATGCTGACCACGACGCCGAAGTCCTCAAAAAGGCTATGGATGGTTTGGGTACGTCGCATTATACTTTTTTGAACAAAACAACTGTCTGGTGTATTGTCGGAAAACTTCGTGGGACATATTCTGTTTTTAAAAATAAACTTATATGCAGAAAGAAGGTTCGACGTTTATACACGTTTATATATTAGCGGGCTCATAGCTCAACGGTTAGGGAATTCGCCCCTGACCAGCGAGATGCGAGTTCGAAACTCGAGTGTTTCAGCAATTTCAGCGGCTACACTAGAGTTGGCTTCCACTAGCTGATGACGGACCAAAACTCAGAAATAGCTATTCTAGAATTGCTTGCCTACGCTGAAATACTATAATATATGAGTAAAGAGATCATGAAAGTTGAATTTGAGTTTAAAAATGAACAATTTTTGTAACGCGCATCCAAAATTGTTTGGCAGCCTCCCTCTGATGAGTCTAAAATTAATAATGGAAAATAAAGTACACTTAAATCATCTTGAGAGTACACCATGTGCACTTAACTTCAAATATCGTTGCCTACCAGCTAAAATGCGTGGTAGAGGCCACAACCCAAGGACATTCACTAGGAGAGTGTGGAGGGATGGAGACCACACCGTACGCTGAGAGACTTTAGTTTAGGGTGCATTCCAAAAACAACGCACACACACAAGTTGAGGAGGGAGATGACCAAGGATGAGAAATTCCATTCTAACAGATGAGTGCGCCTGCATCACATCTTGCCTGAGAGTCGGAATTCTCTGCTGTTAAGCCGTTCTGTGCTTTTAGGACACAGGACAACTAGTGGAACTGTAATTGACCTGGTTCGGGGTTTCGCTCCTATTACTACTTTGAGCATTAATCGTCCCACTGTCGTGTCCTCCAATCTTTGCATGGCTAAAGGAAGCCGGGGACAATAAAGTTGTAGTCGACCATCTTAGATACCTCTTGCCCCAGATTTATGTCTCACAGGACAGGTTGTATTAGTTTAGTATACAGTATACCACATATATGACATATATGACACATATATGACACTATGTATATAAAATTTTTAGCAGTTACTTAAGTATATTTATCTAACTTAGGCGGTAATCAATCAAACTAGACTTAATTAAAACCAAAGAAACTAAAAGAAACCATTGGAATAGGGGCAAGGTGTAGCTTAGGTAGTCGACTCCAACTTTATTGTTATCAGAAAGCCTAGTTAAGATTGAAGGGTGTAAAGGGCCCTACGTATATTCAGCTCAACGTAAACAAACTTATATTTAGTAACAATGGTATTTAACCGACAAACGAAGACCACAGCCACGAAGCTTTTCTGGCTTTTTGGGCTTCATCAGGTGGTCGTGGTCAACTCCAGTGTAGCAGCGGAAATTGCCGCCACGCTCGAGTTTCGAACTCGCGTCCGTCCAGCCAGAGGCGAACGCTCTAACCCTTGAGCCACGGGTCCAACGTGCTGTCGTTTTTTGATCGGGACTATATATTATTGGGTAATTCTACTCCGATCTATTTCAGGATGTACCCATCCTGCTTCATTGTCGTGGTTGCGAGCTTATTGGAACCCCAATTGCATATGTTACTCGCTAATTTTTAGTAACAATAGTATTTTACCGACAAACGGACACCACAGCCACTTACTTTTGTAAAACCGAACGTGCATAACGAAAGCTGTGTGTATTCTAACAGGAAGGTTTAAAGGACCTACTGTCTGCGTTTGACTATAAGAATATAACTTGACCCCAGCAGATGCCAGTTCGCGAGTGTTTGTGTGCTCTTTTTGCACCTCGTAGAGCTCATTGCACCATGACCCCCTCCCCTCCCCCCCACCCCACCTCATTGGTCAGCAATCTTTTTTGCATCAAAGGTACTGACGAGGACATGCTGATTGAAATTTTGGGGCACCGCACCAGCTCTCAGCGTATAGAAATTGCTTCTCGCTACAAGGCCCTCTACGGCAAGGTAAGCCCCCCTCCTCCACGGCCTAAGTGATTTTTTCAAGAAATCCTACAATGCTCTTAACATCCTTTTTTTCACCGTCCCTCATCTCTCACACCTATTTTTTTCATGAAATTAAACAGGATCTCCGAGAGAACCTTGACAGTGAACTCAGTGGCGATTTTGGAGAGTTGGTTGATATGCTCTTCTTCACGCCTGCTCAACTGAAAGCCGAGATCTGCTACAAGGCCATCCGCGGCCTCGGTACAGATGAGGATGCTCTCATCGAGGTTATTTGCACGTCAAATACCGAGGAACTAAAGGAGCTGAAAGAGGAGTATGCCAAAGGTGCGTTAAATTAAAACACTGTAAAATCATGTCCCGCGCAAGAATACTTGGCGAAAACTTAATAAGCTGAGAGGATTGAACTCGAACCGAATTCCCCGATCTCAGGAGTCGGTTTTACAATTTTTTCGGAGAGAACGCCAAAGAAAGCCTTCTTAGCACATTCAGGTTATATGGTTATTTTTTGTGCCAGGTGGCAGGAACAGTGAACTTTGGTTGGTCATACGGTAGCTGTCTTCGGCTCTAACCTCTTGTGTACCCGGCCTGTAGTTGGTACAGAAGGTTTCTACCGGAACCATTTGGCTAGAGATGTAGTACTTACCAGGATAAGTAGACAGTTTACTTAAGTGATATTCCCTGGCAGGTTCTTTTCTATCACACAAGCTTTCGGTCAAGAGAACAGCAACTGCCCAAAACCCAGTCATGGTAGCTTCAAATTTCCGCGAAAACAGGATTTAGTTGAGCGATAAAGCGAGGAGTAAGGTTACGTTTAGTTGCACATTTCACAAAATATCTGAAGCATGATAGAGATCAGGTTTCAAATAAAGTCTGGGTTAAAAGCATATTTAAACTTCCTGGAATTATGCATACGGCCACTTTTATTATTCAGGTATGGCGTTCCGATGGCCGTTAAGGAGCCTCATAAGTCATCCTTACAAAAAGGGCATCAGCAATTTGCGGACAATGATGGAACTAGTTCCGGCAGTCCAAGTCTTATGAATACATCTTCTGTGCACATAGAGCGACTTGAAACATGGATTTAAGTTTCAAAACTTTTGTATTCAGTGGAGCCAGGTGTTTTTTCACTTCTAGTTGAACATTTGTATCAAGCCTGAAATATAGGCCAAGTTGTTAGAATTTTTCTTTTCTCTAGATATTCAATCAAAACACCCTTTTAAACTGAACTGTTCAAGGCCAGTTAAAGGGCTGGCCAAGGTCCTCCGACTTAAATCTCACTGAGATAGAATAAACAACTACTCTTCTTCAGGTTGCATTCAACTGTCTTCTCCAGTGTACCCACTTGTTTGTTTGGGGCCTTAGACTAACAGGGCTAACGGGGAACTGCTTTTTTGTAACGTCGACGTAAATTAGCTTGTGTCCACCTCGGCTTCAGGCGGAGTAAAAATATATAGGGATTGACCATGCTTTGAGCAAATGTACCTCATAGGCGCAACACATATCAGAAAATGATGATTGAAAGACCCTTTACACTACTGTAACATTTCCTCTGTGTAAGCGGTTACGCAGGAACCCCACAACACTTTGGTTTATGAGAAATAAAAGGACCAAGATTTAACTTAGGAGTAAGCATGAATGACCATTGCACGTAACCTGTTATGAGCAACGCACGTCTTTATTTTTACAATTTTACTTCTCAACGTACTACTTAGTGTCTTCAGCTTTGATTCTCTTTTGTCTCCATTTTTAGTACTTCAAAAGCATGGCAAAGTAGGTGAGTTTCTCCATCATCATCTTTTTTTACTCCTTTGTCTTCCCTTAAGTAGCTTTTTCAGTGTCTAAGTCCGCCATATCCATTCTTATGCAGGATCAATCGATAGCCTGGAGGAACACGTCAAGTCTGACACCAGCCGGTACTTCCGCAAAATCCTTCTTGCTCTGCTTGCTGCTCAAAGGCCTGAACCCACTGAGGAGCAGGTCCAAATGATGCTCAACAAGGGTGTTGACTCTTATATAGATAAAAAGGCTGCAAAGGCAGACGCGGAAGCCCTCTACAATGCAGGAGAAAAGTGAGTCTTTGATCTTGTCTGTTACAGATATGGAGAGTAGGTTTCCCGTTCAAGGTTAAGTTAATCGAGCTAGCTCCAGACTTGAGCCATTCGCGACCGTTGTTTTTGGTTGAATTTAGTTTATTATCTATTTGATTGGTTAAAGTTTTGGTTTAACTTAGTTTGTTTAGCTTAGATAAGCTATCTATAGTGGTTACTGAAGTGTATTAATTGGCGGTTTTCAGCTGAGCTAAAACCTGAACTATACTTAAAATAAAATTAAACAATTAAATGCAAAAATATATTAATATTTGGGTGACCAGCTTAACTTTTACCTGTTCTCTATCTCCTAAAACCAATAATTCCGATTTGTTTGAATTGGAACAAATCTCTTAGGTTTAGCTGTGCTACTGATTATAGTGCAGCCTAATTCGGATCTCTGGATGTCCCTTTTTAAACGAGCTTCTTTGTTGCTGCCTGGAAAACGCGTGCTTGTAAAAAATGGCTACTTGTGAAGTATGCATTTGCCACGTTGATTTAATATGTCCTTACAAATGCAAATATATGCTTGACGAAAACTCCACACAAATATCCTTTCTTTTTCTCAGTTGGTAAGAAATTTCTCCGTTTCCACATTATAAATATGATTGATAAAAGAAATATTTCTCAATTTAAATTAAGTTTTGGTAATAGTTAAGTTTATCGCCCACCTCAGATACATCCTTTCCCTTGTCTTGTGATTACTTTTGGTTTTATAAGTTTTAGATTATATTTATTTATGTCTACTTGTTAGTTTATTATTCAAATTATTATTTTAATTTTACGTTAAGTTTAGTAACTTACCGTCAGCGTTGGATAGATATACTTACATAACTACTATGAGCTAAATTATTAAAAACAAACTAAACTAAACAAAACTTAATAAAACAAAATCTTAACTGAAAATAAAATTAAGTTAATGAACTAAAAATTAAACTAAACTAAAACCGCCGGTTCCATAAGACAGAGATATGGATTTAGGAATATCTAAGGTGGGCGACCAACTTAACTGCTTCCGAATTTGTTAATAAATATTCATTTATAATATATCTTGTCCGTAAATTTGTGAACTTAGCCTATAAAGTGGAGAAGATCATCTAGACCCATTAAGCAATTTTTTGAGGACTGAAAGACCTCTTCCGTATACCGTAGGGGCTGGTGTACTTTTCCCTCGATAGAATGAATGCAGCAAGTTTTTTGGGAACCTTGACTGCAAGTGCAGTCACCTGCAGAATTCGAAACTATTCGAAAGTTTAGAAACTTTTTTCAAACCGAAGGATTTATTTGAAAGGAATAAAAGCAGACGCTCTAAGAAGGATATCCAGGGCACGCGCTAAAAAGGCCTGAAACGCAACCCTTTCTGGAATTAATGGATGTTAACCGTTTCAAAAATTCCTATCAAAGAATTCATTTAAGGGCAGTTGACGAACAAATGTAAGCTTTACATAAATTTGCACCTAGCCAGCACAGTTATATGGGAGTAGGGTACAGGGTAAACGTGCGATCAATAATTTTCGTAATATCGCTTAATTGTAAAAAAACCTGATATGATAGTTGTAAAGAATTTTGAGGACATATGTTTATTTTATTTTTAGGAAACTGGGAACTGATGAGGCCAAGTTTATTGAGATTATCTGCAACAGAAGCCCGTGGCAACTGATGGCAATTAGCAAGGCTTATGAAGAGGTGAGATTGTGATTTCTGACGAGGTGCACTACGACTCATCAGCGGAGCCCTCCTCCAAAGATGAATAAAGCGGAACATAGAATAAGCGGCCGTTTATGTACGCTAAAAAATACATGACAAGCTGACGGGTTGTAGAGAATGGCTGAACCAGGACCTCTTACATAAGTAGCTGGTTTTTCAAAGAAATTTGTAGGACTTTGTAGAAAAATCTGCGCGAAGTTCTTTCTCCAACTGAACTGATCCCCTATGCTGGCAGCTCATATTGTGGCTAAAATCGTCCGATATATGAAGCAGCTGATCAGTATGTTTCCTAGAAAGCTTCATAAGATTCCTGACTCGAGCTTCATTTGCTAATTTCTAACTTTTTAATCTTGCTTTAAATGACGATACTCATTGAAATACTTGTTTAAGCTTTTGGGTAGTATGCGTTCTGGTTTTTAATCTCCAGCGAAATGAATTTCTGATCGTGGTATGTATCAGTATATATATAAGGTCTATAGGCGTAGACCAAACTTGTTAGTGTATATTTGTGTTAAAACCTGTCATTCCCAAGGAAATATACGCCTGCTGCCACAGGACAGTCTTAAGTAGTATAAATTGACTTTGTAACTTACCATACTTACAGGCTAGGTACTTGTTAAAAGGCACAGACACGTTTTTTGCCGGTATTCTGCCGCTGCTTGACACAGCTGTTAGGGGTTCGGCTCATCAGTGGGTCCACCGCTTTCCCTATCTGCTTTCCGGTTGATATACCCGTTTAGAAAGTTCAGGTTTTGTATCGCCAGAGAAATTAATTTCCGATCGCGGTATACATCAGTATATATAAGGTCGATAGGCGTAGAACGAAATTGTGGAGATTAAAAATCTGAAATTTCTAAACAGCTATATCAACCAGAAAGCAGACAGGGAAAGCGGGGTACCCAGTGACGAGCCGGACCCCTAGCAGCTGTGTCAAGCAGCGGCAGAATACCGGCGAAAAACGTGTCTGGGCCTTTAAGCAAGTACCTAGCCTGTTAGTATGGTAAGTTATAACGTCAGTATGCGTTCTGTTGGTATTTCAGTTTATTTAATGAGGGTGATAGGCAATGTCCCTGAAAACCCTATTGACTAAATGCCGGTGCGTCATATGCCTTTGTACACGCACGCGGAATATCATCACTATTAAATAAGCATTGACAAATGGTGAGTAGCATTGTTTTTACACATAACTCCGTGAGTATTGTAAATCAATCAGTTTTTATTCACTACCGTCCGCCCATGGCAGTATGTGAATATAAGGGACTATTTCGCATAAGCCGATGTCGTTTAGGTCAGATGCCCGTGTCCACTGTTGATTGAGATCAGAAAAGATTTGTATCATAGAATGTACACAAATTTCGCGCGGGTAAATTCCAGTGAACAAGAAAGGGCTTTAAAATATCAAGTCATGTGCTTCCTTCAAAAGTTGGTAATGCCAAGAGTAAACGATCACTGCCCGTTCTATAAATCTTCATGGACCTTTGCATCGGCATTTTTACTGTTCGTTAACTGTGAATTATTCAGACGAGTACATAAATGCAAAAAATTCCGTTTAGATCAGCAAACTGCGTCTGATTGAAGCAATTGCCAGCGAGACTTCTGGAGACTTCAAGCGCGCCCTCATCACTACGCGTAAGTTAAACAAGGATAAAAGTCCCCCTCCACGTGAATTGTCTAGTCTTACACGCCCTGTCATGTCGCACTAATTTCATGTCTCTGCTTTGACAGTTACCGCACAAATCAGTCGTCCAATGGCCTTCGCTGAACTTTTGAACAGAGCGGTTGCTGGACTAGGCACAAATGATGATGAACTCATGCGTATAGTGGTTTGGCGGTCAGAGGTAAGAGGCTGTTTGCCTTCAATGTTGCTGAATCGTTCCTTGTGACCTAACCAGTCGTCTCTTTATCAGCAGTTGGACTAATCTTTGATTTTACTAGAAAAATTATGTGCCCTACCGATCGGTAACGACGAGGGGAGGAGAGAGGTTCAAGAGATTTACGAGAACTTTCAATTTAATATTTCCGAAGAATTCTACGGCGCATTGTAAAGAAATGAATCGGGAATCACGAACCAAGTGTTAAGAGAATAAATAAGTGGATCCTATATTGAAGTCGAAACACCCTTCGACTGCATAAATAAATGCATACATTGTATATTTAAGGCCCAAGGGGCCCTTTCATTACAAACTTAGTGCTATCGTGAAAATAAACAAATAAATAAAATTTAAAAAAAATTGGTAATCACAGCTGCGCGTAATCTGCTGTGTGACAACAGGAATTAGTAGTATGTTACGCGTGGTAAATTGATGAACACGCGATAACCATCAATAGCGACCTCGAAGATCACCACGAAGGTTGCGAAACCGAGAAGAGTTTGCGGTATTTGGAAGTGATGCTTGACTCTGCAGGGGAAAATGCTAAATTTATGTTTGCTACAAATTCCCTATTCAGCCGAATTCTGCAAGACCGCTCTTGCGTGTACTGCGAAAAATAGCATGGCAGAGGAGATATTTCGCCTTTTAAATATCCTTTGTTAAAACCTTTTTTAAGTATGTTGGGCATTTCGGGTATGTATGCAATAGCGAAATTCAGGAAGCGGAAAGTTATTAAGGAGTATGAACGAAATAGCCTGGGCCTTGGGGACTAATTGATCAAGACGTCTTTGACGGTACATGCATTTACTTGACTGACCGCACAGTATCCTTCCAAGGGATTATGGAATCCAGATTCCCATCAAGGCGAATTCGTAAATACAATGGTGTGTTTATTTAGTATAGCTGTCTACTTATTTAGTATTAGTATGGCTGTTTTTTTAAATACATTAGGTTAGACTGTGTTTCTCAGCACTAACACAGGACGTAATCCATCCACCTACTCCATCGTACCCCATCACGGAAACCTTTAGTGTATCTATGTTATAGGCCTTTGGGCTTCGTTTTAGAAGGTGGCATTTATTTGTGTCATGCTGCATTTTCCGTGGATGGGAAGTAGATGGGAAGTGGATGGAAGTATACTTCAAAAATCATAAATCAACCACCAATATTGCTTTACTGTTGACCTAGGGCACGATTAAAGGGTATGAACGGCTGGAGTATAAATCTTATAATGATGGCGAAAAAGGATCACGCTGTGACATTATAGAGCGCAGTCAACTCATAAAGGGAGGAAATTTAGAAAATCTCTCTGAGTATTTCTTATTTTCCTTGAATCTTCCAGAAACGCACCTACCGTATCTTACACAGGGGCCTTTTTTGCACAAATACTAGTCAATCCCAGCAAATTTATAAAATGGGAAACACCAGCAGGGTGTGCAATACCCCTGTCTACTGATTAAGCCTAGATGAACGAATTGAGCAGTATACCTAGTTTCCGCAGTACAATTGACAGTGAAGAGGTTTTGGGGTTCCAGTCCTCTTCAAGAAGCCTACCATCGGTACTTCCAACCTCCTGATCCATTTGGCTCGAATTCACGAAAGTCTGCGCTCTTCTCAGAGGGCACCCATGGTTCTTTGGTTCAGTGTATTGAGGGTAATAGGCTCTACGTTTCAGAACGGTATACGCAAACATACGTACATACTGTTAAGATTTTAAAAAACGCGCTGCTATAGAAAAGGGATCGCACCCTAAATTGCTGTTAGTAGGAATGTTTTGAAGCAGGACTAAATGTGTACATGGGTGTTCGGCAGGAATGTCGTTAACAGTAGTGGCGGAAGAGACAATGATTCCAG
>JAYGXS010000009.1:21843377-21857211 GCA_036362985.1 Ligula intestinalis | reverse complement strand
ATTCCTGCCAAACACCCATGTACAAATCGGACACCGCTTAAAATAGCGGTAGGGGTCGAGTATGAGTACCCAACTACGACCTGTTGTTTTCGATTAGAAAGATATGATCTAATTAAGTCAATAAGAAGACTACAAAATCCTTTAGCCTCTAGTTTGGCTAGAAGTCTCCCATGAGGTACTTTATCCAATGCCTTACTTAGGTCAAAATAGATGACCACCACAGATAAATGATCGTTACGAAGAGAAGTGATGAGATTAAAAAAAGACATATGACATGTTTCACAAGATCGGTCTGGTAAAAAACCATGCTGAAATATATTTAATATTTGATTGCTTATGCAAAAATCGGTAATTTTATTGGCAATTAATTTTTCAAACAGTTTATCTAGAGAAGGTGTTTTATGAACACCGCGATAATTTTTAATGTCAGATCTGGAACCAGATTTAAGAACTTGAATTACAATTGAAGTTTTCCAAGAATCAGGAAAAAAAACGTTTTCGAGAAAATTTGTAAAAAATTAGCTCAGTAAAGGAGAAAAATCTCTTTATTGCTTAGTAAATGAGTTCGGAATGTCATCCGTCCCGACCGAATGTGAATTGTTGAGACGAGCTATTTCTTTATGAATACTTGTAGGTGAGAAATCAATTGAAGTGAAATTTGCATCACACATCAGATGTATTTCGGGTGTTGGACTAGTCTCAATTGTAAAGAACTTGGCGAAGAAGGAATTTAACATTTTTGCTTTGGCCGAATCTTCTGTAACAAAATGATTACTTCTATCGAGTTAAGGCGGAATGACTTTTTGAAGCTTAGTGGATGACCGAAAACGGAAGACTTGAGCAATGGATTTGGAAGAGTTAGCATCATTTAATGCCAGGGACTGTATACGCCTATCTCGTGCAAGCCTTATTTTTAGCGCTAATTCAAATATTTGCGCTATCCTTAAGTGCACCGACAAAGAGCTATGAGAGGGATCCTTAAGTTGCTTCCGTAATTTTTGACGTCTCTTTTGGAGAAAATGTGGAACGGTAGAGGAAGCTGAATTTGATTTAATAGGCTTAAGTGGGATAAAAGTCTGAATTTTTTTGTAAGGTTTTGTAAAATATCATTGATAGATCCTACCACACAGCTGTTTGCTGTCGGGGTAGTTTCGCGTGAGCCTTCCGCTGGCATACACTTGGCTGTGCCAAGCCCGCCATTCTCTGACATCTTGAGGGATTATCGATCCCTCGCTAAACCCTGTCAGTTCACGGAGCATGTTCAATACGCCGTTCGTCACCATCTCACTACCACCGGCAGACCTGTCCATGCTCATCCGCGCCGGCTTCATCCAGAGAAACTGCAAATCGCGAAGAAAGAGTTTGTGCACATGTTGAATTTGGGGATTATCCGTCCATCGGCCAGTCCATGGGCTTCGCTACTGCGCATTGTTCCCAAGAAGTCATCTGATGATTGGCAGCCATGCGGTGATTATCGCGCTCTTAACCGAGCAACAGTCCCGGACCGGTACCCGATACCCCACATTCATGACTTTCCCACATGTTGGCTGGAAAGACAATTTTGCCCAAGATTGACATCGTCCGAGCATACCATCAAATATCGGTCGCGGAGGAGGATAGCCCTAAAACCGCAGTCACGACACCTTTCGGTCTGTTCAGATTTATTCGCCATTCGGTTCGCGGAAAGCGGCTCAAAGATTTCGGTGCTTTGTCGATGACATTTTGCGCGGTCTCTACTTCACGTTCCTGTACATCGGCGACATCCTTGTTGCGAGCTCTTACCCTGAGGAAAACTTCGAGCACTTGCGCCAAATTTTCGATCGTTTTCAGCAAAATGGTCTACAGCTGAATATCGATTAGTGCATGTTTGGCGTTCCTTCTCTGGATTTTCTCGGCCATCACCTTGACCATCACGGGATCACACCCTTTTCAGAGAAGGTGCAAAGCTTGTTATCGTTCCCAGCCCCGAGATCGATCACTCAGCTCCGCCGTTTTATCAGCCAAATCAACCACTAACGGCGTTTTATACCAAATTGCGCCACCATCCTGGCACCTTTGACGGATCTTTAAAAGTAAAAGGCCAAGTCACTTCTACTTTCACCCAGCGCTCTTGAAGTATTCGAGGCAGCCAAGAAAGCCCTCGCGGATGCCACGCTGCTTCATCCTTTGATTACCGATGTTGATATACAGCTAATACTGACCACAGATGCCTCCAAAATTGCCGCCAACGCAGTTCTGCAGCAACAAGTCCACGACCAGTTGCAGCCGCTAGCCTTCTTCTCTTAAAAGCTTCAGCCAGCGCAGACTCATTATAGTACTTTCTCGCGCGAACTTCCTGCCATTTACCTGGCCATCTAAAACATTCGTCATCTGCTTGAGGGGCGAGATTTGCAGGTCCATACGGATCACAAACCTCTCACTTATGCCCTCAAAGCTAAGCCGGGTCGATACTCACCGCGTGAAGTACGACCTTGAAATGCACCCTATGAGATCACAGTCGATATTTCCCCGCGCTCCTCCTAGGGCATTTCTACATCGATATCCCCCATCAATTACGATCTAGGATATTGTGGCTAAAACCATACCTATAGAGTTTTTTCTGCGTCTCTGGAATCATTTTCTTGCGTTGACGATCCTTTTAAGTTAAAAATTAAGAAAACTTTGTTTTCCAACCAATTCTACCGCGATACAACCTCTTTAAACCGAACGCAACCTCTTCAAACCAACAGATATAGCTTTCTTTTGAATAACTTGCCAATCGAAATTAGGTCGTTAACTAGATTGTCTACTTTCAAACAGAGGCTGCACATTTATCTTAGCACTGACTCTATTAACCTTCTAACCTTCTATTCTCCTCATCTTTTCCGAGCAGCTTTCTCCATGACCCCGAGAAAGGACCATTGGGAATTTAGAAGATCTACTTGAAACTATTCTCCCTGCCTCGTGTCCCCCGAGAACCTAGATGTTTCCATTAACCATCGCTGAATCAAACGAAGCCATACGGAAGTACTCAGTCTAAAATGCTGCAGTTTCGTTGAATACTCACCTTCATCAGACCACCCACAACTATTTCTGTTCTACTACTATTTTCCTACTACTATCTTCCTAAGCAGTTTTTTTTCTCGTGCACACTTTTTGAAAATGGAGGCCCGTTGAACACTGTCTCCATTTTCACTGTAAGACTTTTTTTAACTGCCATAAGTTTTCTTTTTTTTGATATCAACATGCAGCCCATTGTCAAGGCTAAGCAAATTGATATATCTGCATTACAGAACTGTTATGACTTCATGATGAAATTTGGTTCTGTTTTGTCTATACTAGGCAATCTGTTTGACGGTAAGTTATCAGATGTGTCCTCGCAAGTTTGTTAAAAGTAAGACTCCATCATCCATTTTATAACCACGGAAGCTTTTGATGGACAAAAGCGAAACTTTAACTTAACACTAAAAATGCCTCCATATTAAGTCACCCTTTGGATATTGCAAAAGATTTTCTATGTTTGGGTTGTTTCAACTACAAAATTTAAGAAGCCAAATGCCTCTAATCGCGTAGCGAAAACTCGCCCATCCTAGTTAAATTGTTTTCACCGATCGAGGTGGATTTAATCGTTTCTCAACGGGGTCGCCTTTTCCGATATTTAGAAATGACTAAAAGTTTCTTCTGTCGAGATCTTACACCAATGGAGCGAAGAAATGCAGCTCTCCAGTCCAATCGACAAATGACTTCTCAGCCTTCTATTCCTAAATCTGTTCGTAGTCCCGATAGGGTAAATGCACTCGCTAATCCTCAACCCCGGATATGGAATTTGGAATTTATATTTTTCAGCGCCAGTACGGCACTATCTATACAAAGTTAATTTCGAAAAAAATAAAAATTCAAAAAATAATTTGACAATATGTGCAAGTAGATGTAGAAAGTCGTAATAATATCAGCAGAAAATGTCCTTTTGGGGCAACATTAGCAATTTTTTGCAGGTAATTTTGAACTAAAAAAGAAAAATTATGGCAGTTAAAAAAACTCTTACAGTAAAAATGGAGACAGTGTTCAACGGGCCTCCATGTTCAAAAAGTGTGCAAGAGAAAAAAACTGCTTAGGATGATAGTAATAGAGCAGAAATAGGTGTATGTGGTCTGATGAAGGCGAGTATTCAACGAAACTGCCGCATTTTAGACTGAGTACTTCCGCGTGGCTTCGTGTGATTCAGCGGTGGTTAATGGAAACATCTAGGTTCTCGGGGGACACGAGGCAGAGAGAATAGTTTCAAGCGGATTCTCTAAATTCCCAATGGTCCTTTCTCGGGGTCATGGAGAAAGCTGCTCGCAAAAGATGAGGAGAATAGAAGGGTAATAGAGTCAGTGTTAAGATAAATGTGCAGTCTATGTTTGAAAGTAGACAATCTAGTTAACGACCTAATTTCGATTGGCAAGTTATTCCAAAGAAAGCTATATCTGGAAGCAAAAAACAAAGAGCGTTTACATGAGGAAGATGCAAGAGGGGGTATAACAAGTGCCGAGTTTCTTAGGTTGTAGGGACGGCTGACGGGGGTAATGACTGAAGTCCTGGGTAAATTTGTGCAATTATTAAGCCGAAAAAGGAGACAAAAGCCTGCTTCCAATCTCCTGACCCAAAGGTACCTTAGTTTTGTTAATTGACATCTATTTGAGTAACAAGTATTAGAAGCTGTCGGATACAACAGTTTTCGTGTGAAATTTTTTTGAATTTGTTCAATTTTTGAACGGCTACCTTCATTCATGAGACCGAAAAAGGGGCAGCAGTATTCTAAGATTGGGAGAACGAACATACGATAAAGTCTTAATTTCATTTCAGGAAGATAGAAATTATAAGAGATAAAGCCGCAAATCTGTGCGGATTTGGCTGTAATTCTATCGGCGTGAGGAGAAAGGTCTAATTTATTGGTGTAGCTTAATCCTAGGCCCTTGACACTGGAACATTCAGTCATTGGGTAACCTTGAAAAATAATAGGTTGGGGCAGCCTTTCAGGCCCAAAGCACATATATCGGCACTTAGAAGGTGAGAACTCCATCTGCCATGTTGAGCTCCACGTCGAAAGAGCGTGCAGATCAGAATAAATTTGTTCTAAGCATCTCGCGGCCGTAGAGTTAGAGAAGGAGTAAACACACTTGAGATCATCTGCATAAATATAAGATTGGGAGTGTTTAACACTCAATGAGATATCATTTATGTCAATCAAAAAGAGCAGAGGACCTAGCACGGTACCTTGAAGGACGCCACTCAAAATTGCGGTAGGAGTAGAGTATTAGGATCCTACTAAAACCTTTTGTTGTCGATTTGAAAGATAAGATCTGATGAAGTCAGTAAGTGGACTACGAAATCCTATAGCCTCTAGTTTGGCTAGGAGCCTCCTGTAAGGAACTTTATCAAATGCTTTACTAAGGTCAAAATAGATAACTACCACAGATAGATGATCATTACGAAGAGAAGTAAGTAGATTTAGAAAAGACATGTGACAAGTTTCACAAGATCGGTCCGGTAAAAAGCCATACTGTGAGGAGCTGAGAATGTTATTATTTATGCAGAAATCTGTAATTTTTTTGGCAATTAATTTTTCAAAGAGTTTAGCCAGAGAGGGCGTTTTGTGAACACCACGATAATTGTGAATATCTGATCGGGAAGCAGATTTAAATACGGGAATTATAATAGAAGTTTTCCAGTAGTCCGGGAAAAAGCCATTCTCAAGATAGCTGGTAATACAGTCATTAACGTCAGTGCACCCGTTATCCCTGCCTCCCAGATGTCTATTCATAGTCCTGTAACCATCAAGAGACCTGCTATCCCTACCTCCCTAATGTCTAGTCATAGGCCCATCAACATCAGTGCACCAGTAAGCCCGTCCCTCTTGATGTCGGGACCGTAAAACCCCACCGTTCCATCATCTTCTACGATTAAAACTAGTCTAAATACATTCTCTGTCCAACGATTGATAAATGCCACTGCCTCTAACTCGGCAATAAGCTCATCAAGAATGTCGCCAACACCGTCGAAAGCGTTAAGGCCGAGCGCTTCCCCACCACAACCAAGCTCCTCCCTTGACCACGAAAAATTTAATTTGCACGGCAGTAACCCAAACTGGTATGGTTTTAAATCTAATCGGAGTTGCCGTACAGGCCATTAACTGATTAAAACCAGTTGTCCTTATGCGAGCGGCCCCAACACAATTTTATGGCACCATTCCCCCCTATCAGTTCCTTTACCCATCCTCTACCGCCCAAACCTGCAAACTTCTACATGCCTTCTCGCCTCCCCCCCATTCCTCCCAAACGCCCGAGAAGCTTATTTTGGTTTATCCTCTCCCCATTTTTCCCTGCCAGAAACTGAGGCCCCTAGATATCTCAGACCTTATCAGCCATCCATTATTGGCTACCCATAGGCTAACAGCTCCATACCCGTCAGTACTTATTCCACAAATAATAACGGCCTACAGTTTGCCTACCCACACTCAAATTCTTTTTATGAATAACGATAGCCATAGTCCTGTCACTCGAAACACACTAGATGTCATAGTGCTTTATGCCAGGTCCGTTATACATAAAATGACTGAACTTCGAGCTATCGCTTTCTAGATGATGCCCGATGTTATATGCATAACAGAATCTTGGACCCATCCAATCATTTCTGACTCCTCCCTTATCATTGGCGAGTATGATTTCTATCGTCATGATCGCATTAATAAGCGTGGTGGTGGTTGTCTTCTCTATATAAGAACGTCATTTAGGCTCTTCCCGTTTTATCTGAATAGCACGTCCTTCTCTGGAAATTACTGCTTCACTTCCATTATCCTGTCGCCCCGGCAAAAGGCGATTATCGGATGTGTATATAATCCTCCTAACTCTTCATCTGAAGAAGATGCACATTTGCGTGCAATATTCAAGTTAATTTCAGAATCCACTTTTGAAGTTAAACTTATTGCTGGAGATTTTAATTTTCCTGAAATCGACTGGCTTTCAAATTATTGTCCACCTAGATTTCAGCCTTTCCTAGATACCATTAATTTTTCTAACTGGCCTCAACTGGTTAGTTCTCCAACAAGACAGAATCATATCCAAGATCTGATTTTCACAAATGGTATTGCCCCTCTCTTCGTTGATTTTAAGCAGGACATCTTCCAAAGTGATCACACATTAATTCACTGTGGCCTTCCGCTTCCTTCTACAGAAAAGGCTAGTGCTAGTCGTACCTATCATGCGTATGACCTCGCAGATATTGGCTCAATCAACAATTTTCTAGACTCATTAGATTGGCAGAGCCTCTCTTCCATTAACGACGCTGCATATCTTTCTGAACTCATGTCAGTCGTTTCCAATAAAATGCTGGAATTTGTGCCCACCAAAATTGTGAAACCCTACACACCAGAATCGATCGTCACTCATTTTCTTTTGTCCAGACTAAAGAAATTAAAGTGGCAGCTGAAAGATAGATCAACTAGTTCGCTGTCTGTGCATCTAAGGATCGCAGAGATCTTCAAATTAGCGTCAAAGATTCGTCTTGCACATGATCAGCACAGGGAATCATGCGCCCTGATCGAGTCAAACTCTGCAAAATCGGTTGCACAACTGTTTCGTCGTAGGTCCTTCGCAAAACGAGGAATTGAAATACCTCTATTGCTTAATGAAAATAAAACATTTGTACTAGATAAGTCTGATAAGGCTGAATTATTGCATACTTTCTTTGCGAACCCTTTTACGACAGAATCCGAACCGTTCCCGTCGTTTCAACCATACTCAGACAATACTTTCGGGAACATTGATTTCTCCATAGAATTAATTCGTAAGTATATAATTTGTCTCAAAAACTTGCACTTTTCAAGAACTGATGTTATCCCCAATTCGGTTATCAAAATAATGTCGAAGTTTCTTAAATTACTTAGCTATATATTTTCAGTTCATAAAACCCCGGCCCTAGCTTAGCTTCTGGAGAAGATAATTTTTAATCAAATTCTCGACTTTTGCCTAAAAAATAAGCTTTTAAGTTACTCGCAGCATGGTTTTCTACTCGGAAGATCATGCGAGACGTGTCGCTTAGCTTTTCTTTACCATGTCACTTACCTCCGTAACGAGCGGCAATCCGTGGTTGTTATCTACTTTGACCTGAGCAAAGCCTTCGACAAGGAACCGCACAGACGGCTTCTGATAAAATTGGAAGCCATTGGCATCCGTGCCCCTCTCCTTGACTTCATATTTTCCTACTTGACTAACCGCAGCCAGAAGGTCCTAGTAGCTGATAGTTACTCCACTACTCAGCTGATCACGATTTGCGTTTTTCAAGGCACTCTCATGGGTCATTTTCTCTTGATTCTGTACATAAACGAAATTTCGACTATTCTAAAAATTCACACAATCTCCTACCTTTGGAATAATAATCCCCTCAAAATTAGTCTGTCGTCTAAATTAGCAGTTTTTAAAGTCAAATTACGTAAACACTTTATTTCGGAAGATATAAAGTCCTTGTTAGCCGTCTCCTTCCCAAACACACAAATTTGGACTTTGAAAAGGGTCCCCCTGGTATCTGAGGTGGTTATGTTTGAATCAAATTTTTTTGCATATATGTCTATTTCTTCCTCCTTTGAATGATATTTTCAACGATGTTTCGTCCACTTCTCTGTCCAGTCATCATTGCCGTTTTCTCCATTCTCCGTTTAGCAACACTGACGATAGGCTTCATGGTCTTTAGTCATGCTCATGGTGGTTCTGCTATTTTTGCCATGTCGTCACTGGACTCCGCATACTACAAGGTCGCATCTCCGACGTTTCGTTAATAATCACGTGACCTCTGATATTCACTCTCTTTTCGACCCTGTTGTCCGCGATGACCTCATCCGGTCTCACCTCCTTGATAGTTTATCATGAAGCCAGTCGGGCGGTGTTACAGTAGTAAATGACAACCTCTGCTGTTATATGATTTCTCCAATTACAAGAAGCGTTTCCAACAGTCCTGTCTCATTTGCACTACAATCAATCCTCTCAACCAACCCCCTTAATTTTTTTGAAGCAGTTTTTTTCTCCTACGTTTTGTTTTTTTAAGCGGTGGTTCACTGAACTCCACCTCAGCTTTAATGGTAGGAGTTTTTTTCACTACTTCCTCCTTAGTTTACCATGCATTTCAGAGAGTGTTGACAATTTTTTTAAAACGACGATATTTTGGTGAAAATGAATTAATCTACGAACACTAATTACCGCTCCCGCTGCCAATGTGCTTGTTACACGGAGAGCAGCATTTATTAACTCTTTATTTATTTTTCCACAGCACTAAGTTTGCAATTACAAGGCCCTCCGGGCCTAAAATATAGAATTTATTTATTCATTTATACCTCAAAATTCACCTCAGACATACGCTATGACCGCGGTGATGACAATGTCGTTGTTGATGCCTTGTCCCGTCCAGCGGTAAACATTCTTACCACCATGTTCGACCTGTTGAAGCATGCAGAAGCACAGGTGCTTGATGAATCCATCAATGAAATATCTGCGTCTTCTGCGCTACAGCTGCGTGAGGCTCCCATCCCAGCGTCGCTAGGGTCAATCGTGTGTGACTGGTCCACAAACACTCCTCGTCCTTTAGTGCCACGGTCCTATCGCAAGGTCGTTTTCGATCACTTCCATTCGTTTTCCCACCCCGGCGTCCGTGCCGGTCGCAAAGTTATCTCGGCTCCATTTGTCTGGCCCAAGATGAACGACTTCGAGACTTTGACTAGGCAGTGCTTAGCCTGCCAAAAGAATCAAGTCCAACGCCACAACGTTTCACCTTCCAGTACGTTAGCGGTTCCCGACGCCCGTTTCCACCACGTCCACTTTAATTTAGTCGGCCCGTTACTCCCATCACGCGGCTTCACGCACATTCTGACTGCTGTTGATCATTTTAAACGATGGCCCATTGCTGTTTCCATCTCGGATAACTCGGCAGAGAATATTTCCATGGTTTTCCTTACGCACTGGATAGCCAACCTCGGTGTTCAAGCTTCTCTTACCACTTACCGCGGAAGTCAGTTTATATCTTCACTCTTCCGTGAGTTTGTGGTGAAACTGAAGTGCCCCTTTGTTTTACTGAGTTAAATATGCTTTGCATGAAATTAACAACTTTTAAATAACACTGTGAACAAGCACGTGCTTTTATCCGCAACCGACATTGTTCTTTTTTACTAGTTCGTAACCGTTGGGATACTCCTACCTCAGATTCTTGGATACAATATATCGTATTTTACATTAATGACTCCGATTTTTAATTGCGCTTTCAGTAACTAACAATTACTACACTGTTTTTTCCTCATTTTCTCGCCGCAACGTGTGTCCGCTGATTCATGAATTCACACCTCGGATTGTTAACCGATAGATAGACAGTGTTTATTCCCCAAACTCCCCTCACTCCAGTGACTAATCCTGTCTCGTCCGCGTATTTTGTACCCTTTGACATCATGGCTGACAGCCAGGGCTTTAGTGGCGTACACGCATTTGATTTGCCCAATTTCTGGCTGAGTGACATAGCCATTTGGCTGCAAACAGTCGAATCCCGTTTTTCTCTGCGGAAAATCACGAAGGAAGAAACCAAATTTCATTATCACGTGGCCCCATTGCCACTGGAGATTGCAACAGCTCTCCATGATATTATAGACAGTCCGCTCACAGAGACTCCCTTTACTACACCAAAGGAGGCCCTCATCTCCCGTGTCTCTTTATCAACACAAAACCGCCTTCAGCGCTTAATTTCCAAGAAAGACCTTTGTGACAGGAAGCCAACCCAGCTCTTTCGGCGCCTGGAACAGCCGGCTGAGGGAAAACCGTTTCACGGCACCATGTTCAAACAGCTTTTCCTCCAGTGGCTGCCCTCATCCGTGCAAGCTATCCTTGTACCCAACATTCCTTCCTCGTCAGTTGAAACACTGGCTGAGGCAGCCAACTGGATACTCGAGTACTATCAACCACCCGTCTCGGTGAATATTTCTTCTCGGGCCGTAACGACACCTTCTATCGCAGATGTCGTCCGATGCCTCGATGCCCTCACTCTCGAAGTTTCCCAGCTTTGGGCCACTCGTGTGTACAACCCTTGAAGTCCTTCGACTTTTCGTCGCGCAAGATCTCCCACTCCCAACCAAACTTCAACTGATGGTTTTTGTTGTTATCACAACAATTATGATCCAAATAACCGTCATTGTCAATCCCCGTGCAGGCACAAGATGTTGGCATTGGAAAACTTCGCCGCCGGCCAGTAAGGGTAGCGAACGTGGCCAGCTTATCGTTCCCCAGTCGCCTACTCCACATCTACGACAGGAATTCCTGCCGTTAATTCCTCATAGACACGGGCTCAGAAATTTCTCGTATCCCACCTTCTTCAACTGACCTTAAGTCACCAATTTCTTCATAATAATATGTTTATTATGCCAGTTTACAGGCAATTGTAAAGAGTTGGTAATGCACCTCTTGGGCGCCTTCCAACACCTCGAAGACCGGAAAAAACCTAAAAAAAACTCCCTATGTTGCAGCCAGTATTGGTTTTGTTTCAGGCTTTTTTTTTGTCAATACTGGGCGAGATAGGGAGTTTGTTTCAAGTGAAAAAAACCTGCCTTCAAAGGTATGATACAAACGGAATAAATGTACAGTTGTAAGCTGAGTTGACTCATCAGCAGGAGAACTGTTCCATATCGTTTAAAAACATTAGTTCTAGACGGAGAGGGTTGGGACAAGAACACAGTGTTCTCAGTCTTCCTTCAATGGTTGTCGGCAAAAGTTGCGCGCTATCGGCTGAAGGGTTAGCAGACTGCGGGCTGCTGCTTCAGCAGCATTATCTTCAGAATGAAGCCTGGCGGGGTTCAAAGTCCACGAACGCCATCAGAGTGACAGAGAGATTCCACCGAGTCAGCACCCAAAATTCGTGTAAGTTGTCCTGAATGTAGAAAACTAGTTATAGCTCTCTTAAATATAGGGTAGTTTTGCTGGGTTTTAATACTTTTGGGCAGCTTATTCCAGATTGATATAGCATTTACTAAAAAGAATTGCCGGTACTTAACTGTACGTGCCATAGGAAGAAATAAAAATACGTCTCGATGACTGGCGCGTCGAGAGTGCTCAAGCTGCCTTATTGTACTAAGAGGATTAAAGGTTTGACCATTCAAAAGTTTAAACAGTAAAAATAGACCCATCTGCAATCGACGAAGCCATAGGGGATCCAGCTTTATAAGTTCGCACCTTTGTTGGTAGGTTAAGTTACGTTGTTCTGTAGTGAAAACTTTTCTAGTGAAGAAGTGCTGCACCGATTCTATTTTCTTCCGTTCACTAGTGCGCAGAAGACTGAGTAGAGGCGAGCAGTATTCAAGACTAGGTCTCACGTACATATTATAAAGGCTAGTTCTAACCTTGATAGTATAAAAATTTCTAAGGATAAATCCGGTGGTTCGGCGTGCTTTCGAGACTATCAGGGCACAGTGCTCTGACAAATTGAGACTTTTAGAGTAGGATATGCCCAAATCCTTGATAACTCCTGGGACATTTAATTCGTGGCCGTCAATGCTTAATTCCGGTTGATGATCGTCGCCAACAACCATAACGGAACATTTGTGCCATGAAAGGGTGAGGCGCCATGTGCAACACCACTGGGCGAAGGCCTGAAGATCCTTTTTTATCAGCTCGAGCACGATGTTGCGATCTGCCGGTTTATATCGATAAGCGACTTTTAAATCATCAGCGTACATGAAGGGTCTGCCATACTGAAAACAATCTGAAACGTCGTTGACAAACAGGCAAAATAGGAGCGGACCCAGTACACTACCCTGTATAACTCCACTCCTCACATGCGTGGGGTTGGAGATAACATTGGTAATGTTTACTCGTTGTGTGCGAGCACCCAAATAGGAAGATATGAAGTTCAGTGGCTTGCTACCTATGCCGAAGGAGGCTAGTTTCAGAAGGAGGAGGTTATGATCGACCCGATCAAAGGCCTTAGTAAAATCAAAATAGACGCTATAAGTGGCAAAACCGCTGTCTCTAGATTGCAGCACATAATCGAAGAAAGAGAGCTGACAGGTGTCACAAGATCGTTTCTCGAGAAAGCCATGTTGAGCTGTATTGAGCAGGTTGTTCTCTGTCAAGTGACGCATCATCTTTTCTTCGATTAAGGTCTCCAAGATCTTCGAGGCTGCGGGAAGTGTATTTATTGGCCTAAAGTTGTCGAATGATGTCGATCGGCCATGCTTGCGAATAGGCATTATGTGCGATTCCTTCCACAACGAAGGAAAGGTTTCGCTCTCAAGAGTAAGATTAAATACCTAACAAAGAATAGACGGAAAGATATCATTCGCTTCAGCTTTCAGAAGGCTAACTGGGACGCCATCTGTTCCTGGACTAAAGGATTGACGATAACGACGAATGGCTACAGTCACATCCCAGACGGTAAAACTTATGGTTTCGAGTATGGCACCCGTCCAAGCCCGGATAACCGGAGGTGCAGCGAACGAGCTTTCACCAAACGTTTTGGATAGGAACGCATTGAAGCTATCGGCG
This sequence comes from Ligula intestinalis, assembly GCA_036362985.1. NCBI lineage: Eukaryota > Metazoa > Platyhelminthes > Cestoda > Diphyllobothriidea > Diphyllobothriidae > Ligula > Ligula intestinalis. Next base: position 21,843,685 of record JAYGXS010000009.1, on the reverse strand, counting down.
GTCAACTTAACGTCAGCTATGGGGTTTCCTAAAGCATCTTGAAGTATGGGGTGTTGCGTTTTCCTCTGCACTTTTACTGTACGCGAAAAGAGTTTCGCAACATTAAGGGAAGGGTTTTCAGCGAAGTGAGCCTCATCAGCTATCTGCTTTTCTTCGGAGAGCTTCTTAGCCTGCTCAAAGATCAGTGTGATCAAGGGCAGAACGGAAGTGTCGTTCTGCCGATGCAAACGACGAGGGAGTTTACGCAGCCTACGACGGAAAGACAGAGGAAGGTACACTTCATCCTTGACATGTATTACTTTCTTACG